>CM054166.1:31542352-31552352 GCA_028751875.1 Rapana venosa
CAAGTCAAATTTTTTGTTGCCAGATGATACATTGAATAAACAATGCATTTGCCTTATTTTCATCAAGCCATCTATCTAAGAACAAATTTCTTAATGATGATCCTGAAATACTACTTTGTTGCAAACTTTATCAATAAATTGTACCAGTAAAAAGAGGAGAACCAACCAAATAATACACTGCAAAATACAAATTACACACACATACATACACACACACATATGAACACACGCACGCACACACTCGTACACACGTGCACGCGTGCGCGTACGCGCACACACGCACATACTTACGTAAAGAATGTTTTAAGAATTAAAAAAATAAAAATCATAAAGCGTCAAACAAACAAATTAATTCACCTACTATATCACACATTCTTTCACGTTCATACTTTAGAAAATAAAAGGTACAGGAACAAAACGTTAGAAAATACTAGGCATCCATTGCTTTAGTACTGACAATATTGCCGGCAATGACAGCCCCCCTCTCCTCCTCCACCCATGCAAACGTGTGCTCATATACGCTCATACTCTTCAAGTAGCGCTTTTTATATATGATATATTTACACAATAACTATCGAGCAAGCAAAAATCAGTCTATGATAATGATAATTATAAAAAACAGATACAATGATCATGATAATCACCCATCACCATGAGACAACAATATAACAAATAATCCCCATCACCATGAGACAACAACATAATAACAACAAAAAAGCATTGGAAAGGATGGGTGGATCGAGTATCAATGAGGAAGGGAAAAACACATTCAATCAAATAGAAAATAATAATAAAGAGACAATCATTCAAACAAATAAACCCCCTACATAATACAAAAATCAAAAGCCCATAATCAAATGGACTATCTAATCAAAACAATGACACTTATAGTAGTACTAATGATCCCATCTCTAACGGCAATAAAAGCAACATCCAGATAAAACCTATTGAATTGGACATGAAAAAAGGCATGAGGAGAGAGAGAGAGAGAGAGAGAGAGAGAGAGAGAGAGAGAGAGAGAGAGAGAGAGAGAGATGTCACAATATCTAGCTATCAGGTCTACCATTTTGTTTTCTCCTTTCCATGTTGTATTAAAATGTGAACAACATCAGGATCAAATTTGACCTCGAGAAGCTGAAGGACCCAGAGGTATTAGAAATTTTTCAAGCAAGGATAGGTGGAAAGTTTGCAGCACTCACTGTGATAGACTCTGACGAATAGTTTCAATACAGCAGTGACTGAAACAGCAAGCGAGCTTCTTGGCAAACACCGACCAGTCAAAAAACCATGGGTCATACCTAACATCCTACAACTATGCGACAAGCGTAGAGAGTTGAAGAAAAAGATAAATGAAACAAAAGAAAGAGCAGAACAATATAGGGCAGTCAACAAAAGAATCAGGAAGTCCATGACGGAGGCAAAAGAGAAATGAATCGGTGAACAGTGCCAAGTCATTGAAGAGAACATCAAGAAAAACAATAGCAAGAAAGCATATCAGCTGGTGAAAGACCTGACTAGCACAAAACAGGGAAAAGGTTTAACAATCCAAGACAAAAATGGGAAGTGTCTCACTGACGACCAGGATATTCTGAACAGATGGACAGAATACTGCTCCGACCTGTATAACTATAGAACCGCACGAGATCCAGAAGTCCTTAATGTACCCGCAAGCAAAAACACAGACAGTCACCCTATCCTCCGAGAAGTGGAAACAGCAGTCAGATCGCTGAAAAAGGGAAAGTCAGCAGGGGCTGACAACATTCCAGCTGAGTTGGTTCAAGCTGGAGGGGAAGCCATGATCAGCGCCCTACTAAGAATCTGCAACAAGATCTGGCAGACAGGAAAATGGCCAACACCATGGACACAGTCACTCATCATCACCCTCCCCAAGAAAGAAAATCTACAACAATGCCATAATTACCGCACAATCAGCCTCATATGCCACCCAAGCAAGGTCATGCTGCAGATAATATTGAATAGACTGAAGCCACAAGCAGAGACCATCATTGCTGAGGAACAAGCAGGTTTCAGAGCAGGGCGCAGCACAACAGAACAGATATTCAACCTCAGAATACTATGTGAGCGGTACCTTCAACATCAACAAGACCTTTACCACGTATTTATCGATTTTAAGAAGGCATTTGACAGGGTGTGGCATGCAGCTTTGTGGGCAACCATGAATTTGTACAGCATCAATGCAAACCTGATCAGAGTCATCAAACAGCTGTACAGCGAGGCCACCAGTGCAGTGTACTACAACAACAACATTGGAGAATGGTTTCGAACAACAGTTGGAGTAAGGCAGGGCTGTCTACTCTCACCCACTCTTTTCAACATCTTCCTTGAGAGAATCATGGCTGATGCACTGGAACATCATGAAGGATCAGTCAGCATTGGTGGCAGAACGATCACAAACCTCCGCTTCGCAGATGACATTGATGGAATAGCAGGATCGGAAAAAGAGCTTGTCAGCCTAACAGAACACCTGAATGAGGCCTCCAAAACATACGGCATGGAAATCAGTGCAGAAAAGACCAAACTGATGACTAATAACACCAACGGTATTAGCACTAATATCAGGGTTAATGACCAGAAGCTGGAAACAGTTCAAAGCTTCAAGTACCTGGGAGCCATTGTATCAGACCAGGGATCCAAGCCAGAAGTAGTATGCAGGACTGCACAGACAATAACAGCTTTGTCAAAACTAAACACCATCTGGAGAGATAAAAATATCTCACTTATCTCCAAGATCAGACTAATGTGCTCCCTTGTCATATCCATATTTCTGTATGCCTGTGAATCATGGACCCTGACTGCAGATTTGGATAGAAGAGTACAGGCGGTGGAGATGAGATGCTTTCGGAGACTCCTTCGCATCTCCTACAAAGACCACGTACATAAGCAACGAGAGCGTGCATAACAGAATCCAGCAAACCATTGGACCCTAAGAGAACCTTCTAACGATCATGAAAAAACGTAAACTTAAATGGTATGGGCATGTCACAAGATCCAAAGGACTTGCAAAGACAGTTTTACAAGGCACTGTCCAAGGAGGAAGAAGAAGAGGCAGACCAAGGAAGAGCTGGGAGGATAACATCAGCGAATGAACAGGCCTAGAACTCAACAAAACCCTAAGGGCAGAACAGAGAGAGGAATGGAGGGAACTGGTTGTTGAGTCTTTGAGGGTGCCCCCACGGTCGTCAGACTATGGACAGATAGATATATAGATAGATTAAAATGTGTAGATTGTACACGAGCTTATATAGATTACTCTTACTTTTTTCGCTTAATAAGAGTGCCTCTTTCCCTCCTCCCCCTCTCTCCACACACATACAGCGTGTGACTGTGTAGAATTTCCAGTCACAGTAAAGCATTCTTAAAATTTATTTAAGAAATGCTAAAAGTGCTGATAAATTTAACTATGGTTGATTTGCCTTATAAGTCAATTCCTAAGCATTTGTGCATTAAATGGCTTTTTAGCTGTGTCTTGAACTGATTTTTGTTTTTGATACATCTTAAGCGTTTTGGGAGTTTGTTCCATAAATCACTACCCGAGTATAAGAAGCTTGTTTTGTACTGATTATTTCTAGGTCTCGGAAATGTTAGTAGATGATCATGCCTGTTTTCATTGACTTTGAAGCTATCGGTGATCTTCGGAGAGGCATTTTCATTGGCAACTTTCTGTACAAATAGAGCGTTATTTAGATAAAGTCTGTTTTTGAAGGTTAGAATATTTGTTAGCTTATAATCGTTGATGGTTAGGGAGCTTGATTTTAATAGAACAAGTTTCAATTCAGTGCTCTTTTATATAAACGATGAATCTGTTTCACTGCAGCTGTCTCAAAGAGATGAAGCATAGTCAACTATAGGTAAAATATGGCATACAAAAAAGAGTTTGCGAGAGTGGTTAGTCAGAAAATGTTTTATTTTTGATAACTGAAGTAGCTTGTAAGCGAGACGTTTTCCTAGTGCAATCACATGGTCAGTCCAAGTAAGATTTTTGTCAATAATTACACCCAGAATTCTGTGGGAGTCAACTTCTTCAATTAATCTTTTACCTATCTAGAGAGGTTGGAATTTACCTTTCATCTTCTCTTTTGTCTTGCTAGTACATATATACTCTTAGTTTATTGTGTATTTAGGGATATATGGTTTAGCTGAGTTCAAGTAACCAATCTGTCAATACTGTTTTGAAGTTTGAGTGTAAGTCTGTAGGGGTCAGAAACACTACAATAGAGGGATGTGTCATCAGCAAACATTTCACAGCTAATTCTAGAAATTGGGGTAAGTCATTTACATTGATTGAAAATAGAAGTGGACCCAATATTGACCCTTGTGGTGCTCCATGTTTAATAGGTACTAATTCTGATGTTTGATTATTTGCAGCTACTAGCTGCTGTCTATTTGACAAAATGCTTTTCAAAAGATTTATCATTTCTGGTGTTAGTTTATACAATTGGAGTTTACGCAATAACAGGGAATGTTTTATTATATCAAATGCTTTTTCAAAGTCAACAAAAAGAAGACCTGTACATTTATTTTCATTGATATTGTGTAGGAGACTGTCCGTAGTTTGAGTGAGAGCTGTGTGACAGGAATAGTTTTTACGAAAACCTGACTGATCTTCATTTAATAGATTGTTGTTTACAAAGTAGGAATATACAGATTTTTGGATATATTTTTCGATGGGTTTAGATAAGAGAAAAATAATTGAAATTGGTCTGTAATTTGAAGGACAAGCAGAATCACGTGATTTGTGGACTGGTGTGATTTTTGCCCTTTTAAATATGACAGAAAAGTTGTTTTTCTTTATGCACAAGTTATACAAATATGTCAGTGCAATGATCTTAAACTCACAAACACCTTTGGAGCACACAAACCGTCTAAGAGATGGACATGGCACAGCCCAGGGGTAGAATACCACAACCAGATAGATTATATCTTGTACAACACCGTTTCCAGACAAGTGTAAACATTGCCAAAACCAGAAGCTTTCCAGGTGCAGACATCGGCAGCGACCATGAGCTAGTAATGATGACATCCGCAGTACGTTTAAAGAAGAACAGAAAACAGGGAAGCTTCTGAATGAAGTTTAATCTAGATAAGCTGAAAGACCCAAACATACTAGAATCATTCCAAGCAAACATTGGCGGGAAATTTGCACCCTTCTTGGCACTGAAAGAAGACATCGAAATGGAAAGTATGATCAACACATTCAATGACTCCTTCAATGAAGCAGGAAAAGAGCTTCTTGGAAGAAAGAGGATAATAAAGAAACCATGGGTTTCTGAGGCAGTCCTAGAGCTTTGTGATAAGCGCAGAGCGCAGAGAACTGAAGAGTCAGAAGCAGAGTGCAGAAGGGGTAAGAAATTATAAAGAAGCAACCAAAAAGGTGAATAAAGGAATGAAAGATGTTATGGAAAAATGGATAGAGGAGAAATGTGCGGAGACAGAAACCAGCATGAAAAGAAATGACAGTAAGAAGGCCTATCAACTGGTAAAAGACCTAACTGCAACAAAATCAACAAGAACCTCCACCATACAAGATAAAGCTGGAAAGTGCTTGACAGAAAAGGAAGACATAATGAACATATGGACGGAATGTTGTGAGGAGTTATACTCGCATAGAGCAACTGGAGATTCTGAAGTGCTGAATGTCCCACCCTCATCTGAAACAGCCTCATGTAGTTTACTGAGAGAGGAAGTTGTAAAAGCAGTCTCATCTCTAAAACCGGGAAAATCTGCAGGTGTTGATAACGTCCCAGCTGAAATGATGCAAGCAGGAGGTGATCCATGTATAGACGTACTCCATCGATTCTGCAACAAGATCTGGCAGACTGGAGTATGGCCAAAAGCGTGGACACAATCCCTTAATAACACTTCCTAAAAAAGGCAACCTCCAACAATGCCAGAACTACTGCACCATTAGTCTCATCAGTCACCCAAGCAAAGTGATGTTGAAGATCTTACTGAACAGGCTCAAACCACAGGCTGAAAGAATCATCGCAGAAGAACAAGCTGGTTGCAGACCTGGACGCAGTACAACAGAGCAGATCTTCAACATAAGACTCATAATGGAAAAATATCTACAGCATCAACAGGACCTCTACCATGTCTTTATCGATTCTAAGAAAGCATTCGACAGAGTTTGGCACGCTGCACTGTGGGCAACTATGAACCTCTACAACATCAATGCCAACCTAATCAAAGTCGTACTCTATGAATATGCATCAAGTGCAGTGTTTCACAACAACATAGGTGATTGGTTTCGGACGACAGTCGGTGTGCGCTAGGGCTGCCTGCTCTCCCCTACTCTCTTCAATCTATTTCTTGAAAGAATCATGGAAGAAGCACTAGAAGAACGTGAAGGAAAAGTAAGTATTGGAGGGCGAACAATCACAAACTTGCGCTTCGCTGATGATATTGACGGATTAGCTGGTCACGAGCAAGAACTAACAGACTTAGTGAACATATAGAAGAAAAATCAACAAAATTTGGTATGGAAATCAGCGGGGGGGAAGGGGGTGGATGTGATGACAAACAGCAACTTTACATCAGAAATCAACATCAAAGACCAGAAACTTGAAAATGTTCACAGATTCAAATATTTGGGATATATCGTGACAGACAAGGGCTCAAAACCAGAAATACTGTCAAGACTTGCCCAGACCACAGCCGCAATGACCAAGCTCAAACCCATCTGGAGTAACAGAAAAATCGCCATCAGTTCCAAAATCAGACTGATGCGCTTTCTGGTCATGTCAATCTTCTTATATGCATGTGAATCATGGACCCTCACAGCGGACTTAGAAGAATAAGAGCTGTAGAAATGAGGTGCTTCCGAAGACTCTTAGGCATCTCATACAAAGACCACATCACGAACGAAGAAGTCAAGAGACGCATCCGCAATTAAATCGTGCCCTATACTGACCTTCAAACACTTGTCAGATAACGAAAACTGAAGTAGTGTGGTCATGTCACACGCTCCTCTGGTCTTGCTAAAACAATCCTACAAGGCACAGTGAGGGGAGGAAGAAGAAGAAGCAGATAAAGGGATGGGAGGACAACATTCGAGAGTGGACAGACATGGAGCTGAGAGACACCCTGAGGGTGGCTGAGAGACGAGAGGACTGGAGAAAAGTGGTTGACAAAGCTTCGAAGGCGCCCCAAAGGATTTGCAATCTGAGGGATGGTGACGGTGACGGTGACGTCAGTGTTCCAGCTATAACTTGACCAGAAAGTTTCATTATTCTTCCATCTAGATTGTCTAGATCACGTGTTCAGGAACTTTTTGAAGAGATAGGCTTTCCAACACGTCTGTGATTGTCATGGGCAGTAATTTAAATGCGAATCTTATTTCTTTTGATTCGATATATTGTTCTAAGTAATAGAGATCGTTTTCACTTGACTTGTCATTTCATATTACTTTGGTAGCTAATGTTTGAGAAGTGGTTGTTCAATTTTTCGGCTAATATGTTTTTAACTGTCTGTTGACTTTTTTATATAGGTATATTACATAATGTATTGATGGTTTTCCATACTTGGTGCGAGTCAGTAGTTGTAACTAACAACTTTTGAAAGTAATCACGTTTTGATCTGCCTTTTAGTGAAGTTACTTTGTTTCTTTGTGCTCTTAACTGCTCTTCTGAACCGTGTGTTTTCAAATAGTCTCTAAGTGTATTTCAGGTTCTATGTCTTTTGTTATCCAAGAGGGTTTGATTTTTTTCTTTAACTCTGTTTTTATGAAGGGGGCATGCTTGTCCTACACTGAAATAAATGTGCTAATCCAAAATTCAGCAGCTTCATCAGGGTCTCTGACTTGATATATGTCATGTAATGGCGAGTTTGTCAAGTATGAAAGAAAATCTTGCTTTTTAAAGTTTTTTAATTTTCTGTAAAAAATAGTTTTATGCCCTACTTTAGGATATTGATGCGATTTTTAAATCAAGTAAAGCACACTGGATTATGATCACTGCATCCACATGAGGGAGCGCATACTTTTGCTATATGTTGCTTTGTAGTAGTGTAGATATGATCTATTAATGTTCTAGAGTTATTTGTTATCCGAGTTGGTCTATCTATTAGTTGTTCTAGGCCAAGCATAGTAATCTTGTGACTCCATTTTGGTTTAGGTTTTACTAATTAGATGTTAAAATCCCCAAGAATAATTGTTTCATAGTTTAGAAGTATTCCTTCGTCCATAAGGGAGTTGAATTTGTCTAACCAGTCTAGGAAGTACGAGTATCTTGCACTGGCTCTGATCTTATACCTTTAAATTAATCCAAAATTCTGATGACTCTGCTCTGGAAGATCTGTATCACTTCTATTCCATGTATTTTCAACAAGCTGAGGAGTTTTTTTCCTGGTGTAAACAGAACTGTCTCGACTTAAACGTTTATTAGATTAAAGATATGTTGATTGATTTTCGCTAAAACACTGTTGAGTGTGTGCATGAATATAAATACCTAAGTACTGTTTTTCATGACAAACTGAACTTTAATGCGGGTACAGATCTTGTCAATAGAAAATACCACTCTCGCATCTTTTTCATTAAAAAAAACCTCCAGAGTTTTTAATTAAAATGTTCAAGTTTTACAAAATTTCTATCCACGCTTTATCGAGTCTGTCCTTTCTTTGTCCTTAATATGTTGGTAAAAAGAAAAGCCTGTTAAAAACAAAAATTATTGAAACGAACAACATCGTAACCAGATGTGGTAAAACTGTGGGCTCTGAGCAAATGAACTGAACGACTTGTATAAATGCCCTATGAGAAACAGATCGAGACAGATTGTAAGTGATGGTACTCAAAGGCTAGCAAAATATTTCGAATTCCTCCCTTTTTAAAAGCGCTACAGAGTACCCAGGTCTAAAACCCAGCGAAATACAAACAGTGTTATTCCCACTTCAATTCTGATACTGAATAAGGCTGAGCTGACAGAGAGAAAGAAAGAAAGAAAGAAAGAAAGAGAGAGAGAGAGAGAGAGAGAGAGAGAGAGAGAGAGAGAGAGAGAGAGAGAGAGAGAGAGAGAGAGAGAGAGAGAATGGTGAAGGAAGGGCATGGAGGATGGGGGAGCGAGGAGGTAAGGGATACAGAGCTCAGGTTAAAAAAAAAAGGGATGGGACATTTTGAAGCATAGGAAAGGCTACCTTTTATTATTCTAAAATGCATTCAATATTTTTATAAAATCGAGTGTTACTTTTACTGTTACTGATTTTATCACACAACATATTATAGCAGTGTGGTTTGTGTCATAAAAATGCGTGCGCGTGTTATTATTTTAGACTATGTTCAACATCTTAAAAGAAATAGAGAGCTAATGTTTATATTTGTTTTATCATACAACATGGTATAACAATTTGCTTGATGTCATAAAAATGCGTGGGCATGCGTGCGCGAATGTCTCCAGTGTGTTGTGTGTGTGTGTGTGTGTGTGTGTGTGTGGTGTGTGTGTGTGTGTGGTGCAAGTTATGTGTGAGTATGCGGATGCGTTGAAATACTGGTGCGCGCATGAATGTTTGTGATTTTACTTGGGCGAGTTTATGACTGGCTGAGGTACTGTTGATCTGTGGATGCTTTTTATATTGGGATGGGTGCTGCTGATGTTTGGATACTGTGTTGTGGTATTTTTCCCGTGACATTATATTTACATGTTTATTGGTTTTACCTACGGCTTGTAACCCGTGTGAATTTCTCTGTCTATGAGATCACAATAAAGCGTTTGAATTGAAATGAGACGAATTAAGGCTGGATTTCAAAGTGTCAAGTAAAGGCTTTTTTGGCAAAAGGAGAGAGGAAGGTCGTTCTATATAGATGGACGGAATCAGTGAAAACAATGACAGCCGAAAGTGGATTGTTTGAATCTGGGTGTTTGTAGGCACAACATTATCTGTAGCAGAGCATAGGGAGCCTGTTGGAGAGTACAGGTGAATACAGTCACAGAAAAATGATCACATTAGCAGTATCAGGAAATCCAGCCTCAAGACATTTATTTTATATAAT
>CM054166.1:31554852-31564852 GCA_028751875.1 Rapana venosa
GAACATGGTTTCATTTTGTTTGATGAATATGATTTCTGAAAAAAAGCAAGAACATGATTGCTTTAGGTAATGCTATGCTATAGCCATAACCACTACACGTTGAAATAGTTTCTTTTCTTTCTTTTTCTATAATGGCGGTAAATCTGTTGGCTACACAACCACCAAAGTCAGGTTAACAGAAGAAAGACGCTGTCAAAATTAGTCGTATTTTAAACGATGAATGTTGTTCTAAAATATCCCCCTGGAGTTAACATCAGTGCAGACTCCACTCCCCCAAAAGTCCTTCCCATGAGACTATAAACTGAAGTCCCGTGTGCGGACGCACGCATACGCAGAACATCTTGCGAACACGTCAAAACCTGTTCTACTCTTTGGAAAAGTAGACCATGTTGTGCCAGTGGGAAAGGATGACAAATATACAATATTGCACGCACATGGGGACTGAATACAAAAAAGAAAACTACTTGAGTGTATATTCCTTTATCTTCAAAATAAAAATATAAATCAATCAAATAATTCAAAATCGTAACCCTGTACCCGACGTTTGTAACAAAAGTAAGTGACACTGTCAGTTTAAAACAATATCAAAATCATAAAGATGTTACAACGTTTGTAATTTTTGTTAAAGTGACACTGTCAGTTTAAATCAATATCAAAATCATGAAGATGTTTCAACGTTTGTAATACAAAAAAGTGACACATTTTAAAACAATATCAAAATCATAACAATGTTACAACGTTTGTAATTTAAAAAATTTGTCATAAATAAGTGACACTGTTAGTTGAAAACAATATTAAAATCATAAAGATGTTACAAACTTTATAACACAAGTAAGTGACACTGCCAGTTTTAAACAATTCAAAATCATAAGGGATGTAACACGGTTTCCGACACTGTCTGTTTAAAACAATTTCAAAATATTTTTTTAATAATAAATATCACAAGCTTTGTAATAAAATATTTTTTTTAAATAAGTGACAACCTGTCAGTTTAAAACGATATCAAATTCATAAGGATGTTACAACGTGTGTAACACAAAGTAAGCCATCACTTACCCCTCTAGTATGGAGCAGCAAGACGTGTTCCTGGTGTGTGTGTGTGTGCGTGGGGGTGTACCTGCGGCAGTGTGAAGCGGCAAGCTGTGAGAGGATATAAGGCGAGGTCAAAACGACATTGCATAATGTAGTGTTTGTGTTGACAACCAGCCCTGAGGTTGCCAAAGAGATAGGCTGTTCCTTCAGTTTGGATTCTAACGAACCCCTCTTTCTTACGGCTTAAATTCCACTCCGCTCCGCACATGCGCACTCAAACCCACGCCGTTATTTGGAAAGCGCCAAACAGGCAGGTGCAGGAACATAAAGAAGGGAGCAGAGGTAGCAGCACATGCAGGGACGTGCCCCAGGATTCACGTAAGTACTACGCAGGGTCACACACACAGGGACGCACACACGCACACTCACACACACATACACACACACATACACAACACACACACACACACACTCACACACACACACACACACACACACATGCACACACACACACACATATCCTTCGGATGAGACTATAAACCAAGGCCCCGTGTGCCAACGCACGCAGAACATCTTGCGCACAGGTTAAACCCTGTTCCGCTTTTCGTAAGAGTAGGCCATTGTGTGCCGGTGGGAACGGATGACAAAATTTCCAAAACCGCATACACACGGGGACTGGATGTTAAAAAAAAAAGCACATGAGTGCTTATTCCAGTATCCTCAGTATAAAAGAATAGATAAAAAAAATTTAAATAAGAACACATGTGCACGAAGGGTACTTAGACGTGTATCTATTTCATATTACGTTCAATAACCCTAGATTTATCTGCTTGAAATTCGAGCTGCTTTCCCCAGGGGAAGAGGGCGTGGTTACAAAAACATGGCCACCCATAGTTCTCTCTCTCTCTCTCTCTCTCTCTCTCTCTCTCTCTCTCTCTCTCTCTCTCTTCAAGAAGTTCCGTTTGAGTTAAAATGATTAAAACAGACTGGCAGTCGTGGCATTGATGGAATTGATTGTAAAATTCTGAAACTATCTTCTCAAGTTATAGCGGAAACTTTCACATATATTTACAATCTTTGTCTGGATAAACAATACTTCCCTAAGGCCTTAAAACAAACAAAAATTATTCCCTTGTTTAAATCAGGAAATGCTGCTGATCCATGTAACTTCAGACCTATTTCTATATTATCAGTTCTTTCAAAATCCTTGGAACAGCATAAACATAAGTGTATTCTTTCCCTTCTAAACAAGTATAACCTTATGCACCCAGATCAGTCGGGGTTCAGAGAACATCACTCATGCCATACAGCTTTAACAAAACTGATAGATTGATGGTTATTAAACATAAATGAAAAGCAATGTACAGGAGTATTATTTGTTGATTTTGCTAAAGCGTTTGATGTTATAAATCATAAACTTCTCGTTAAAATGCTATCAGCTTAAAAACTATCTCTCAACACACTTAATTTAATCTCATCGTTTCTTTCTGATAGACAGCAGAGAGTGTCTTTGAACGCATCTATCTCCAGTTTTCGTCCAAACGTTTATGGTATACCTCAAGGCTCTGTCTTAGGTCCTTTGCTGTTCTTATTGTATATCAACAATATTCCTTTTATTTATAGAAACTCAGTGCGAAACGTTTGCAGATGACACCACTTAGAAATAGCTAAATCAAACACTCATGAAGTCTATGATACCATGCAAAAAAGTATTAATCACCTTGTTAAATGGACACATTTAAACCATATGGCTCTTAACCCACATAAAACTAAATTTATGTTAGTCACAAACAGACAAAAGCGTCAGAATCTTACTCAGACTTTACCAGATCTTTATATTTCTAATGTAAAAGTTGACCAAGTAGTAAATCACAAAGTTTTAGGTGTAACGATAGACAATAACATATCATAGTCAAAACATTTTGAAAGACTTACTGCAAATATTCCATCAAAATTGTATAAGTTTAGGAAAATAAAAAACTTTTTAGACCTTCATACAAGAAAAGTATTCTATTCTGCATATATTCAGTGTAATATTGATTATGGTTCTACACTGTGTGATCTAGCTAGCAAAAATATACTTAAACCGTTAATAAGGGTTCATAAAAGAGCCATCAAACTTACCATTGAAAAATCAACTTTATTAATAGCATCTGACTACAAACAAGCAAATGTTCTACCTCTCGAAGCAAAACTTCTATACAATAAAGGGATTTTTATGCATAAAATACTGCACGGAAATGCTCCATTTGTTCTTAAGAACATGTTTACCATTAATGAATATCTACATTCACATAAACTGAACCTTCCTTTTACGACCATTACTCTATGAAAATCTAGTCTAAAATATTCTGGATGATGGTTGTGGAATGATTTACCAGAATTCATAAGATCTGAATCAAACTTTAAAAAATTTAAAATTTGTATACTGTGTGAGTGTATTGGTATGGGCTTTATTTTATTTTATTATCATATATATATCCCTAAGGGCGGGGACTGGATGTAAAAAAGCACATGGGTGCTTATTCATTATCCTCGAAATAAAAGAATTTGTCATTCTCTCTCTCCTCTCTCTCTCTCTCTCTCTCTCTCTCTCTCTCTCTCTCTCTCTCTCTCTCTCTCTCTCTCTCTGTACTTAAGTTTTAATGAATGTCCTATTTCAATATCTTAATGTTATGTGTAACAACTATGTGTACCATTTTTACAATGTGTAGATGTTTATTTTTATGACTTTATAAGTTTGGTTGTTGTTTTTCTTGGGGTTTTGTTGTTGTTGTTGTTTGTTTTTCTCTTTTTTTTCTTTTTGTTGGCTTTTTTCTTTTTCTTTTCATTTGGTTTTTTTTATGTTGTTGTTGTTGTTTTGGGGGGTGTTGTTATTGTTGGGTTGTTGTTTTTTATGGGGGGGGGGTGTTTTTAGGTTTTCTTTTATTTGTTTCTTTTTTGTTGTTTTTAAGGGTTATTTCCATTTGTTTCTACTGTGTGAGAGTATAGGTATTTGGTTATTTTTAAGATATATCCCTACGGGCGGGGACTGGATGTAAAAAGCACATGAGTGCTTATTCATTATCCTCGAAATAAAAGAATTTGTCATTCTCTCTCTCTCTCTCTCTCTCTCTCTCTCTCTCTCTCTCTCTCTCTCTCTCTCTCTCTCTCTCGCATTTGCATTCGCATTCTCTCTCTCTCCCCCTCCCTCATCATTTGCGTTTTGCTAGGTGCTCATTTACGTCGTCTTGTGTTTGAATGATGTGATTTTAAAGATGTTTACTTTTTCTTTATGTTTCCTTTCTCTTTTTTCCCCTTTTTGTCTTTTCTCTTTTTTTTTTTCTTCTTTTTTTAAAAAAAATACTAATGTCTATATTGCCATTATTCTGATTTAATATTACTCTGTGGTTTCGTGGGGTGGTTTGGGGGTTGTTGTTGTTTTTTAGATCTTTGTGTATTTATGGCTGCTGACTGAGGACTGGATGAAAACTAAGGTAACATAATTATGTACTTATTCTTTTCCCCAAATTGACTCTGTGTGGGGTGTGTGTGTGTGTGTGTGTGTGTGTGTGTGTGTGTGTGTGTGTGTGGTGTGTGAGTGTGGTGTGTGTGTGTGTGTGTGTTGTGTGTGTGTGTGTGTGTGTGTGTGTGTGTGTGTGTGTGTGTGTGTGGTGTGTGAGTGTGATGTCTAGTTGTGAGTTTTGTCAGTGTGTGAGTGTAGTTGAGTGTGTGAGTGTGTGTAGTGTGAAGTGTGTGAGTGTGAGGTGTGAGTGGTGTAGATGTAGTGTGAGGTGATGTAGTATGTGGGTGTGTGTGTGTGTGTGTGTGTGTGTGTGTGTGTGTGTGTGTTGGTGTGTTGTTGGTGTGTTGTGTGTGATGTGTGTTGTGTGAGTGTGTGTGTGTGTGTTTGATGTGTTTGTTTGTGAGTTTGTGTTGTGGTTGTGGTGTGTGTGTGGTTGTGTTGTGGTGTGGTGTGTGTGTGGTGTGTGAGTGTGGTGTGGTGGTGTGTGTGGTGTTGTGTGTTGTGGTGTGTGTTTTGTGTGTGTGTAGTTCTTCTTACATTGTCAACTAACATTTTCCAGTTTTAGTTAATTATGTGGAGTTTAACGTGGCCACAACTTTACACCTAACGTCTAATCCAGCCCACAGATCTCAATCATGACAACAGACCATCTACAAGTAATTGGGTTTTCTCTTCTTCTTTCTTCTTGCTTTCTTTGCTTCTTTTTTCTTTTCTTTCTCTGCTTCTTCTTTCTCTCTCCTCTTCTTCTTTCTTCTTCTTCTTCTGCTTCTTCTTCTTCTTCTCTTTCTCTTCTTCTTCTTCGTTCTTCTTCTGCTTCTCTCTTCTCTTTCTTCTTGCTCTTCTTCTTCTTCTTCTTCTTCTTCTTCTTCTTTCTTCTTCTTCTTCTCTTCTTCTTCTGCTTCTTCTGTCTTCTTCTTCTTCTTCTTCTTCTTCTTCTTCTTTCTTCTTCTTCTTCTCTTCTTCTTCTTCCTCTGCTTCTTCTTCTGCTTCTTCTTCTTCTTCTTCTCTTCTTCTTCTTCTTCTTCTTCTTCTTTCTTGCTTCTCTTCTTCTCTTCTCTTCTTCTTCTTCTTCTTCTTCCTTCTTCTCTCTTCTTCTTCGTCTTCTTCTTTCTGCTTCTTCTTCTTCTTCCTTCTTCGCTTCTTCTTCTTCTTCTTCTTTCTTCTTCTCTTCTTCTTCTTCTCTTCTTCTGCTTCTTCTGCTTCTTCTTCTTCTTCTCTTCTCTTCTTCTTCCTTCTTCTTCTTCTTTCTTCTTCTTCTTCTTCTTCTTTCTCTTTCCTTCTTCTCTGCTTCTTTTTCTTCTTCTTCTTCTGTTCTTCTTCTTCTTCTTTCTTTTTTCTTTTCTTCTTCTTCTTCTGCTTCTTCTGTTTCTTCTTCTTCTTCTGTTTCTTCTTCTTCTGTTTCTTCTTCTTCTTCTTCTTTCTTCTTCTTCTTCTTCTTCTTCTTCTTCTTCTTCTTCTTCTTCTCCTTCTTCTCCTTCTTCTTCTGTTTCTTCTTCTTCTTCTTCTTCTTCTTCTTCTTCTTCTTCTTCTTCTTCTTCTTCTTCTGTTTCTTCAAATTCTTCTTCTTCTTCTTCTGTTTCTTCAAATTCTTCTTCTTCTTCTTCTTCTTCTTGTTCTGTTTCTTCAAATTCTTCTTCAAATTCTTCTTCTTCTTTGAACGCTCAGACAGCAACTGGACAGTCTGTCCAATAAGCGGGAAAGTCTGTCGCTGCTGTGAAGCCCTTGACAAGTTAGTAGCCAACCAAAAACATACATCCCCCGAAGTCGGTATGTCTCTACCCTCATGACGGGCTAAAAATTTTAATAGTCGCATACGCAAAATCTTACTATTGATGAACCTCAGAACTTTAGCTGAGGAACGAAAAAAAACCCAACCCAGGTGTTTTTTTTTTTAAATACTTGTTGAGTTCTTTTTTTCTTTGGCTCTCTAATGAGATATTTTGCGACATGGTATCGTGGGTTTTTTTTTGTTTGTTCACCATTAATGTAGCCCTTTCCAACTTCGGAGAACTTTTCTTTACAGTAAAAAAAAAAATTAGGAAGGGGTGGGGGGGGGTATATTTTAGAAACTAAATCTCTAAAGGTACTGTAGTTTTGGACTGACTACAAAAGAAAAATGAAGTGTGTGGGGGGGGGGGGGGGGGGAGAAAAAGTGTTAATTTCAGGACATTGGGAAAGGGGTGTCCCCTTTTTTGCTGCTTTTCTGCAGTTCTGTTTCTTTGTTTCATTTCTTTTTCTTCCTCGGCTAGAGCTCCGAGGTTCACTGGGGAAATTTTGCGGATGCGATCGGTTGGGGTTTTTTTGGGGGGTCCCACCCTTTTTTTTTCTTTTTTTTTCAATGAGAACTTCTTTTTTTTTCGACGATAAAATGAAAACGCACCCACGTACTTTTTTTTTTACATCCAATCCCCATCCTTAGGGACACATCATGATAATAAATTAAGCCAACACCCATACACTCACACAGGCAAACCAAAATAAAATTGGGGCCCACCCTGAACGTAGCCCCACTCTGACCTTGGGGGTATTTTTCTTTCTAAGGTGAGTGACATTTTCTCGCATAACTTTGGAAGAGCATCCACAGTTTCTTTCATTTTGTATTCTTTTAAGTGGGTGGGGTTTGGGTGTTGTTTTTTTTGAAAATAAATTTTTCTTTCCTTTCAATCAATTGCTGGGAGAAAAAATATTTTTTTTACTTCTTGTCTAATGTCCAAGTTTGATGATGAATGACGGTAGGTATTTTGTCTTAATTTGTTTAATGTTTCCTGAACATAGTTCCGTTTTTCTACTGCACAAAAGCACTCAAGGATTTGATGATGATGATGATGATGATGATGATGATGATGATGACGACGACGACGACGATGATGATGATGACGACGACGACGACGATGATGACGATGATGATGATGATGATGATGATGATGATGATTCTCCTTTTTTTTCTGGATGGATTGTAACTGCTCTTCACGGAATGATTTTGCTTTCCCTCGTATTGATTTGAATATTTATTTCTCGTGGTAGTTATTATCTTTCTGTACGTGTCAACTAAAAAAAAAAATTGTTCCTGATTTTTTTTTTCAATTCATAGATTCTTTGATCAGTCAGTTGGTTGTATATCTGTTTATGTGTTGAATGTCTTATGGAATTGGCCATTTTCTTGAACAGAACATGGAGGAATGATCAACCACGGTCTAGCAGTAATGCGCCTGCCTAGAAAGCGAAAAGTCCGGTTCTGAAGCGTGCGGTGGTTTGATCCCCGTTTGGGCCCGAAATATTTCTCCCCTTCCATTAGACCATGAGTGGTGGTCTGGGTGCTAGTCTTTCGGGTGAGACGATAAACCGAGGTCCTGTGTGTCACTCAAAATTATTTAGCGCAAAAAAAGAACCCACGGCAACAAAGAAAATTGTCCCTGGAAAAATTTGTAGAAAAAAGCCACTCTGATAGGGAAACAAATACAGTTGAAGAAAGGAAAATGAAAAAAAAAATTTTTTTAAATGGGTGGCGCTGCTCTTGTGGCGACACGACGCACTCCCTCCTGGGGACAGCAGCCCGAATTTCACGCAGAGAAATCTGCCGTGACTTAAAGTGGTATGAAAATAATAATGATAATAATAATAAAACCAGAAATCGGGGGAGAGTCTGTTTGCTTAGCATACTCTGAGACAACTTGTATCTTTCCATCAGACATACAAATTGTACGGTGGTGGGCTTTTTCCTTTTCTTTTTATTTTTATCCTTGACGTGACTTCTCCATGGAAAGTCTATTTGCTTTCGATATTCTTCTTCACTCAACTTCCATGTTCTTATCAGACATTAGTCCATATTCTTTGCTTTTCACATGACTAGCCTTCCCTTTTTTTAACATCGTATGCATTTATTTACTCTTTTATGGCGAGGATAATGGACTCAGCACTCATGTGCTTTTTCACATCCAGTCCCCGCGTGTATGATGTTTCGTCAATTTTTCATCCGTTCCCACCGGTTCACAAGGACTTAATCTTTCGAAAAACGGAACGGGTTTCCACGTGTGCTCAAGATGTTCTGCGTGCGTTCGCACACGAGGCCTTGGTTTATAGTCTCATCCGAAGGACTTTTGGGGGAGTAGTTGAAATGATGCCATGAATGTTTCAGGCAGTTTGTCAGGGAAAAAAATCACCCTAGCGGAGCCCATCCCCCTGCATGTAGCATGCTGGGTATATTCCTATCATCTATATATCACCGGCTATGGCAGCCTATTCCTTATGCTATAGGTGAAAGGGGTGTGGGGGGGAGGGGGGATAAGCGAGATGTTTACGGCAGGACAGGATAGGTCTGTGATCAGAGTAGAACATCACAGAAGATGAGACAGCAAGAAAAGTATGTACACACACACACACACACACACACACACACACACACACACACACAACACACACACACACCACCAAAACATATTACAGCAACAACATCACCAATAACACCAATTAACAACAGCAATTCACCAAGTAACAGCAACACCAATAACAACAGCAACAACAATAACAACAACTGCTGCAGCAGCAGCAGCAACAACAACAATAATAACAACAATAACAGCAGCAATACTAACAACTACAACAATAACAGCAGCAGCAACAACAACAGCAGCACAAACAACAACAACAGCAACAACAACAGCAACAATAACAACAACAACAGCAGCAATAACAACAACAGCAACAACGACAACAACAACAACGGTATAGTCTAACATCACCAAGTGTGAATAGACTTTAAAGTGAACAACAACAACATCAACAACAACACAAACAACAATTGTTCCAGAAAAAGTCCTGTCTACTTCAGCTGCTTCTCCACATAAAATAACCACTACTTAAAGACTTCCAGGCGCGCGCGGGCGCGCGCGCGCGCGCGCGTGTGTGTGTGTGTGTGTGTGTGTGTGTGTGTGTGTGTGTGTGTGTGTGTGTGTGTGTGTTCATATTTCTCTTTTTTTTGTTAAAGTAAAATTTCTTTTTTTTTTCAAAGAATAACCTTCGGTATATTTGTGATTTTTTGTTTTCTTTTCTTTTTTCGCTTTTTTCGCTATAGATCTGCTCACAGAGAGACATAGAGAGACAGAGAGAGAGACAGAGAGAGAGACAGAGGGGGAGAGAGAGAGAGACAGAGAGAGGAAAAAATCTTATCACTAAGCAAAGACGGCAAGTCATGAAAAAAAAAGTCAATAAGTCTAACTATACACACGTATAGATCGATCTTTTCTACGACATGATAAACACGTGACATTTCGCAACACTTTTGAAACTGAATTTAAATAAATCTGTGTACTCCAACAAATCAGGTCGGGTTTCCTAGGACACCACCAACAACATTGCATTGAGTTGTATACAACAACAACAACAAGTATATTGAAAAAAAAAATGTACGTACGCTTCAGAAACATTACCTTGTAGATCTGTGAGAAGCCCGCAATGGAAATGTTC
>CM054166.1:31568644-31603873 GCA_028751875.1 Rapana venosa
AAATTAAAAAACAAGAAAAAGGGTTTTCAAGTTGAGAAAATCTTCTTTTATTGTATAATATTCAATGGGGTTGGATCATGCTTGATGGAGAGTAAATTGCCTGGAGCGGCGAGAACGCGAGGATGGAGAAAGGTGGTTGACAAAGTTCAAAAGGCCCCCCAAAGGTTTGGTTTTGGGGATCGGTGACGATGTGGATGAACCCGACTTGGGGTTTCAGTTTCTCAAGGGGCGATAAAAACTTACCCCCGGCGGGTTTTGAAGTTTCCCCTATGTTTGAATCTGTCCCTTTAGTCATGAACAAGAGGTTCGTGTTTGGGTTTTGTATATCTATAACCCCTGAAACGGGAGGTGAAAAACGGGGTTTTCAAAGGAAAAGATCTTCCCATTATGGGGGGTTCTTCGCCCTCCTTTGCAATCCCTATTTACAACGGGGAAAATGGTGCATGGTATGAAGTCAGGCGGCGTTACGCTAAAATATGTTTTAAACCCCTAGCAAAGTTAAACAGGAGCTACCCCTTCGACTTGATGTAAAAAGGTTAAAAAAAGAATGTTTTAAACCCCTTGTTTCAGACCTGCGAAAAATTTTTCTTACATTATATTTTTTTTTTTTAGTTATGTGAAGTAAAAAACATCCCAGTCGGACCCAGCATGCCATAGACAACTCCTGGCAATTTAATTTTCATATTCAAACCTGATGACCCTCCCCCACTAGACCCGTTAAACCAATTTGGAGATAGTGTATGATTTGGCTCTGGGTTTGCAACGAAAAACATACATAATGGGCCGTTTGGGACGATTCTGATTTGATACATTGTGCTCGGGAGGGGAAGTGTTTTGGCGCAATCTCCCCGTGTCCCCTCGTCAATAGCTCCCCGTGCAGATTATGGGGGCGCCCCCCACAGGGGCTTGCTTTGTTTTTGTTTAAGAGATGCAATGGTGTCTTTTTGGGGGGGGAAATTTTAGGAGCAAGAAAGGAAAAGATACAATTAACACTTTTACGTAAATAAAAATATACGAATGGACAAAAATCATAGCAATTTGAGAAAATGGGGGGTTGCAAACAGAGAGAAAAAATAAACGACATGAAAAGACGAATAGTAAAAAAAACAACAACAAAAAAAAACCCATACGTGTATGTGTGTGTGGTGTGTGTGTGTGTGTGTGCGCGCGCGCCTGAGTGCGTGCTTTTCGTATGTGCGTGTTGGTGACTCTGTGTATGACTGTGTGACTCTGTTTTGTGACTGTGGTGTGTGTGTGTTTTGGGGTGCCTTGTGTGTTGTGTGTGTGTCTCTGTGTGGATGTGTGTGTGTGTGTGTGTGGCTGTGTGTGTGTGTGTGTGTGTGTGTGTGTGTGTGTGTGTGTGGTGTGTGTGTGGTGTGTGTGTGTGTGTTTATGTAAGTTATCTTCAATTTTAACGTCTTTCCACTTTAAGTGATACCAACGGCCCAAAAATAGGAGACTGAATGAAAGAGATGGATAGATAGATAGATAGTAGAGAGACAGACAGACGGGACAAAATAGATAGATAGATATAGATAGATAGATATAGATAGTTTAGATAGATAGATAGATAGATCGATCGATCTACTCCGTGTGGTGCGTGCGAGTGTGTGGGTGATCTTCAGTTTAACGCGCGCGGGGGTGTGTGTGTGTGTGTGTGTTTTATGTAAGTTAGTCTTCAATTTTAAGTCTTTCCACTTAAAGTGATACCAAAACGGCCCAAAAATAGGGACTGAATAAAAGAGAATGGATAGTAGATAGATAGTAGATGGATAGATAGATAGATAGACAGACAGACAGACAGACAGATAGATAGATAGATAGATAGATAGATAGATAGATCTACTCCGTGTGGTGCGTGCAAGTGTGTGTGTGTGTGTGTGTGTGTGTGTGTGTGGTTTTGTGTGGGGTGTGTGTGTGTGTGTGTGTGTGTGTAGGGAAATACACAAATAGATTTTTAAACCATAAAAGATCAAGAACATTAAAAAAAAATTCAACAGAACTGCAACTACAAAAAATGCCATATAGGACTTAACAATAAACCTTTAGCAATGTCAAACGTTCGTTTTACATTGTTCAAAACTTCGTCAATGGTATTCTCAGAAAAGGCAGAAGACGTTTTTAATTATCACATTTAGTACGATATGGGTATTTTGAAATATATTCACCACATAAGCATTTAAACATCCTTGCTGAATTTTGTTGTGAATGCATTTAATCTTATCCTGAAAAATAATACCTTGAGTTGTCTTTCTTTGACAGGCATTTGTATGAATCTCTAAGTGATCAATGTATTCAATTACGTTCTTCCCACTCGGGGGTTGAATGTGAAAGCCGTTTGATTTGCCGATGCTTTTCCTATGAATTTAAGGAAGCTTCTTCTAACAAATGATAACCCTCTGCAATGGATAGATGAACATGCAGTACTTTTCATTACGCGCACCTTTCTTTGCACCCCAAATCAGCCCACTCATTAGAAAATAATTTTATATGTAAAAGGAATCCAGAAAAAGGGAAACATGAATTCCTCTTAAGCGCAGAAGTTTTATAAAGTATTTGTTTATTTAGTATAAGTTTAGTAGATTGCTTATAAGTTATTGATTTTAAAGGGAATAAAACTGATTTTGATTCCACAGTGTGTATGTGTGTGTGTGGGGAGAGTGTGTGGTATTTTATTCTTTTATATCGAGGATAATGGAAAAAGCACTCATGTGCTTTTTTACATCCGTCCCCGTGTGTATGCAGTTTTTTTAACTTTGTCATCTGTTCCCACCGGCACACAAGGGCCCTACTCTTTCGAAAAGCGGAGCAGGATTTAACGTGTGCGCAAGATTTTTCTGCATGCGTTCTGCATGTTTTGTGTGTGTTTGCGTGTGTGTGTGCATGCGTGCGTGCGTGCATGCTGTGCGTGCGTGCGTATGGGGTGGTGTGTATGGGAGAGACAGTCAGGACATAGACGCAGAAAATTTATTCCATTTAAAGGGGGAAATTTCACAAACGTGATGTTTTACCACACTTTTAATATTTTATAGCTAAAAGGATTTTTTTTTCAGTTGGCCCGATTCAACTCATCTACGTAGTTAGCTTCAAACTTCCATCTTTCCTTAGAATTTAATAAACATCTCTGACTTAAAAAAATAATTATACAACTTTGATTTTTAAAAAAACATCAGAGACTGACTGATTTGTTAAAAAAAAAAGATTAAACAACTTTGACCCCGTGGATCTCCCGGGGTATGCTTGCAAAGCGAGCATTGCAAAAATTTAGGAACCCTGCCCGCCTCCAGGCATGTCGTAAAAGGCGACTAAGGAGGTACCTATTCCCCTAGGTAAGGGGGTTGGACACGGGGCTAACAACCCTGCTCTTTTAAAAGAACTCCTGTTACAAAAACCTTAAACAGCAACAGATTGCGCCCCTCAGAACATCGTGGAACAGTCCATAGAATGGCAGTCACCTCTCTACGCTTTCTTCTTCGATTTTGAGAAGGCTTTTGACAGCGTGAATAGACAAGCAATCGGGGAAACATCCTTCTCCACTATGGTGTGCCATCAGAGTTTGTCAACATCATAAGACAACTTTACGAAGGATTCTCCTGCCAGGTCATCCCGGTGGAAGACTCTCCGACAGCTTCGGATCTCTTCCGGCGTCAGACAGGGCTGCTGTTGTCTCCACTCCTCTTCCTTGTGGGTGCTGGACTGGGTGCCCAAGGAGGGCCTACGCAAGTTCGGGAAAAGTATCCAAAGGCCCCTCATGACAAAGCTGGAAGATCTCGTTTTTGCCGATGACCTGGCTCTGCTATCCACCGCCTGCAGCACATCTAAGACAGTCACTGCCCTAGATACCACATTTTGACGTGTTGGCCTCAGATCAGTCAAGAGAAGACCAAGCTACTGCGTACCAACAACCAGCAAGAGGCTCTTGTCACCATCTCTGGGAAAGCAGTAGAGGGATGTCAGTGAATTTGTGTACCTGGGCAGTAAATCAGCCAGACAGGAGGCACAGACGAAGACATCAAGGCAAGAATAAAGAAAGCACGCCAAGCAGTTGCCATCTTGAAACCCGTATGGAGAACAAATGCGATCTCCACAACCACCAACCCTCAGGATCTTCAACTCCAACGTGAAGTTTGTGTTCTCTACGGGTCAGAAACTTGGCGGGTCATCAACACCGCTCCTCCAAGATCCAGACCTTCATCAACGGATGTCTCCGGCAGATCCTTCACTCTGATGGTTCGACAGAGTGCAAGTACCGACCTGTGGATGAAGGCGAACCAAAGCCTATGGATGTCCAAGTAAGCGGCGAAAAGTGGCGTTGGGTCGGCCACACCCTACAGAAGGAGCCTTGCAAAAATCACCAGACAAGCGCTCGAGTGGAACCCGCAGGGGAAAAGGAAGAGAGGGCGCCCCAAACAGACCTGAAGGAGAAGCCTGCATAGTGAGCTGAGAGACTCCAGCCTAACATGGGAAAAGGCCAAGGGCCCTTGCCAGAGACAGGAGAAGGTGGAGGGACGCTGTTGAGGCCTTTTGCTCCCCAATGTTTCTTTTTTGATACCCTGCGCTAGTGCTTTCCAGAAGTCTTGACAAATCACGAATCCCAAAATTTTTAAAAAAGATCTAATCCCCTTTTTTCTCTTTTAACAATTTTTGTATTCTCTTTTTTGCGCTGAGCAATTTATACTATCTTTTTTATCGGAAGTTTTCGCACATTTTTTTTCATAATAAATCAATCACTTGTATCTGCAAATTTAATTTACCCCAATTTCTTTTAAATCATGGTCCACAACTTTTTGATTTCATTAAATATTTGCAGTGCCTCGTTTACAGTTCATTGTTTTCATGAGGGAACTTAACAATTCTCCACAGATTGCTTCAGAGCCAACCAACTCAGAAAAATTGTCCAAATAGTCTATAACATTCGTTGCACAATGTGCAGATAGAACTCTAATGGCATATGATCAGATTCTGATCTTTCGTCTCCAAAAGATAATGAAGGTCATACAAATCAAATTCCGAAACAAAATAATCGTTCACGCTATTTTTGAATCAGATAATTTTATGTGTGTGAAACGACGAGATGTCTCCATTACATATTCCATTAAGAAATAATTATTAACAGCCCTAAAGCGTTAGCCCTGATAAAAACAAACATTCGGATAAAAAACAAATTCTGGGAAACTATCAATTCTTCGATTAACATCGTCACACATTCAGTATTGAAAAGACTATTTATATTGAAGCACACCTTAAGTCTTACCATTTTCTATATCAAACACAAAATAATAATGGGATTGTTCAGGAGGAATGTCTTTCTTTCTTCTTTCTTTTCTTTCATCTGCCGCTGGTGCCTTTCGGCGTCGCGGGGGGACACAGACGTCTGTCTGCAGCAAGGCGGGAGGGCATGATGTAGTGAAAAGGTCATGGGCTCGCAGGGTGTCAGCCACGGAGTTGCTCCATCGTCTCCTTTCCACCATTGTATTTGGTGGTGTATGCCCGTAGGGCTGGTTGGTTGGGCGGCATTCTATGAGGTGACCAAAACCACTTGATTCTTTTTTGTTCGAAAATGGTGGAGAATTGGTGTTAGTCCGACCATGTCTCTGATCACCTCATTCTTGATCTTGTCGCGTCTGGTCTTGGTTGACAGCTTTTCTCAGGCAGCGCATTTCCACATGTGTTCTCTCTAAGGCTTTTGTTAGGGCCCATGTCTGACACTGGTATGTGAGTGTTGGAACGAAGATGGCGTTGATGAGTTTTGCCTTGGTGCCATTGGGATGCTGGAATGTTTTAGAAGGGGGGCGAGTTGGTAACTGACTGTGTTCGCTTTCTGGCACTTGTTTTCTATCTCTCTGTCCAATTTTCCATCTTCAGTGAAGAGGCTGCCAAGGTATTCAAAAACTTGTTGAAAGCCGAAACAGCTTTTTTTATCATTCACAAATAGAAGTTCACAAAATCGACAAGGAGCTGTTTCACATTTGGAAAAAGATTATTTCTAATGAAACCTGTACGCCTTCCCCTTCATTAAATTTTACTGCTGCTTTTAACAGACCCTAAATGTGCTCAGTAAAAATGAAAAAAAAGATAAAACTAACCAAAATCTGAAATCTTAGAAAGTAAGCCAGTACCATTCCAATGTGAAATTAAAAAGGTGGTTATTTGATTTCTATATGTGTTTGTAGCAAAGCATGGTGTTTGAAGGGAATATCTGGTTAGAACTTTTATCAGTATTGAAACGAAGAGTGCCATAGTACATCGTTCCACCAAAGGAGAGTGATAAAAACAAAACAAACCATAAATAGATGAAAAAACCAACAAAATGCTAAAATGGAGACCTTCAAAAACACGTCTTCTTCTACGCGCGCGCGCGCGGGGCGCGCGCGCGCGCGAGAGAGAAGAGAAAAGAGAGAGAGAGAGAGAGACAGAGAGACAGGAGACAGAGAGACAGAGAGACAGAGACAGAGAGAGACTGGACGACGAGATTTCTTCATTAGGCCATGACCCCTCATGAAGGGTATTGTGCAAAAAAACAAATAAACAAATTGATTCTTACAGATCTTAAACAAAACAGCATGGCTATAGTGTAGCATTTTCTCAACTTGATGCTTTTTAAATAAAAAAAAGGTAAAGGTGTCCCATAACCTAATTACGGTCGTAGGGGAGCGAGGCGTCAGAGACCTCACTTCTCTAGGGCCAGCTTATTGAGGGCGGCGCCCATCTCCCATCTCCTCTCCTACGCTGCTTTACCTTCCCTGACCCTAAAGAGGGCAGGTACCCATTTTTCAGCTGGGTGAACTGGGGGAACTGTACTGAAACTAAGGCGCGAAAACGGTCCATTCATTCCAATTGGTAACCACGCTCGCGCTGCTTAAAATTGGGTGGGGAAAGCGAGTGCTCCGAGCACTGAGCTTACCCAGGAACCCGACAAATTCTGTACTTCCTGACAAATGTTTACGGGTAGGTGGGGGACGTGTTTTCCCTCTCACTGACCAAATGGGCTGAAGTGGTCAACTCCTTGGCTTCACATAATCTCATGAAAAGCTGCCTTTGTTATTTAAAATCTGGTTGCAAAGAACGATAAAGCCTCTATGAAGAGTAGCAGTGTTAAAATCGTAGTTCTTTTTAAACTAAAATATCTCTGGTTGTTATTACCAGAACCAAGTTAAAGAACTTCTAAAAATGTGCTTTGAATTTGCCGGATAAAATAAAGAGGAAGTATTCATCACACAATATTGAAGAAGGAGGCATAGGTATTCCCATTATTTAACTGTATATCTACGCACTAAAACAAAGTTGGATTAGGAAAATGTGTGCTCAGTCTCCAAAATGTGTAAAAAATATTACAGTCTATTTACCCAAAGAAATAAAACTGCTGTACGCGTTCGGAACGCCCAAAGTATTTTGATAAATGTAAAGTCAATAAGTTTGGGGAAGACGTTTTTACCGTTTACTAAACATTCTGTTCTCAAGTGCAACTAAGTGAAGGCTGTGATTGATAAATTGAAGATTGCCCATAAAGCTTTCTTTTTTAAGAGATTTAGTACACAAAGCTGGAATCAAAATTAATTTTCTGGAATACTTTAGTTGCATTCAGTCAGTCCAATGTTACAAATCTTACTGATTCTCCAGCTGTACAGCTCATAACCGGTGTTCCAAAGGGTTCCAAGGTCTATTACTCTGTACTTATAGAAGAAATAGAAATACTTTCCATTAAATCCTTTTTGGCACAGGTAACATCAGAGATTCAACCTCCATGTCCTAGGAGTGAGCGAGAGTAGATGGACTGGATCTGGGAGAATGAGAACCACCACTGGAGAAACCGTCCTCTACTCTGGGAGAGATGATGACCAGCACCACGAGGGAGTTGCCATCATCTTCAAGAAAGGCGTTGAGCGATGCCTTGTGGAGTGGAAGCCCGTCAACAGCAGACTAATGAGTGCGAGACTGAAGGACATCCAGTGCTACGCACCAACCAACAACAGCAACGATGAGAGCAAAGACAACTTCTACCACCAGCTGCAGACAGAGACAGAGAAGGCCCCACGCCATGACCTCATCGTCATTATGGGGGACCTCAACGCCAAGGTCGGGAGCGACAACACCGACTATGAGAGAGTCATGGGAAAACACGGAGTGGGGAACAGAAATGACAATGGGGAGAGACTTGTGGAGTTCTGCGCCTTGAACAACTTAGTGATAGGTGGGACCCTCTTCCTGCACCGGGACATCCACAAGCTGACTTGGACGTCGCCGAATGGGAGATACATGAACCAGATTGACCATCTGATGGTCAACGGTATATGGAGACGATCTCTTCTGGATGTGAGAACCAAGCGAAGTGCGGATGTCGGGAGCAATCATCACCTGGTGACAGCACACATCCAGATGAAACTGAAGAAGAACACAAGACCAACCACTCAAGCGCGATTTGATACCCAGCGACTGAGAGACACCAACGTGAAGTCTGCATTCATCAACAATCTGAGGAACAGATGCCACATCCTGCAGAACATGACAGAACAGCATGATATAGATGCGACATGGAAGCAGATCTGTAAACTGTACACTGAGAGCAGCAAGGAGAACATCGGTCATCAAAAGAAGAAAACCAACAATGACTGGATCCAACAGGAGACCCTCGATGCCATCAAAGAAAGGAGAGAGATCGAGAAGAGACTTCTGCAAGTAAAGTCTCCACGGCTACGAGAGTGACAGGAAGAGTTGTACAGAGAGACACACAGGAAAGTGAAGAGACTCGCACGCCGTGACAGAGAGAAGCCATGGACCAGCTGGCAGCTGAGGCAGAAGAGGCGGCGGCCCAAGGAGAGCAAGGGAGAGTCTACAAAATCACCAAGAAAGTATGCAACAAATTTAAGAGGAGCGTTGGGGACCAATCAGGGACAGACAAAGGAAACTGTTGACAAACAGAGAAAGAGCAAGAAGAAAGATGGGCTGAACACTTCCAGGAAGTTCTCAACCGACCACCACCTGACGAGACAGCCGACATCCCAGAAGCTACAAAAGACTGAGACATTAATGTCAACTCTCCAACATAGGAAGGGATGGATGGCTCAAGACCCTCAAAAATGGGAAGTCACCAGGCTAGGACAACCTTGGTGCCGAACTGTTCAAGGCAGATTCTGAACTAGCAGCTGACATACTGCAACTACTGTTCACAGCTGCATGGAAGAACGAGACGATTGGACCTGACGATTGGACCAAGGGAGTGATAGTCAAAATCCCCAAGAAAGGAAACCTGAGCGACTGCAACAACTGGAGGGGAATCACTCTTTTGTCTGTGCCAAGCAAGATACTGGCTAAGGTCATCATCAGAAGAATATCAGACGCTGTGGACGATGCACTGAGGAAGGAACAAGCAGGGTTCAGGAGGCAACGATGGTGTATAGACCAGATATTCACGCTCAGAAACATCATCGAACAATGCACAGAGTGGCAAAGACAACTGTATGTGAATTTTGTGGGCTTCGAAAAGGCATTTGACAGCATACACAGAGACAGCCTTTGGAGTATCCTTCGACACTATGGCATCCCATCGAAACTGGTACACCTTATCAAGAGCTTCTACGACAACTTCAGATGCTCTGTGGGCCATAGCAACACTGTCTTCGAAGTCAAGACTGGAGTAAGACAAGGATGTGTGATGTCGGCAGTTCTCTTCAATCTGGCCATTGATTGGATGATGAGGAAGACGACAGAAGACACCCCAAGAGGGATTCGCTGGAGCCTGTTCTCAACACTAGAAGACCTCGACTTTGCTGATGACCTGGCGCTGCTGTCCCACACACACCAACATATCCAGGAGAAAGCCAGCAGACTCCAAACATTCGGACAGCAAGTGGGGCTTTGTATTAGCACCAAGGAAACAGAGACAATGTCGCTCAATGTGAACACACCAGCCCCTGTGAAAGTGAATGGAACTGACCTGTGCCAGACAGACAAGTTCACATACCTTGGCAGCAGCATCAAACCAGAGGGCGGCACAGAAGAAGACATCCACAACAGACTGGGCAAGGCCAGGAGTGTGTTTAGGGAGATGACCAATATCTGGAGATCAACTCAGTGCAGCACCAACACCAAGCTGAAGCTATAACAGAGCTGTGTTGTATCTACGCTCCTGTACGGTTCTGAGTGCTGGAGGATGACGAAGCGGATCTTACCAAACTGATCCTTTCATACCATATGCCTCCGAAGAATTCTCCGGATCTTTTGGCCAGAGAAGATCTCCAATGAAGACCTACCACGGAGATGCAGGCAGGAAGACATGGGAACCATCATTTCCAGACGACGGTGGAAGTGGATTGGGCACATCCTCCGAAGAGACCCACAGTCAATCATAGGAACAGCATTGCAGTGGACCCCAGAAGGAGAGAGAAAGAAAGGAAGACCAAAAGCAACGTGGTGAGGACTGTAGCAAGTGAGATGAAGGCCATGCAGCACTCTTGGGGATCAGTGACTAGGTTGGCCTAGGATAGACAGGAATGGAAGCGCTTTGTTGCTGCCCTACACACCACTGGGTGTAATGGTTAATGATGTGAAGGAGTTTGTCAGACCAATCGATTTAGAGGAAATAATAAAAGCACTTTGTTCCTTGGAAGTAAAAAGAAGGCTCCAGAACCAGATTGTGTCAAGCCTGGCCGAAATGTTAAAAACCTCCTTAAAACAGATTTTGCCTTTTTTGTTGTTGTTTAATTACAGATATGATACACAGCAACACTCAAGTGCATGAACTGATGCTCCATAAGGCTAGAGACATAAATGAACCCAATAATTATCGAGAGGTCTCATTAATCAGTATATCTGGAAAAAATGTTTGCTAACATTAATGTTAAACAAATGTCTTGTAGAATGGGCTGAATGTAATACAAAAGTTGCAGAACAAAGTAGCTTATGCCATAAATGACAATATTTTTGTTTTGTATGCTATTGTCCAAAGAGGTACCGTTCCCTACATTTCATACAGAAAAAAAATGAACATCCAGTCTCTAAATTAAAAAAAACCAATAAGCAGAATGGTCAGTTACCAAACAGAAGAAAAAAGCAGAAAAACTAGGAAGAAAAAACGAAAAAAGACAGAAAGGCTGATTGTTGCCAGAGCCAGCTGCTAAGCAGAGTCAAGATTGGCAAAACTAAGAAAATTATTGATTTATCTCGGCTCAATCAAAACAAATGACAAAAGATAGGCATGGCGAAAAAGAAGAATGATCCATTTAAACACCATCTGAAAAGATCGCACAGTTTATTACCTGTAAAAAAATGAAACTCATGCTGTGATGGTTGTGAATCCTGGACAAAAGGAAAAGACGATTTTAAAAAAATCGATGTAGATGTGATGTACTTTAAAGAAGGCTGCTCAAAGTCAGATCAAAGAGCAAATAAAACCATATTACACGAACTGGGATTAAAAGGAAACTTTACTTGAATAAATGAACAAAAACTATTATATATGGGTCATATGCTACGAAACCAAAATACGAACCTCATTGAAACTGTCTTTCAGGGCAAGGCGAAGAGAAAAACGGCAGTCCACCTTTTGCAACATTAACTGTGCTCTAAGAGCAAGGCCAGAGGAACCAACTCGGTAATGCCGACAGGTGAGACATTCAAGTTAAGAGGATAAATATATTTATTTTAAAAAAGAACAAAAACCACCCCACAAGATTTATGTAAATTTACATAGACAATTGTGTTTAGACACTCCACAAAATTTGATATGCTGAAAGAAAAAGACGTTGCTAGCACTATATTGTTGACTACAGGATGCAATAAATATAAAATGGCCTTTAACATTTAAAAAATTGGACACAAATCTATACCAGAAAGTACTTAAAAAGAAAGAAGGCAACATGATATCGATTTTTTGCTGCTTTTTTTCGGACTCATCTTTAAAATGTAACTTGAATATGAACGAACTAAGCAGCAGTTTTTGGCCAACACTTGGTCCCAAATCAAATCATTCACAGGGGACAGAAACCAACAGCTAGGCTGCCGAAACGATAGAAGAGAAAACGGAATTGGATCTGTCTCATTTGCATTGTCTCTGGGGGATCCTGTTAGTGCCTTAACGCCTAAAGCTGTTTTGTCAAATGCAAAGCAAAGGGGTTGGGAACGTCATATAGGCAGGCAGGTCAATATGGAGTTAGAAGAACAATTGCAACAGAGACACTAGAATTTTAGTTTTACTTGATCAGAACATGGAAGTTGAGACCCCGTGGATATGACATGATAGGGTGTGATGTGATATGTTGTGTGGCGTAGTGTGAAGTAGTATGATGTGTGCAATGTTTTGTCCTGCAATGTTTTGTGATGTTTTCGAGAAGCTAGAAATTCATTGTCGATGAAGGCTGAAAGGGTATACCTCAATATCTGTTGTCCTATGTGGCAAACGAAGGGAACAACACAAAACATGCAAGACACACACTAGACCGGCAAACAAAACACACACACACACACATATACACATACACACACACAACACACACACACACACACACACACACGAGGCAGCACAAAATAAGAATATGTGAAAATGTTCTGGCAAAGAACGATGTTTGAATAGTTTCAAGAATGCTGGCCTCAGCTTAAAGCCTGATAAAACTCCTTGGTTTGGAAGATTGAACCCCGTTCTGCCATGTCTGCTCGTGTGAAAACCAGCCTGGTGGGATGAGCCGAATGAAGGACACCGGATTGAGTGGTCTATTGAGCAGTGTCTGTGGACAAATTGGTCGGCTTTTCACAACCACGTTGATTAATGATCTGGCATTTTCATGATGGCAAGACAAGCATTCAGTTTTACTGATTTGTTTTGTGGCAAGATTCACAGTGCAAAAAGTAAGCACATTTTTTGGCTAAAAAATCACATTATCAACAACTATTCTCAACCAATTTTCTAAACCCAAACGCCCCCAACTGTTTACTAAGTACTTTGTAATGTGGTATACACTTACGCTTGTGAAAAACCATTGGTAGTATCTGAAGCTGATTGTCAGCATTTACAAATATAACTTTATGTATAAATGAGAATAAACCCCAGCAATTTCCACATATACCTGTTTTCCCCATGGAAAATGACAGTAACATACAGAAAGGTTTGGAATACACGTTTCCCGTGAAAGACGACTTATTGCATAAGCCATACCTCTTTAGTGACTGTCTTAATACTGGATGCCTGAAATTTATGGTAAATACACAGTCGGACTAACAGTTTGATCATTGAAGTTTGATCACCTTCCATTCTGTGCGAGAAATTTTCGCTATGTAGAATTAAACTTGCTAGATATAGCAACTTGAACTTGCTATATATTGCATAACTGGCTATATATTGCAAATACTTGCTATATACTTGAATATAGCAAATAGAACTTGCTATAGGCTATATAGAACCTGCTTTATTTGTCTTTTTAAAAAAATTACCTTTCTTGTCTCCTGCTTTTCAAACTCATTTGCTGTGCCTTTTTAGAAACAAATGTTACAATTCTTTTGGTATAGATTATATGGCGTTTTGCCTGTATTGGTATGTTCTAACGACAAAATAGCAAAATTAAAAACACTAGGAAGGGTACAAATATATCTACTCTTGCATGGTTATTTTTGGGGGGTATCATATACTTTTTTATGTATCACTTTGTATTTCTATTTTTTCTTCATAATAATAGATAAATAAAACCAGGCTTTGCTCAGGACGTAAGCCATTCAGCTTATTATCCCAAGTTTACAATAACAAAAAATAGAAATACAAAATGATACATAAAAAATATATCTTTTGGTCATTTCTTCGGTTTGTATTTTTAGATTGACGATGTTGGATGTTTGAAGTTAAGGTGATTATTTTTGGAGTTACTGTAATTCAAACAAATGACAGCCTTCGTGGTCAGTTGGCTTTTGAAAATACGAAATGAAATCATACTTCCTGGAAATTAAGCAGAGTAGGATGGCCAGATAGATCGGGATGGAATGGCATAGGCTCGACGATCTCCATCTTTAACAGTGCATCTTTAATCCTGAGAATTTTTTTTAAACGAATGAAATTTTACGTAAAATCATATTCATTTCAAGAACAATCACACTGAACTGTCGTTTTTATTAATTTTTTTTACCTTTGTTCTATGGCATGGTAAAGGACTGAAGAAATGACATGGAATTTTTTTTTCTCATGTGAAAAAGTTACAAAAAACATGGTACGCAATCAACAGAGCTCGTAGAGCATGAACTGTACTGTATTGTATTGTATTTCAGATTCCTTTGTCATTGCTAGTTTTCTCTGCGTATAATTCGGGCTGCTTTTCATATGCGTCATCACGAAAGGTAGTGCCAGCCTTTATTTTATGTTTCTTTTCCTGTATGTATGTTTTGTTTTGTTTCCATGCTTTTGTGCGCTGAACACGTGCTGATAGCAGTAAATATGTGCTATATATCTTGTTGATAACTTTGGTGAACTTTTATATATCATAATTTTGCATTTTAATTTTTATTAGACCAAACCCTGATGAGCCCGCTGTTGTCGGTGGTGCCATAAATACATTGGATTTATGTCTTCTCTCTTCCCTGTTCGTCCTCAGTGATAGTCCCACCAGGACATAAATGAAGACGAGGAACAAAATATGATTCTAAAATGAGGTGATTATAAAAAGAAATAAAACGTATTTGATGAAATGTTTGTTGTTGCTTGTCCTTTAGAAAAATTACTTGATTTTCTGATGCAATGAATAACATGATCTGTCCGCTTCCACCATACTTCCAGCCTGTGAACTCCATTATCCCAAAAACGTGGCCCAGAATATAGGCCTGATCGACCCCAGCAGCCCACTGATTCGATTCTGTGATGCCAAATTGGGTCTGACATCTCAGTGATTGCCCAAGTGTGCTCCAAGCCTCTTTTGATTACTTGTTTGGCAGTTGCCCCTTCGGCCAATACCTTGGAGAAGTTCAGATAACCATCTTGCTAACCTCTAAGCAGAAACGTCTCCTAACTACGGACAGTGTGAAAAAAGAAGTATAAGCACAGCGACCTGAAATACACTTCCCATCTTGAGTCTTAACCTTATTTCTGGGCTGGATCGCCAGCAAGTGAGCGAAAGGGGTGATTATGGAACCCATGGGGAGCAAGATTCACTGAAGCAAACAGGGACAGAATTCCCCGCCAGAGCTCCTTCAGCCAGGCAGCTCCACTAACCCCTTCGGGAATGAGGTATTTTCATGAAGTAATTCAATTGAGTGTGTAAGGCAGAATCTCTTGTGGTGCCTCAAATATTGCAAAGTTTGAGAAAAGGAGACCGTTTTTATCGTCTGCTTTTCCTGAATGAGACACTTTTCTTTAATGCACGGTTTTCAGCTCATTTACTTCATGTTTTCAACCCTTCAACATTTTCTTTCCATGATTATATGGGGAGACTTTGCTTTTTAAATGTTTATAAACTTTTCTCCACACACACACACACACACCACACACACACACACACACACACACACACACACACACACACACCCACAACACACACACCACACCACACCACACCACACCACACCACACCACAACACACACACACACACAAACACACACACACACACACACACACACACACACAACACACACACACACACACACACACACACACCTGCCACATCTATATCAATCACCACAAAGTTGACTCACGGAGTTACCTCTACTGTGATCTGATGTGCACTTTGTTCATAAACGTTATGATAAAGTCCGCTTTGATTTTTTTTGTTTTACAAGATTCAGCGCTATATTAATTCCATATATTATTATTATTAATAATAAAATACCACAGCATTTGTAAAAGTGAGTTACTTAGCATGTCGTTTTCTGGAGAAAAAAATCGTGATCTGGGATCTATCTGTTCAATTTAACGATAAGATCGTCCAATAAAGACCTGAATCGCCCTATCAGAGCATGTGTGGTACAGTGAAGATTGTAGGTGTGTGAGTGAAAATTGTAAGTGTGTATGTGTGTGTGTGTGGGGTGGGGGAATGCGTGCGTGCGTGCGTGCGTGCGTGCGTGTGTGTGTGTGTCTGTCTGTCTGTCTGTGTCTGACTGTATCTGTGTGTCTGTGTGTTGTGGGAGAGAGAGACAATGACAATGACAAAGGTTTAATGTGTTAAGCAATTATGCTCATTCACATGGGGACAGTGGGGCGAGGACTGGGCACAAAACACACATATATAACTAACAACATGATTAATCAAACCCAAAATGGTCCACATGGCATGAATTCCAAACCATGGTTTTGATATTATAGCAGATTATTGATATTGTCTATAAATACTGTTGGATATTCCAATCACAGTGTCTATAGAAGTCTTTCACACAGTCATCAAGGCACGTCTGTAGAAAGCTTTCCTTTTGGTACAGCAGTGGCTCCATCAGCAATTTCACTGCTATTTTGCACATGATTAGCACACTCCCCACTTTCTTCCCCAGTCTCATTCTCTTCACACTCTTCTTCAATCTCATTCACTTCACGTTCTTCCTCACTCTTATTTTCTGCACGCTCTTCTTCAGTCTCATTCTGTGCACATTCATTTCCCCCCCTTACACCCATTCCCTTCACCACAGACTCTGTCTTTCACTTCATTTTCACAAGTATAGACATAATCTATCATTTCTCTCGCATCATTACTGCACGAAATTGTCACTCTTTGTCTGTCTATATCATGTTCGTGCATATCAATACAGTCTTCATTCTTGCACCTGCTTGAAGAGGGAGGGTAATGTTCATCACACTCAAACATATTGATAGGAGCTTTGCTATCACAGTGAATCGCATCCTAATATAAGCTAGGTGGGGTGAGTAAAAACAGAGGGGAGGGGGACAAAGCATGTTCATTATTTTTTACTTCTTTATTTGTTCTTTAAGCTTCCGCCCTTCTTTTGTCCCTGTTCATCTGAGATGGACATTTTTTTTCTATATGTTGTGGGTTGAACTTGTGTGACAGGGGAATAGCCTAGTGGTCAGAACATTGCGCTTGCAATCTGACGTCCCGGGCTCGATCCTGTTCAAGGGGGATATTTTCCCCTGGAGTTACCATCAGTGCAGACTCCACTCTCCCCAAAAGTCCCTCGGATGAGACTATAAACCGAGGTCCCGTGTGTGAACGCACGCAGAACATCTTGCGCACACGTTAAATCCTGTTCCGCTTTTCGTAAGAGTAGGCCATTGTGTGCCGATGGGAACAAATGACAATTTACAAAACCGCATACACACGGGGACTGGATGTAAAAAAGCACACGAGTGCTTATTCCATTATCCTCGATATAAAAGAATAATAAATAAATAAATAAATAAAATAAAAATGGTCGGTAATATTACCTGTCAAACGAAGGATGACAACATTTTGACGTCCTTCCCTTCCCCCTTTGAGCGAAACAGTGTGTTTTCATGAAGTGCTGCGTTCAACATGCATTTGTGTTGCTTGGTCCTATCGGCATTTAAATTCACAAACTAGAAACCACAAAACTACAAGCTGGAGGGAAGGTTTTTGCGGCAGCCAAAAAAGGGGGGAAAGCCAGAAGAGAGAGAGAGAGAGAGGGGGGAAGAGGACTCGACTCAAGAGTTGAAAATCAAGACTCAAGACTAAAGTTTTTAATTGTATGGCCATTGAGCCGTTACAATTATTGAGCAATTCTGTTCAGTTTTTTGACGTTTTTCCCCTGCGTTCTGCGTGTTGTCTGTCTGCAGGGGCAGTTTTAATCTTTTATCACTTACAGGCCATGCATTATTGTTGTACTTGGAGAAACATTGTTTGGGAAAACTTGTGTGAAATCATCACAAGGATGACCTCAAAAAAAACCTGAAAACGTGGAACTCATGCACACACTAGAAAAGGTGTGGAAGACACACAAACTGAACTAAATTGCTCAAGGAATAGTAAATGTACATTGACCCAAGAGGGAAAACTTATTCTTCCCAACTAAGAAAACCAAACTAAAAAAAAAAAAACAAATCTATTTCGTTTTACCCGCAGTGAACAAACATAAGGTGAACTAAAGCAGAGCAATCTAATCAATAGTGCTGGCAACAGCTAGCAGCAACCCGATCAATAGTCAAAAGTGCTAGCCCCCAGTTCTTCCCATAAATTTAAGTTTTCAAGCAACAATACAGGCAAGGCAGGCCGGTTTTTTTAAGATATTATTTTGTTTTAATTGATTGAGATTAACTTTTTTAACTTTTAGCTTTTAAGAAAATATTCATTGTTATGTTCTTGACACGACTTTTGTAATAATTTATTTCTTAAACCTTCATAGGTGAAATGATATAATTTTTATCTTTAATACTTGTGACTTAACCTGTGGGTTACTTAGTTTGTTGTTGCAGGGTTTATATAGTAATCTTTTTTTATTACACCAGCTGGCACCCTTGTACCTCTTAGCAGAGATAACCCGGGTTATCTCCGTCAAACAGGGCCGAAACAATAGCAGGTTCGAAGCACCTCTGGACCCCTCTCTTTGTTTGATTGAGGAGAGGTCTGTAGGGGGTGTGACGACCTGAGCATGACCAAGAGCAGTGGCGCCACACCACAGAAGCTTCCCGGGTTAGGCAATATTAACCTTGAGGGAAGCGGAGTGGAAAAAAGAGGTACAAGGGGTTTTTTGCTGTCAAAGGTCAAGTGTGCAAAAGGTCAGGTCAAGTATGCAAAAGGTCAAGTGTGCAAAAGGTCACGGTCAAGGACCTTCTGACCTCCCCCCTTTTTTAAAATAATTTAATCAAGGTCAGGGTTAACTCTAAAATCTTTGAACACTGAATTATATACTGATTTTTTGCAACTTAATTAAGTTTTTTTAAGAACTGTAAAGAGGTAGTGCAAACCTGTTTTTAAAGGGAACAAAAAACAAGAACTTTAACTAACTAAAATAAGTTAGAAAAAACACTTAAAAAGTCATTTTTATGACTTTGACTAATATACAATTGTAAACAAGTTTTCAAACTATTTACCCTAGTAAACATATTATTGCAAAAAAAAATGGATCATTTTTTTAGCATGCTGGGGTTTTACTTCTTCTTTACTTTGTATTTTTTCTCTTTTACATGTTTTTGTTCGGGGTTTCCCGGGTTTTTAATGGCTTATGTTTTTTTATATAAATTGTAAGGTAAATAACCCCCAAATAAAACCCCATGATCAATCCAACTCCCTTATAAAATTGACTGCCTCTTTTTCTCTTCTTTTTGAAGTAATGGCCTGTATTTTAAAACGAGTCTTATTCCGACAACAGTTTTTTTTTTTTGTTCATTTATTTTTTTTAGCTATTCCCACTCAGCAAATTTTTTTTCCCCCCAATTGCCCGGATGTTTAGTTACGGGGAAACTTGGGGGGTCGGGGTCACTTGTGGATTACTTGGCGCTGGGGACTCTTCTTTGGGTTGCCATTTTTATACAGCTAAAATCTATTAATTAAAAGTAATTAGCCCCATAGAAAATGGTGAAAAGAATTTTCCAAAATTAAAAGAACAGACACACCCAAAAGATTCTAAAGCCTTTTTTTTAAAGGGGGGTTTTGTGTCAAATCTATGTGAAGTCTTGTTCCGAATCAACAGGGGAAAATGGCTTTGTTTACAATAAGCTTTAAAAATTTTTGCCCAAAACACTTTTTACCATTCTTACCCAAGGTTGTTTTTTGAATATAATTTTGGGTTAATGTTTTTGGGGGGGGGATTGTGGTTTGTTTAAAAAGTTTTTTTTTTTAAGGGAGGTTTTAATCTTTTTTTGAACGGCTGTCTTCAAAACTGTAACGGGAACATTTGGGAAAATAAATTATTTTTTTTTAAAATTTTTTAAAAAAATTTAAAAAAAAATTTGAATTTTTTCCCAAGGGGGAAAACAAAAAGGGAAAAAATTTAAATAAAAAGCACGACCAAAAAAACAATTTTGAAACGCAAAACCTATAATAAACTTCAAATTGCAACAAAAGATTTTTACAAAACAAAAACCAAAAAAAAGAAAAAAATGGCCCTTTGTTAAGGTTGGTCCAATAACACACCAATTCTTTTTTAAAAAACTGCAAAATAAAAACAAAGACAAACAAAGCAATAACAACCCCCACCAAATAAAAATGAAAAACAAAGCTCCCCCCCCACAAAATTTTTAAAAACCCCAAAACACAAAGACTCCGCAAACATTTAAAACGGCAACTAAAAGATACAAAACAAAAACCAACAAACCCCCCAAAAGATCAGTTTTTCCAACTAAAAAAAAAATCAAAAAAAAAAATACCAAGGTTTTCAAAAATTTTATTTTAATCAAAAATTTTTAAAAAAAAAAAACACAATTGCAAAATATATTAACCCCCCCCCAAAGTTTTAAAAAACCCCACTATTTTAAAATCTTAGTGAAAACGGGGCCCCCCACCAACCCACACAAAACCCATTTTCCAAAAAACAACAAAATATCACCCCCCCCCCAAACAAAAAACCCCCCCCAACAACCAAACCAAAAAACCAACCAAATACCCCCCCAATTTGCCCCAACCCCCAATAAAACCGGGTGGGGGTTGGAAAACACAAAAAAATTTTAAGAGAATTAAAATGTACAGACCCTAAGAGGGAAATTATTCTCTCACCAACTAAGAAACAACTAAAAAAATAACACAAATCAAAGAGTTTACTGGTGAATCAATACTAAGGTGAACTCATAAGTAGCAGCAACCCTAATCAATAGTGGGCACACAGTTTGCAGCAATCAGATCAAATCAGAAAGTGTAGCCCGAGTTACTTCATAATTTGAGTTTCAAAGACATTACAGCAAGCAGGCGGGTGGTTTTAAGATAATTTGTTTTAATTGATTAGAATACTTTTTAACTTTAGCTTAGAAAATTCAATTATGTTTATCCCTTTGAAATTTAATCTAAACGCTAGAATCCATATAACTTTAATACTTGACTCAACTTTGCTACTTATTTTATTTCAGGTTTATAAGTAATCATTTTTTTATACCCACTGGCACGCTTTATCTAGAAGAATAATCCGGGTTGTCTCCTCAAAAGCCTAAAAAATAGACAGGTTCAAGACCACTGTTACCCCTATTTGTTTATAACGGAAAACGTTTGAGGGGTACGACCTGCATACCAAGAGGATACCACCACAGAAGCTTCCCGGTTGCATATCCCTAATAGAACAGGAAAAAAGTTACATGATTTTGACTCAAAGCAGAGCATAGTTGTCTAATTTGTCAAAGGTCCGTGAATTCACGCTCAAGGACTACGACCTCCCCTTTTTTAAAATTAATTTAATCAGGTCGGTTAAACTTTAAATTTTAACTAATTTATATGATTTTTGAACTATTAGTTCAAACGTGTAAAGAGGTTCACTGCTTTAATAAATCAGCTTTATCTAAATATTTTAATTTAACAACAACTATAAGTTTGTCTAAACTTTGACTTTACTTCTAAGTCTGTAACATCTTCTTAATAATTTACCCTATCAACATTAGATTAAAGAATTACAATTTTAGCATCATGGTTTCTCTTCTTTTCTTCTGTTTTTCCATCTTTATACAAGTTTTTTCTTCAACTGGTCATGGCTTAGGTTCTTTAATAAATTGAACGTTAAACACTTTCAAACCATGCATCAAATCCAAATTCCTAAACATTTGAAATTTTTTTCTTTTTAAGTAATGGCTCCTGTACAAACTGTCTAATTTCCACACTTCAAACAACATTACTTAATTTTTTCACTTTATTTTTTGTTATTACAATCTGTTTTTCATACTTTCACCCAGATGTTTAGTTTCCATTATTGGGGCGGGTCACTTGTGTTAATGGGTCGGCTTCTGGTTCTTCATTTTTTCTCAGGTCTTAATTGTTCTTATAATGTTTATAACCAATAATGGGTAAAGTTAACATATCATGTCGATTACCAAGATCAACCTTATGAACATATTTTTTATAAAGGTTGGTCAATAGGGTCCCCTTTCTTCTTTCATTAAGGTAATGTTGTGGAGGTTTAATTTTTGGGAAAAAGTTCTCTGAATAAAATGGTGTATGGGTTGTTTGAGTAAAATTTATTGTAAATCTGGTCTCTGAATTTTGTTGGCAAAGAATCTATATAGCATTGCAGTGTATAGAACTAAATACATATGAGTTGAGTTAAATTCAATAAAATTTGTGTTATATAATAAATTGTGCTTTCATTGCCCGGAATCGTTTAATTTTTTTTTTTTAAAAATTTTTTTTTTCCAAGGGGTTTGAAACCCACTTGGACCAAAAAAGCTTTTGTTTTTAGGATTAATGTTTTCTTTAAAAAATGGTTTGTGATTCCTTTTTTTTTTTAAAAACACTTTTCAACAGGCTTCTTTTTTGTCTTAAAACTTTTATCTTTTTTGTTTTTCCCTTTTTTTTTAAAAACCCTTTTAATTTCACTGAAGTATACTTTTTGTTTAACCAAATTTTTTTTATTCCATTTTTTATTTTTTAAAAATTTTTTTTTCAATTAAATTTAAGACTGTAGGTATACATCTGTATACCACTGTTTGGCCCTTAACTACTTCGTCTCATGTCTTTATAAAGTCTTCAGCCCGAAGTCAAATAAACGAGTCATGTCTGTTACAGACTTGGACCTGGAAACGGTTTAAAGTCATAGGGGAAAATTCTAACATTAACAGCTTAGAAGCTCTAACACAGTAAACCCAATAAACATGGCTTGTCTAAATTTACCCGAAGCTTCTTCATCATAATGCCATACAAATAATCATGACATTTTTTGAAGTCTGGTACGGGTGGTTTTGATGTCAATTTAAATTTGCTTGGTTTTCTTCAGTTACTAGTCTAACATCTTTACGTTTGTGGGGGTTCTCCATTGTCTTTCCAAAGCAACTGTTGTTCTTAAACTTAAAGAAGTCTTTCTCTGAAGATCAGTTGCCTTTGTTCTCAGCTCTGTGTTCTTCTTTGATGTAGGGTTTTCATGAACTCTTTGATGAAACATAATAATGCGGTGAACAGCTGTAAGGCATAGTCCATGTTGAGGTAAAAACTGAAGCAATCTGTAATGAACACATACTTTGTTTTATTTAACAGGTTTGGCACAAGCTTAGGTGGTTCTGTTCCTTCTTCTTTCTTTCTGCGCTAATGGATAATCGTTATGGAGGTCGTGAAGTCATTGGATATTCTAAGTCTACTTCTGCAATAAAAACCCAATGGCTGATAGGGGACATTGTCCATAATGTTCAAAATTTTATTTACATCAAATGGTCCTGGCAACATTTTGAAATTGTGCAAAGGAAGTGGCTGACACATGGCCCACCATACAGGTTGTTAGCATCTAAATACATAATGTAGTTGGATGGTATACTAGGATCATAGTCATCAAGATATTTGTTGTTAGCTTTACAGTAACTATGTGATGCCATGCTGATTCCGCCCCGCAATCCATCTTCAATCATCTGGAGCATTGGCAGGTCAGACAGTAGCTCGATCTTTACCCCGTAAACTTTAAGAATGCATCCCAGCTCATGCCAGGAGCAGAAATGTAATGAGACGATCCAGACTATGTTTCTTGCTTGTTTTTCTGTAGTTCTCAAAAACATCTGCTAACAAACAAACGCCCTTGGTTTGTTCTGGATTTCAAAATGTTCAATTTTGTCTATTCTGACTGGAAAGTCAATTCCATTAAAGTTAAGTTCAGACTTGTATGGTTCATAGTTGGAGACTCTCTCAGCATTCTTTTGAACATGTAGTGGTCATGGTAATCTCTGGTCTTACACTCCAATTTTTCCCATGCTGTCTTTGCTGTGTTGGTAGTCTGAGTCAAACCTTTTAGACTACTGAAAAATTCGCCATTAGGTGGCAGGGCCTCTTCATCAAACCTATTCCAACTGTTCATATACTCATAAGGATAAACGCCTTTACACACTAGAGATGGTTCAAAGTATTTTTCTGTAATAGGGCAACTGCTCAGTGATGCAGCCAAAGATAGCTGAATCATAGAAGGATAATTGATTGAGAGTAAAGGTCATGTACTTTTCTGAAGACTGGGCAATGCAACTGACCTTTCGAAATTCATCAGTTACAGCTTGTAAAATAAGGTGGGAATCATACCAACGTAAGTTATGAAAGAAGATTGGTAATTTCCAAGTCTTTGGATCAAACTTAAGCTTCAGATTACAGTTAGAATGTGCTGCTCCCCTAAACTTACCACTGATATGATCATGATCTCTTAGAGTGGGATTGTCTTCTGTGTTTTCTAATGTATGGCCGCAGATCCAACAACATGTTGCTAAATTATACTGTTTTTTGATCTTCAGGAGTTCATTATAAGTTCAGAAAGGTTGAGATGATTAGAAAAATTCAGTACGGGCTTGTTTCATTTGTTCTAAGAAGAGTTTTGCTGCACAGGCCCTCTATAATGACATGGCACTGTGTGTTCGCCATCTGACCTAACAATAATAAATGCATATGAACAGATTTGATGTTTTATTAACTACAATAGTTTTAGGAAATGTTTTTTGGCTTAGGTCCTTCGTATGGGACTATAATAGATTCAAAGTCGGAAATAAAAAACCAAAGGATTGGTCTGTAACTTTTCAAGTTCTTAAAGCTTGCTGTGCTACCAGGTTTTGGGTATAAGTTTTGTAATGCACTCAGTAGAGCTCTTACAATGTTCTTTATGTTTAAGTGCAGCTTCAATAGACGGAATCCTTACAAAATATCTTCTACAGAACTCTTGCTTTTTATGATTTCCTGTTGTGTGTTTTAGCAGTCTACTCATTGTGCGAAGTAAAGTGTAATGCTGTTTTGTGCCATCTGTGACTAAAAGTAAGTCGACATGTTTGGCATCTGGCTCTCCTATAGTTGGTGATCACTGGTATTCTACATGGTTGAAGATTTTTATTCTTCAGACCAGTATATACGTTACAGTGATTGGTTTGTTTGGAATTCAAAATGTTCAATTTTGTCTATTCTGACTGGAAAGTCAATTCCTTTAAAGTTAAGTTCAGACTTGTATGGCTCAAAAGTTGGGAGCTCTCTCAGCATTCTTTTGAACATGATGTAACTTTGCTAGAATACACCCCACAAAACATTTTTTCATCTGAATTTTTTAATGTTTAAGACTGCTCGTTTTAAAACCAGTTCTCTGGGCATGTAATGTAATGTAAGGAATGTAAGACTTGCCAACAAATGGAGAAAACTTAGTCTGCTTTACTTTAATCTGCAATAGTTTACCTTCTGACCAGCCAGAACCTCTCAGTTTTGCTTCTTCTGAAGCTGTGTTAAACTGATCAAACATTTCGTCCGCCCAGCTAGCAGTGAAATCATTGTAAGAATAAACAGCTTGCTGCTTAGTTGACACCCACACTTCTATGGTTTCCCCTGACACAGTAGTATATTTGATGTACACAGCTATTTGCACTTTAACTGGAGGCTCTAAGCCAAGCTTGTCTGATATTTGGGCAATAGCATGTTGAATGCTTGCATGGGTGTCAGTCTCATCAATTATTTCTAAGTCAGTCTCTTGAAATACACTGAAAATTCTACCAGCTGTCATGTTGAGTTTCTTTTTCTAACTCAAAATATTTATTTAAATTAAAAATTAACTGTTTTTTTAAAATCAGAATCCACAGTGTTTTTAGTTTGGAATTATAACTTAATGTAAAGACATGATTATTCCACGTTATTGTTAGGTCTTTAGAACAGTGTTTAATTTTTCGCTCATTTGTCTCAGGCATTCCTTTTTTATTGACTCCAAGTCTGGTTGTTGAGAAAAAGTGGCTCGAGACTATTTTTGCATCTCAAACTTTTGCTGCTTATAATCATCATAGTCTGCTTGCAAACGATTGAATTCTTCATCTATAATCTTAGAGTCTGCTAAGGCCTTGCTTATTATTAATCTAAATGAACTAAGTTTAGCAGTTGCTAACTGAACCATAGCTGTGTGCTTTTGTAGCTTGGCTTTATTTTTTTGTTGGCAATACCCAAAGCTAATGAACATATTCCAAGGCCTACTGAAATAGCGCCAAGCACAACAGCTGCTGGACTCCCAATGCCTGTTGCTAAAAGTCCTACCTTGTTCCTGATGTCAGTGTGGCAGCAGTGGCTGTTCCACTGTTAATGTATGTTAATGCATTAAAAACAGAAGAGTATGTTCGTTTGGTTTTGTTGTATTTTGCTAGGTCTTGCTCCAGTTTACACTGTATTTGCGTCATGTTGGACAGCCTGAAGGATTGTGCACTGTGGATGGGCTCTTCTTTTGGTAGTTTTGGATACACTGTAACATGAGACATGTTTTTAAATAATAAAATATTTAATTTAATGTGATTATTTCAGTTAGAATGCCTTCAGTTAGAATACTTTCAGTATAGTAGAATCCAATAAGATCTAAATGAGTAAGGTTAATATATAGTAAGTCAGTTAGGAGATTTTGTTGAACATTTAGGATTATCTTGTCACTGGAAGAGACAGCCTTTATTTCTTCACCGTTGTTTTGAATAGCTATAAGTATTCTTAATAAATCAACATCTAAATTTTGCCAAGAAATTTTAAATTTCCCTTTTATTAGATTATCACTAACACCTACAACTCCATCATCACCAGTAACATCAGTAGTATAGAAATGTCAAATATCATAGTAAACGTGTTGGGTAAAGGCATTTCAGGCATGAATTGCAATTTAGTGGTGACGTTTTTAGTCACAGTCTTTTTTCTGTGTAGAAGGTACTGCCTCTTTTTAAAGGCAATGATTTCGATTTCACGTCTGCTGTAGTTCTGGGGCATAAGACTAATATGCAGTGGTCCAGCATTGAATGCCTTCCTGAAATGTCTTCCTTTGTCAAAGGAAGTGTATGGACTTAAAAATTCAAATTTGAGTTCCCAGTCAATAAAGGGGGTAAGGTGCCATTTGTTTTCTTTTCGAATAAGTTTATATTCCAAGTCATCAATGTTTTCTACTTTTACTTACACAGCTGCTCTAGCTTAGGAATCATTTTACCTTCACTTTTCTCTCTGCGGTTTTTAGTAACCTCATAAGTGTATTCAAATCCATAAACTTCACCAATCTCTCCATTTAGATCAAAGTCTTGTGTGTCTGCCAGATCTTTAAGTTCAAAAGTAATACATCTAATAGGCGCATGCATAACTGGTTGCTCTGGTCCATGGACATTATTTTTTTTACATTTTATTTAATTTCTAAAACAACAAAAAGTCATCGCAAATTAATCTTCCCTTTTTGATCTGTAATTTTTTAGGCTTACTTTTTCATGATGGCCCAAAACTAATGGTTTAAATTGTAAGTTAAAAAAATGTCTGAATCTTATGTTCACAGTATGCGGCATTACCTGCAGGAATAACTCTCAGAACAGTTGATGGTCGACCATTCAACAAGTTTTCATTAGTGTTTAGCTGATCTAGGTGTACATACAACAATGAATTTATCGCAAGGTCCATAGGATTATCTCCTTCAAAAGTGCTAATGTTTGGAGCAGCTACAAGTGCATATATTACTTGATTAGTTTGAAACCCCAACATTTTAGCTAGGGCTCCAGCAAAGTGAAAGGTTTCTGTTCGAAGATCTGGGTCTGGTTTCAATGTTAGGGTTAATTTTAGATTTGCATCATTAAGTTTAAGATCAACTCCATAATCACTTAGTATTTCTTTGAGCATACAAAATTCCATAATAACCATCTGGTATGGTCAAAAGATTAGCACATTTCTATGGCGATTAATCTTTGAACCCCAAATTTTTTGTTTTGCCTCACTTATATTAAACCATTTAACTTTGTAAACAATTTCATGCATAGTACTTTTAAATTTCCGAGGTGTTATCAAGCAAAATTTAAACTAAAGCAACAGGTTTGTCTTTGTTTGTTATAGTTATAAAAATTTTTAAATACTGTATAAAAAATTAATGTGTTCAAATACAACAAGGACGCTAAATATGCAGTGGGTGCTGTAAGTAATCCTAAAAACCTGACAGTTAATAGTTTAGCTATTGCAGTGAATCAGTCAGAAAGTTTTGAAGTAAAAGTAAGTAGTCCACTAAATTTAAATCCCCTTATCAAAAATGATGGTAAAGCAATGATGTGGCCTAGTCATCCTATGCAGTTTTATCAAAATCAGTTAAATTTTGCTGTCTATTGTGCAACAACTGGTTGTGGGGTATCATATGCAAACCACTTAAATCACAGTAGCCTGTTGGTTAGGTCGGTGTATTGGTTTCATTTTTATTTTCAGTTCAGACGTGTGTTGTCTGAACTCAAAGTACCATTACCACATGACAAGTCTTTTAATCCTTTTAATAACAAAATGGACATGAAGGCTTTAGAACGCATTTGTAATAAATTTGGCATTGCCTTTAAAACAGACTTTAGGCAAAAGTTAGATAGTAACCATGGCATGGGCAGTCTGTACTTATGGGGGGTGCACAGAATTTTTTAACTTTGACTATTGGCCAGGGCATACTTCCTTTAATTCGGGCACAGCTGTTTGTCTGGGGTCAATAGTTCAAAAGCATAAAAATGCATGGACCACATTTATTTTAGATGAGGGCAAAAGATTTACTAAGGCTGGCATAGAACGAATAAACGATTCTATCCGTACTTATGTATGGTGTTTGCTGGGTTCACAAGCACAAACAAGGTCAAACATAATGGATCCAAGCACTGGGTTTGATGCTCAGGAAACAGTACTTAGCCAATTTAGAAGATGCAATAAATTCAATAGTTGATTTACCATCCAGTATTAACAGATACCAAGATTGTTTTGAGATAGGCAAGATCAAAAGTGGACTTTGCTGTGGGCATTGGTTTATATATGCTACCTTCTGATCTTGGGCTTCAAATTGGAACAATAATAAATTATAATAATGAAATCCTTGTTGCAGGTGATGACCAAAACCTTGGTCAAAATAAAAATATAAATTCTGATCCAGCTGCAGTGCACAGTACAAAGTATACCTCTGGTACAAAGCAGAGATCAAAAACCTATAAAAAAAAGTAATGATGCTTATGAATCTGAAAGAGGTGCACTTGTCGTTGCACTAACTATTATGGGTTTAGCCGCCCTTTATTTTACTAAGAAGTAATCCAGCAACTAAAACGGCTAATGTCCATAAGTGGTCAGCCATAAAACCAACCACTTTGCTTGCAGAAGAAAGAATCCAACTTACAATTGAGCCAAGTATACCTGGTAGAGCATCAATTGCTTTAGCTGCTAATTTTTTTTACAAGTTTTTTTTTTTAGATGTTCTAGTTGTTTTTTAATCCATGATTTGTCTGGAGACATGGGTGGTGTTGGTGGTGTTGGTAACGTGTGTGAACTGCCAGTTAAGGCATACACTAAAGTACTTATAACAAAAACCCCTGGCTGTTAAAATGCTTACTATTGTGATTCCCCGTTCTCTAAATAATGTCCTTATGTGTTCAGCTAGGGTTTTTGTTTCATATAGATTCTTGAAAGGTTTCTCTTTTCTGTTCACTTGGGTTCGTAAACTGTTACGATTTGCAGACAGTACTTCTAATCTTGCGGCTCTCTCTTCTTCAAGATCTATTAGTCTCTGTTGTATTCTGTGTTTGGTGTCTCGATCTAAGTTAATGTCGTTGATCAGCAAGCTTTTGTTTTTCTCTGTTTATGTGTTTGTCTAGCTCGCCTAGTTTAGCAAGATTGTTTGCTAAATTTTTCTTGATGGTTTTTAGAGATTCACTAAGGGCTGCATTTCTCTCATTGGCAAAAGGTGGGGTCATGCATTGTTTTCAATCTGTTTCTTCATTAAAACTTGTTTCTATTTCTTGAATTAATTCATCTGCCGTTCTATTGAGCTCTTCAAGAGGAATAGTCTGAACTTGTTGTCTGTTGGCAGTTCGTGTAATGTGCTTTGAAGAGCGGTATGGCACCTTGTCTGATTCTGAAGTTGTAACAATGTTATATGACTTTGTCACTTTGTACTCAGCCTGTTCTAATTGTACTCTTTTTCAAAAACTTTGAGGGGTCTGGTTTAGTAGTTAGCTGCACAAAATTTCCTTGGTCATTTCTTACAAACAAGTGATTGTCTGCTTCTAATTTAAAGTCATTAGGATCAAGTACTTCAGGTGGCTCTTGCCCTATGCTGTTATAAAATGATCTTTCTTTAGATTCTGTCAGTTTATGTCACATTGACTGTCTTATGAACTGACTGTAAAGGAACAGATTCGCTCATATCATCACCAGCGTCAAAAACATCATAATCTTCATCTATGCCTCCTGTTGCCATGTATTTTGATAATTAATTTTAAATCTTAGATATAAAAAAAGACACAATCATATGGAACACTGCTTGATCCATACAGGAGACTAAAAGAGCCTCTAGGTGTAAAAGGTATTAGGCAGTCTATCGTCATGAGCAATAATCCATCAACAATAGGCTAAGATAAAATTTTAACCATTAGATTTCCTAATCTTGGTGCAAATGATGTGATAATACCAGGCACGGCAAGGGTTGCATTTAAAATAGACCTAGCCTCAACAGATGATCCCAACAGAACTGTAGTTAACAACTTGGGCAGGGCAATTGTTAAAAAAATTACTATTAAACTAGAAGGTAGAGAAGTGTTATCTATAGGCAATGCAGGCATCTTTTTAATCTACTGGGATCTCTGGTTAACTGCAAATGAAAGACAAGATTGTGTATACCAAGGAATACAAGATGACAAAGTTATTAAACACAGAATAGGTGCTGCAGACGCTGCAGAAAACAATAAAGAACAGACTGTTGCTGCAGTATATGGTAACCGATTTTGTATACCGCTAGACTTTGAACTTCTGAACACACATCTGCCTTATTATCAAGGGGCTCTAAAAGACAGGTTGTCATATGAACTAACATTTAATAATTATAGCCGGGTATTAAAATCAACAGATACTACAGCAAAGTATAAAATTTCTGACATCTCATTAGAGTTTGATATTGTTCATCACGCTGAACTAGCAAGGTTGATTGCCCAGCAGTATCAGTCAAGGTTAGCAATTTATTATGAGACAGAACTACATCACAGCACATTTAAAAAAAGTAGGGCAGAACCTATCTGGAATTTCAACTTGAACACACCTGCTAGATCAAAAAAAGGTATTTTGATGTTGTTTGAAAATGTAAGAAAGCCATACCAAAGATCAAATGAACATTTTTACAATCCTAAAATATCAAAGTTAACATGCATGATTGAAGGTCAACCAAACCAGGCGTATGCAAGCGGGCTTTTACCATATCAACATTTTGATGAAGCAGGAATTTTTTTGCTGGTGGACAACTAAAAGATCCAATAGCTGATATAGTTAGTAAAGACCTTTCATCTTCATGAATCGATGAATACTTAACATTTAAATATGCTTTGTGGTAGACCTTAGAACAACTGAAGACAACAAATTGCATGGCAGCAGTAGAAAAATTGAAAATGGATACGAAGGAATAACAATTCAGATCTATAAAGAAGAAGAAGAAGACAAGCCAGTTAATATTTATTTGTATGTGGTGTCTGATGCTCAGTTGAATATAGAAGACAATAGATTAAAAGATGCTGTTTATTAAAATGGAGGGTTTAAAGTTTTTAACAAAAGAACCCCACTGTTCCTTAATTTGTGGGCAGACAGGGTGTGGAAAAACAATATTTGTTCTTGATCTTTTACAAACAATATATAGTAATCATTTTTAACATATAGTCATATTCTGTACAACATTGAAGTATAATAAAACATACAAAGAGAGGAAGTTTGTGTGGTCAGATGATGAAGTTTATTTGGTTGATCCAAGCAGCAGATTAAGTGATTACTTAGAACACTTTTACAAACTTTTTGAAGGAACACAAACATTGTTTATAACAGATTATTGTTCTGCTGAACAAGACATGATTAAAAAAAGAAAGACTCTATCTAAGCTGGCGTTTAGTGGAAGACATGCATGAATCAGTGTATGGGTGTTAACTCAAAAATATAATTCAGTCTTGAAAGACTTTAGAGAGCAGTTTAAAACAGTTGTGTTGTTCTATACAAAGGACAGAAACAGTTTTGATGAATGTTTGTGTGAAAATGATGTAATTGAAACAAAAGAAGAGAGAAATAAGATTAAACAACAATTAAAGAATAATAAGTTTTGTAAATTAGTATTAAAAACAGATAATCCTACTTGCTATGTTTGTGAGGGTTAAAAAGAAAAGGATTTTGACAAGTTAAAAAGGGGGGTAAAAAAGGGGGGGTTAAAAAAGGGGGGAAGGTCTTTGACCTTGACCTTTTGCACATTTGACCCTTTTGCATACTTGACCTGACCTTTTGCACACTTGACCTTTGACAGCAAAAACCCTCTTGTACCTCTTTTTCCCCTGCTCTTGGTCATGCTTAGGTCCTCACACCCCCTACAGACCTCTCCTCAATCCAAACAAAAAAGCTATTCAGCCCTGTTTGACAACTCTGTCTACACTGGGTTAAATAATGACCAAGAGCAGTAATAAAAACCACTAAGAGGTACAAGGGTGTCAGCTGTTGTAATAAAAAGATTACTATATATACCCTGCACAACAAACTAAGTAATCCACAGGTTAAGTCACAAGTATTAAAGATAAAAATTATATCATTTCACACATGAAGGTTTAAGAAATAGATTATTACAAGAGTCGTGTCAAGAACATAACAATGAATATTTTCTTAAAAGCTAAAAGTTAAAAAAGTTAATCTCAATCAATTAAAACAAAATAATATCTTTAAAAAAACGGCTTGCTTGCCTGTATTGTTGCTTGGAATAATTTCAATTATGGGAAGTAACTCGGGCTAGCACTTTCCTGACTATTGATCTGGATTGCTGCTAGCTGTGTGCCAGCACTATTGATTAGATTGCTGCTAGCTTATGAGTTCACCTTATGTATTGATTCACTGCAGGTAAAACTGCAATAGATTTGTGTTATTTTTTTGGTTTGGTTTTCTTAGTTGGTGAGAGAATAGTAAAATGTATATTTAGGGTCAAGGGGGGAAACCAAGTTTCCCTCTTGAGGGTCAATGTACATTTTACTATTCTCTGCTCATGAACGGATGTAGCATCGGAGTACACACATTTTGAATGAAATATTATCAATAACACAAAGGAAAGAATACTGGATTTCCAATGACATTATTGCCATTCGTTGGCATTATACCTAACAAGATCATGGACACACATGCCATCTTTTCAACTTTGAAACAATATAGTGTGATTACATTGTATACATTCTATTTCTATAAACAGAGTACACAAACCATTTCAACAAAAGGGAAAATATAGTTTTGTTTCTACAGCATGTGAAAAATGAACATTGATGATCTTTCTCAGAAGTCAGCTGTATGATGTTTTTTGTACATTTATCGTTCTGACATCTCTAATATGAATTCAAACAAAATGTCACTATTTTCTTAGGTACGAAGGTAAAGTACTTTTCTATACATGCAGCATGACAGACAATGGGCATGTGTTTTGAACCAATGGTGTTCTTAGCGTACATATATGTGAAGCTCAACAAAGAGGAGAAGAACACAGAAAATAATATAAAACGCAGTTTCCAGTAAGAGAGGTAAATGTAATGAAACCCTTTCTATCACCTCTGGAAGAGCTATTGAGTATATACAGATCAGTTTATACAGATCAAAACTCGCACACAATAGGAAAATTTCCCATAGCCATTTTAACTATGATCTTGCATCATCAGCAAAATCTAGCTCAGAGCAAAAAGAATCTCATCACACAGTTATTGGGTTCACCTAGCTATCTCCATCAGAATAAAACGCTGCTTGCATGCTGTTTTTGCGTTTAGATTGCATTTAGATATTGTTCAACAATATTAAGCATACAACGTTCAAGCATTGAGATACCATCTGTGAAGTCACTGTTGTCATATAGAGAGATGTCAGATAGACCTGTAAGAAGAAAATGTGGAAAAAAAGTTATTGAAACCAACAAAACTATATCAGAGACACAAAAGAAGGAATGAACTGTCAATTGTCACTTTGATTCAGATAAATTAAAGTAATAAATTAATTAGAAAGGTACCAATCAGTTAGTTACTTAAAGTGTGATCATTTGGAATAGGCTGTTGATATGTTTTTCACAAAATTCATAAATTCATCTTTCAAGAAAAATTGGTCCTCTCCTTTCTCTTTCATGTTTGAAAATGACTGTGCTGTTGAATGAAAGCCATTAGACCTGTAAAAAGTTTTCAGTGAAACAAACAAAACTATACAGACACCAAAGACCAGAATGAACTGTCTTGTTACAGTTTTTCTTGAGGTCATGACCTTGTGATGTCATTTCACACAGTTTCTCCAAAAAATGTTTCTCCAATGTTCAGTTTGTTGACAGTGTTGCCTTCGTTCTGCATGTCTGTCTGTCTGCAGTGGTATGCTGTAATCTGTTATCACTTACAGTTGTGCTTGCTTCCAATGTCCAGTGCAGGTGGACTGTTCAAATTTCGTTGCAACCAAACTAGGGAAATCCCTTACCCAATTCAGTCACATGTAAGTTTCTGTCTACATTAGTCTTATTTCAGCTTGCCGGGATGGGTGGGGGCTAAACAAGATTGTAAACTGTTGTCGCTGTCATTGGTTTATTGTTCTGTCATCTTTTGCAAAGTATGTTCCTCATCAGATGTGACATGTTTCTCACTACCTTCTCCTTGTTGGCAAGGATTTCCATTTTGTCGCCCCATCTCTGCATATGAACAATCAATGGTCACAGAAGATCTCTGTGTGTTCAGCAAGCTCCAGCATGGTAACATAAAATTATTTCAATGTAGGATTCCTGCCATATGCCTGATGAGGAGAATTTGTTGAGCAGATGGACAACAATATGGGAACTTTTCTGGACATTTTCATAACTTTGTTTTCTAACACCAATAAATTTCAAGGTGCTCTGTCTGCAGTTCCTCTAGTTCGTGTTCCATTTGGTATATCCGTTCTTGAAAATGGCTTTGGTTTTGTTTGATTTTGTAGATGTCTTCTCGAATCCACTCTTGAAGAGAGCTTGGTCTGAAGCCAAGCTATCAAACTAGCTTTCCAGTTTTGCCAGCTGTTTATCCAACTTTATGGCAAACTTCGTCAGCATGGGTTTGGAGAATATTTGTGGTCAGAAAATTTGTTATCCAGCAACATTTGCACTTGAGAGAGGGAAATGAAATTAATGAAATTTTTTTTATTTTTTTATTATAGAATATCAGCCTTTGGCCACAATTCAAATGCAGAGATGGGGAGTGTATGTGGGTGTATACAGCAAATTTGTACAACATTTTTAAAGTA
>CM054166.1:31604373-31697554 GCA_028751875.1 Rapana venosa
CATAAAAACTGATAAAGCAAGAGTCGTGAGCCATTCTAAGGCTTGTTCAAATATCTCCACAGCAAGAAGAGTGAATAGTTTGTTTTATAGAATAAAACTTAATGCATTCGTAACCAAATTCAGTAGAAACAGTAAATATATATGTGGTGAGAATATTTCTAATACTCATATAATATTTGAATGTAAGAATACGAAAGCTTTTTTACCTCAATTTTCTGAAAACTCCCTTAGAAGCATATTCAATCATTTGAATTTGGCATTTGATATTGCAAAAGGTCTCTGGCATAGTCCTATAGGACATTTGTTATAGTTTCATTAACGTTAATCACTTTTTGTGTTTTTGTTTCGGTGGTGTTTTTAAAAATATTTTTTATTGTATCTTTTGCTTTGCAGGGCTTCTTTTCATGATTAGACTACTTTTTCCCCCTCGCATTTTTCAGTAGGGCCTCTACAACCACCTCAATTATCATACACCCCTTGTATATATATTTTTTTCTTTCTCGTCTAATATCACTGAGAGTGAACAGACGTAAAATCGAAGACAACACACACACACACACACACAACACACACACACACACACACACACACACACACACACACACACACACACACACACACACACACACACACACACACACACACACACACACACACACACACCACACACACACACTCACTCACTCACTATCTCACTCACTCACTCATATTCTCTCCCTCAATGACTGTATAGGTTTAGATTTCTTCTTTGTTTTGTTTCTTGTTTTTATTGTGTGGATGTATGGGTATTAAATTTATTTCATTATCATGACATATAATTTGAAACGAATATAATCTAAAATGAGTGTTGATGGGATCGCATACTGTTTTGGGAATTATATATTGGATATTATCTCTGAATCACACACACACACACTCTCTGTCTCTCTGTCTCTGTCTCTCACCTTTTATCGTCTTGCTTATAGTTATAGTATATCCTGATGAAGGATTCATATTTTATATTTTCAATACTTTATTGGACTTGCCTCTGTACTTAAGTTTTAATGAGTGCCCTATTTCAATATCTTATAGTTATGTGTAACAAGTATGTGTACCATTAAAATTTTTGACATTGTGTAGATGTTTATCTTTATGACTTATTAAGTTTGGTTGTGTTATTTTTTCTTGGCTCTGTTGTTCTTGTTGTTGTTGTTTGTCTGTTTTTCTCTTTTATATCTTCTTCTGTTGGTTTGGTTTTTCTTTCTCTTTTGTTTGTTTGTTTGTTTTGGTTAGGGTTTTTTTGGGGGTGGAGGTGGGGGGGTATTTTAGGGTTTTCTTTTATTTGCTTGCTTTGGGGGGGGGGGGGGGGGGGGTTGTCGGGGGGGGGGGGGGGGGCAGCTGTTTTGAAAAGGGTTATTTCCCCTTGTTTTTATTGTGAGACTGTATAGTATTGGGTTATTATTATTAAGATGTATCCCTAACGGCGGGGACTGGATGTAAAAAAGCACATGTGTGCTTATTCATATATCCTCGAAATAAAGAATTTGTCATTGTCATTGTCTGTGTGTATTGTGGCCTAAGGCCGATATGCAATAAATCATTCTCTCTCTCTCTCTCTCTCTCTCTCTCCTCTCTCTCTCTCTCTCTCATCTCTCTCTCTCTCTCTCTCTCCTCTCTCTCTCTCTCTCTCTCGCCTCTATAGTTGTGTGTATTCTAATGAAGGACACATTCATGCTTTCTATTTTTCAATATTATTTTGGGCTTGTGACTGTACTTGAGCTCCAGTGAATGTCATATTTCAATATCTTATTATTACGTGTAACAAACATGTGTACTATTCTACAATATGAAGGCGTTCAATTTTATGATCTATAAGTTGGCCTCTCTCTTGTTGATTTGTTTGGGTTTTTTGTTTGTTTTTTGTTTTGGTGTATGTGTGTGTATGGGGGGGGGGGGGGGCGGTGTTGGGTTTGTGTGTGTGTGTGTGGGGGGGGGGTTCTCTTTTGTTTGTTTGCTGTTGTGTTTTTTTTCTTGTTTTTTTGTTTGTTTGTTTGTTGGGGGGTGGGGTTTTGGGTTGTTGTTTTTGATTTTTGTTTGTTTTGGTCTGTCTGGGTTTTGTGTGTGTTAGTTTTTTTTTTTCTCTTTAAAAAAGTTTTTCCCCCTTTGCTTCTACTGTTTGAAAGTATGAGTATTGGGTTCATTATTAATATGTGACCCTACGGTCGGGGACTGGATGTAAAAATGCACATGAGTACTTATTCATTATCCTGGTAAAAAAAAGTCTCTCTTACTTACAATGTGTAGATGTTCTTTTTATGACTTTATTGGGGTTTTTCTCCCCTCTTTATTGTGTGAGTATATGGGTATTGCACTTACTTTATTATCACAACATTCAATTTGCATGAGTATAATCAAAAAGTGTTGGTGTTGATCGTGTGCTATATGAGTATTATATAATTAGTAGTATCCCTAAAACACACACACACACACACACACACACACACACACACACACCACACACACACACACACACACACACACACACACACACAACACACACACACACACACACACACACACACACACACACACACACACACACACACACACACACACACACACACACACACTTACACACATTCTCTCTCTCAATGACTGTATAGGTTTAGATTTCTTCTTTTGTTTTGTTTCTTGTTTTTATTATGTGAATGTATGGGTATTGGGTTTATTTCATTATCATGACATATAATTTGGACGAGTATAATAAAAAATGAGTGTTGATGGTGATCGTATACTGTCTTGGGAATTATATATTGGATATTATCTCTGAAATACACACACACACTTCTGTCTCTCTGTCTCTGTCTCTCTCTCTCTCTCTCTACTTGTAGATTGGTTTACCCAGGAATGGACTGGCACCATCAGAGATCGCAGTAGATATGATAGTTACAGAAACTTTAAGATTGTTTTTGAAAGAGAGAAGTATATTAGTGAAATGGATACATATTGCTTTCGCGTTGCAGTTACTCAAGTACGAGTGAATGCGCTACCACTAAACAATAATACACATCGCTATAGTAGTTCAAATGAAGATAAGCAGTGCCCTGTTTGTAAAGACCAATAGAGAATGAAGAACACTTTTATTTAATTGCCCTGTCTATGAAGATTGAGACACAAGTTTCTTAAAGATGCGAAGAGACTTCCTTTGCACGTGCTACTCAAAGCTAAAATATCTACTGATAGACATAATTTATCACGATTTATTTTTCATGCAATCAACAGAAGAAGTAAAATAACTGTATAGAAATGGATCCTTATATTGATGAAAACCACATTCAAAACATTTGTCGATTATGACGAACGTGAATTGATTTGTGATGAATATTCAAGAAATGGGTGATGTAATTTCTTTATTATTGCTGATATATCATTTCATATTTATATACATTGATAGTAATGTGTTTATAACACTCATGTCATATGTCCACTCCACACACCCGTCATTCTTTTGTATTGTGGCCTAAGGCCGATGTACAGTAAAAGTCTGAAGTCTGAAGTCTGAAGTCTCTCTCTCTCACCTTTTATCGTTTTGCTTATAGTTATAGTGTATCCTGATGAAGGATTCATATTTTATATTTTCAATACATTATTGGGCTTGTCTGCTGTACTTAAGTTTTAATGAGTGTCCTATTTCAAGATCTTATTGTTATATGTAACAAGTATATGTACCATTTGACAATGTGTGGATGTTTATCTTTATGACTTATTAAGTTTGGTTGTTATTTTTCTTGGTTTTGTTGCTGTTTTTGTTGTTGTTGTTGTTGTTTGTTTGTTTGTTTTTCTCTTTTTTTCTTTTTCCTTCTTTTGTTGATTTGGTTTTTCTTTCTCTTTGTTTGTTAGTTTTGGTTGGGGTTTTTTGGGGGGTGGGGGTGGTTGGTGTGGTGGTGTTTTTAGGTGGGTTTTTTGGGTTTTTTTTGTTGGGGGGGTGGGGCCGTTTTGAAAAGGGTTATTTCCCCTTGTTTCTACTGTGAGAGTGTATTAGTGTTGGGTTGTTATTAAGATGTATCCCTACGGGCGGGGACTGGATGTAAAAAAGCACATGAGTACTTATTCATTATCCTCGAAATAAAAGAATTTGTCATTGTCATTGTCTTTTTCATAGTGTCACTAACACCAACAGTCTTCTCAGGCAGCCTAAGATGTGTGTCGAAGGTCTGGGATCGCTCCCAATGTTTAATCTCTTGCTGTAGAAAGGTCAACAGATGCTCCAAATCACCTTCACGTTGATTGTTATCTCTAGCCCACTTCATCCACAGCTCAGTAGGAAAACGGGAAGAGAGGTGTCAAAACAAGTCCATACTACTATCCAGAAATACCTAAGAGTTTCAAGACTGTGAATATGAGACTGAAGAGTGTCAAAAATCTTCCAGAGGACAGGTACTTTGGTTTAATGAAGAACGTGTACAGACAACAGCTCCTGAATGTGTGAAAAGATTATACGTTCTTTCCACACGAAGTGCTGCTTCAGAATGTCAAAGCTACCTTGTAATTAGCACCAGTAAGTGACAACCTTGAATAACAGCTTTGGCCTCGTCCTTCAAAAGAGACCGGAGATAGGAACAGTTTGTGACATCTGGTAAATCTGAGCCATCAACCACAACCTGAAATCGCTCCCAAAAAGACATCCATGTAGTCACATCACCAAAAAACATTGGCAACTCTAATTTTGTACCAACCAGCTGCCAGCCAAGAATGAAATCCAGCGCAGGAGATGGGGATGGATCGGGCACACCCTGAGAAAGCCAGCCAGAAACATCACAAGGCAGGCACTATCATGGAACCCCCAGGGAAAACGAAAAAGAGGAAGGCCAAGAAACACCTGGCGACGCGACCTTGAAGCAGAAACCAGGAAGATGGGATATACCTGGAGACAGCTGGAGAAAATAGCCCAGGACAGAGGACTCTGGCGGACTGTTGTCTGCGGCCTATGCTCCAGGGAGAGTGATGGGCCTAAGTAAGTAACTCTAATTTTGGCAACTTAGCTTCTACTGCATTGGCTGACGATGCTGCAACACTGGAGTTTGATTTTTCTTTCACATCAGCTGAGTCACTGAGTATATTAGCTGCTTTAACTCGAGAAAGTCTCACATTATCCCTGAAATATGCAGCCCTGTCAATATCTTTTTCTAAATCTAATTCATCAAGCTCCAACTCAACTGTAGCCTGAGCTTCATCCAGGTTTCTGATTCATCAATCAAAGTCTTCCACTGCATCTGTCAGTTCAACAATATTGACACTAGGACTGGCACAAAGTTTATCTAGTTTACCACTGCATCGAGTAACCCAGCTACCAGAAGCAGCACCTAATTTCACAACAGTGTTCAATTTCTCAGCCATTTTCACTTCAAAAGATTACTTCACTAAATTAAAGTTCTAAACGAACTTAACAAAAAACCCTGAGCAACGTCCCATTCAACAGTTCTCCTCTACTGATAATTACCGCCTGGTCTGCACAGTCCACAGAGGCAGCCACCAGCTCCCGGGTTCCAGCACCAAAAATATTATGTTCAAACAACACAGAACATAACATGAACAAGAAAAACTGTTTGGACTTTCACATAGCAGAAGGCCCAAACAAAAAAAAACTGTTGCCTGTTGTTATCATTTTTTCCTTAACTGACCAAAACTAACTTCAACATAGGAGAACGATTTCATAGCACTGAAAGCGCATGCACCAGTTGCAAATATGTATTCATCTATGCACACATGATCTCAAGGACGCATTGCATGTTCCACACACTCACACACCTCGATTCACAATGATAAACTCGTGCATATAATTTACTCAAAAGGTCTTGGAGTTCGTTGTCATTCCATGCTAAGAGATCACTGTCATCAGCAAAGGCAGACTGCAAAGGGGTATACCTCCAAGAGATAACAGTGGTGTGGTATTCAAGAAGAGTGTCTTGTATGATCTTCTGAAGTAAAATGTTTTTAATAAATTAGGCGAGAACATGCAGCCCTGTCTGACCTCTACTGTTCGAAAGAAATCTCCCATCTGGCTGATCATAAGGACTGCATTGCTGGCATTGTTATAGATTGTTTGAATGGTCTGCACCAATTCTTCCTCAATGTTGAACGTTGTGAGGGTTTGCCACAGTCCATCACTCTTTCTTAAGTCGAAGAAATATATAATTATGCATTTCATAACAAACTCGAAACACGCTAATCAAAAAACACAAAAACAAAAAATAACAACAAAAACACTCACAAAAGAGGTAAGGGTGAAATTGTCTGGCTTCCTCTTCCTTACCACACCCTTTTCCTTCTGCTGTCCATCTCCTCCTTCTTTCAGTATCAGACCCACCCTGTTCAGTGCTAAACACTCTATGTAGCTGATTAGGTCTAGATCATACCTGATGGAGACCATAGAAAATCTGCTCACCAGATGTTGTGTATCTGATTTCAGCAAGTGGAATTTACCCAATTACACCATCTTTTTTCAGTACAAATATTGGTGACATTTTTCCCTCGTCAGTATGGAGGGCACAGGTCTGATACCTTTTGCTCAGTTAAAACTTTTGCTTTTATACACAAGTGCATTATTTTTGGTGAGTGTGTGCGTTGGGGGAGGGGGGGGGAGTGTTATAAGTCATAAATGTTTGGGCTGAGAGAGAAAAACACACCAAAAACACAAACAATGTAAGAGACAAAAAAAAAGACAAAATGGATAAGAGGGGTGAAGGAGGGAAACACCAAGCGAAAATAGGAGGAAAAATAGAAAAGGAAGCAAGAGAGAGAGAGAGAGAGAGAGAGAGGAGAGAGAGAGAGAGAGAGAGAGAGAGAGAGAGAAAGAGAGAGAGAGAGAACAGATGATATGTGATACTAAAGTTATACAGATTTTTGGCTAAACCTAATCGAACATTCTGTCCTTGTAGACATACATGCATTAAAACAGTTAGTAAAACGTATATGGGGGGGGGGGGGGGGGGGGTGGACCCACACTACTAAAAGGGAGAGAGAGAGAGAAAGACAGGGGAAGATCATGCCAGTATGTAATGAACTCTATAACACAATAAACGCCATTAAATCGATCTAAGGAAGCGAAATAAACAACAATAAAGAACAGAAAAAAACACCAACAATAACAAAAAAGACCCTTACTGATCAAAGACAAGTGACCCCTTTCCCCTCCCCCCCCAAAAAAAAAGAAAAAAGAAAATGAAAGAATGATTTTAAAAAATGTATTTAAAAAGAAAAAAAAGAAAAAAGAAACTGCTGATTAATAAGCCTTTACTTTGGAAATAAAACAAAGCAACATAAAAAGTTGAACAAAGACTATGGTCGTAAAACAGAACATTTGACGTTTTTACACAAGAGATAGGGCATAGTTTTTAGCCAATGGGATTGGTAAGCAAACCAGTATATTATATGACACACATCCGCTTCCATCACGCAGCAGCTATATCCTGTTTTGTTTCACACATAATTATATACACACCAGCTTAGTTTATCAGAAAACTACAGTCTGAATTACACAGAATATATCATGAATAGTTGTCATCACTAGTCTGTTACTTTCTTGTTGATGTAGTGTATTTTGTTGTTTGCTTTTCTGTATTTTGTGTTTAAGAGATTGAACGAGTGAAAGAGAGAGAGACAGACATTCATTCAGTCATAATAGCTGCTCTATCCTTACCTATTTTTTTTACTTTTATATCGAGAATATTGGAATAAGCACTAAATGCATTGTTTTATATCCAGTTTTCCCCATTTTCTCATCCTTTCGCACAGGCACATGATGGCCTACTCTTCCGAAAAGTGGAACAGGTTTTAAGATGTGCGCAAGATGTTCTGCATGCGTTCCCACACGGGACCTTGTTTGTAGTCTCACTCTATGGACTTTCGGGGGTGTAGAGTAGGTACTCATGTTAACTCCAGAGGAAAACCCCCAGAGAGAAGAGAGAGAGAGAGAGAGAGAGAGAGAGAGAGAGAGAGAGAGAGAGAGAGAGAGAGAGAGAGAGAGAAGAGAGAGAGAGAGGAGAAGAGAATGTGTGTTTTAAAATGGTGCAGGGGTGGTGGCAATATTAGTGATGGTGGCAACTGTTTCAATTCAATTCAAACATCTTATTATCTCACAAACAGAAAAATTCATGTGGGTTACAATATCAACAGATTTAATAATATCTTTGAATAATAGAGCCATTTCTCCTTTAATAAACACATTTCACACACAGCTTTCATTCTTCTTACTGCGAATGTCAACAAATCTCATTCTTCGGGATAAATTGCTTGTAACTGAAAGTAATTGCTGCTTGAAATCATGAAATGATGTAGCTTTTATGTAAAAAGTGTGTGTGCGCGCGTGCGTGCGTGCGTTCGTGAGTGGGTGCGTGTGTGTGTGTGTGTGTGTGTGTGTGTGTGTGTTGTGTGTGTGTGTTTTGATGTTGTTGTTGTTGTTGTCATTGATTTTAGGTCTGTTCACTCTAAGTGATATTAGATGGGGAAAATAGTGTGTGAAAGTTGAGGTTGTGGTGGAAGTCCTACTGAAAATTATTATGTGCAAAGTTGTTGTTTTTTAAAAAGAAAGAAAGTTTACATAGACAAAAAAGAAACTTCACAAAAAAAGAACGAGTTAAAATAAATAAATAAACAACAACAAATAATTAAACTTATTGAAGCTATAACAAATATCCTATAGGACTGTGCCAGAGACCTTTTGCAATATTAAATGCCATTTACCATTTCTGCTGAATTTGATTATGCATGCATTAAGCCTAAATACTATAAAGCAAGATATTTTATTCTTCTTGCAGTGAAAATATTTGGGCAAGTCTTAGAATGGTTCAGGACTCTTACATTATCAGTTTTGATGACAGATGTGTTTAGAAATCTCTCTTTTAGGTGATGCGTTTTTTTATGTTGTTTGTTCTTCAATTCAAAGGTCGGGAGTGAAAGAACAGAAACTATTGTAGGACCATTTGGAATAGGAGAGAAAAATGAGAGGGGAGACAGACTCATTGAATTTTGCAAAGAACACAACCTTACAGTAATGAACACCTGGTTCAGAAATCATCTAAGAAGATGCTGGACATGGAAAAGCCCAGGAGATAGAACTCGAAATCAGATCGACTTTATACTAATCCAGGAACGCTTTCGAAACTCGATCATCATCATCATCATCAGACCCGTAACCTTGGCGGTCGTGGGGGAGACAGGAAAGACGATGCCGTGGTAAGCCTCCTCCATCCATCTCGGTCCTCGGCTCTGCGCAGTAGTGCCGAGTCATTCATCCTGGTCCATTCTCTGATGTTGTCCATCCATGACTTGTTCTGTCTTCCCCTCTTTCTGCCACCTTCGAGTGTTCCCTGCAGTACTGCTTTTGGCAGAGTGTTGTGGCGGGTGACGTGGCCGAACCATGTCAGCTATTTCTTCTTGACGATGGTGAGAAGGGATTCCTGTGGACCTGCCAGCCGTGTTATTTGACTCTTGACAAATTCATTGGTCTTTCGTTCTCTCCAGGATATGCCCAGTAGTTTTCTATGGCATTTTGTTTCAAATGACTGGATTCGCTTTGCTGTTTCAGCAGTCAATGACCTGGTTTCACTTCCGTACAGCAGGATAGTCTGAATTAGGGCTTTGTAGAGCTTTAGTTTGATTGGGAAACTGATCTCTTTACTTTTCCATATGGTGGTGAGTTTGTCATGGAAGATGTTGCCATGGCTATTCTGACTTTGATTTCTGTCGTCGATAGCCGTCATTTGTGAGTGTAGCGCCAAGGTATTTAAAAGCGTCTACCTCCTCCAGTTGTTGGCCGTTCATGTAAATTTTAGCAGTGGGTTGCTCGTGCTGTTCACAAGTACTTTACTTTTCTCCGAGCTCACCTCCATCCCATATGCTCCAGCTCTGTTCTCAAGTCTGGTCGTAAGATTTTGCAGCTCTGTGTTACTTCCGCCCATGAGGTCAATGTCATCGGCAAACCGCAAGTTGTTGAGAGGTCTGCCGCCAATGGAGATGGTAGAGTGGAAGTCATGGAGGGTCTTCTCATAATGTTTTCCAAGAACAGATTAAACAGGACTGGAGATAACAGGCATCCTTGTCGGACCCCAACTGTAGTTTTGAAGTAGTCTCCGACCTGATTGTTCAGAAGGACTGCACTGCTTGCAGTGTTGTATAGTGCTTGAATGGTTTGCACTAGTCCTTCTTCAATGCCAAACATTCTGAGGACCTGCCACAGGCCTTCGTGCCATACTCTGTCGAAAGCCTTCTTGAAGTCGATGAAGTTGTGGAACAGGTCTCTCTGATGTTGAAGATGTTTTTCCATCAGGATGTGGCAGTTAAAAATCTGTCGATTGTGCTCCTGCCTGCCCTGAACCCAGCTTGTTCCTCTGCAAGGTGTTCTTCTGCCTCCTTCTTGAGTCGATTCAAAATAACTTTGAGCATGATCTTGCTGGCGTGGCTGATGAGGCTGATTGTTCTATAGTTTTGGCATTGGCGTAAATTCCCCTTCTTGGGCAGGGGTATGATGAGTGATTGTGTCCATTCTGTTGGCCACTGTTTTGTCTCCCAAATCTTCTGACAGATAGCTGTAACATGTGTGATGACTGTTTCGCCACCATGCTTGAGCAGCTCTGCTGGTATGTTGTCTGCTCCTGGGGACTTTCCTACTGGTAAGCTGCGGATGGCTTCTTCCACTTCTTCCCTCAGTATAGGTAATGGCGAGGGTGCTCTTGTTGTTGCTCCTTTCTCTTCTATTATGCTCTTGTCAGGTTGTATTGGGTAGTTGTACAGTTCTTAACAATACTCAGACCACCTGTTCAATGCAGCTGAGCTTTCTGTGAGGAGGTTTCCGGAGATGTCTTCAATGACTGATGATTTGGTTTGAAGTGGTTTTGTGAGTTTCTTCAGGGTGTCGTATGCCTTTTTACTGTTGCCCACTTTCATGCTTTTTTTCGATCTCATCACATTGATCACTGATCCACTTCTCTCTGGCCTTTAACATTGACTTCTTCACGAGATTGTTGGCCTCCCAGTATTCTTTAGGGTTGGAAGACCTGGTTGGTTTCAGTGCTCTTCTTGTATCGCAGAGGTCCAAGATGTCATTGGTAGTCCATGGCTGGTGTTTATTCCTCTGACGACCGAGTACCTCCTCTGCTGTTTCTCGGACTGCCTCATTAAAGTTGTTGGTGAGGTCATTGTTCAGGAGGGTTAATGCCGCAAAACGTCCGCCAAGCTTAGCTTGGAAGATCTCCACGACATCTGGATCTTTCAGTTTGTCCACGTCAAATTTTATACGTGGGTTTGCAGGCTGTTTGTTTTTCTTAGCTTCATTTTTAATACCAGCAGCACAAGGTCGTGGTCACTGCCTATGTCAGCTCCAGGGTAGGTTCTTGTTCTGGCTCTGTTGATACTGGATTTGAAGCGCCGTGGTGTTAAGATAAAATCTATTTGGTTATGGATCTTGCCGTTTGGCGAATGCCAGGTTGTCCTCCTTGACTGCTTGTGGGGATAGAGGGTATTAGGAATGGTAAGTCTGTAGGTGCAGGCAAACTCTAGCAGACGTAGTCCCCTGTCGTTGGTCTCTCCAGTTCCAAACTGACCAACTGTTCCAGCCCATTGGTTGTAAGAGTCAGGACCTACTTTGGCGTTAAAAATCCCCTTGGATGATGATGATGTCCTTCTTGGGTATTTTCATAATGGACTCTTCAAGATCTTCGTAAAATTCTTCTACTTCTTCATCTGCATGGTCAGATGATGGTGCATAGATTTGTATGATGGTGATGTTCTTGGGCTTGGCCGACACCCGGATGCTGATAATCCTGCTGGAAGCCGGTGTACAGCTGATAATGCACCCCACTACTTCCTTTCTGAAAATAAATGCCACTCCATGTTTGTGATGTTTCTCTTGGCCACTGTACCAGATCTTGTTGCCTTCTTCAGTCAATGTCTCACCAAATCCTGTCCATCTCACTTCTCCTAGTCCAATAATGTCTCATTTATAGGGGCTAAGCTCATACTCTAGTTCTTTGATTTTTCCGCACTGGTAGAGTGTACGGACGTTCCATGTACCAATGGTGATCTGTTCTCTAGGGAGCTTAAGTAATGTTTTTTACTCCAGTAGCTGACTTGTCACTTCCACCCTGGTGTTGATCAATGGAAAGCGCCATCGTTGGTAACCCGATCCGGTATCATATTGGCTTTGCATTTGTCTTTCATGTTTTTTCTGTGGGCTTAGGATACTCCTTGGTGGCGCCAATCTCATCTCCAAGTCTCCATATGTTTTGGGGTTTTTTATATTGGGGTTTCCTCCCCCACATGCGACAGGTTGTACTGGGTTACATGGATACCAGTAGCAGTAACAGATAACTTCTCTGACTGAGCTGACCTCGGAACTCGATAACATCATGCAAATCCATGCCTGGAGCACATTGTGGCAGTGACCATGTGCCTGTGGTTGGTACAATGAAGCTTAAGCTAAAGCGGCTAAAGAGAGCAAAAACAGCACCAAAGCTACAAATCAACATATTAGAAAGCTATGAAATGATGAATAAGTATAGCATCAGCGTCAAAAACAAATTCAGTGCACTAACAATTGACCACGGCAGAAGAAAGGTGGCAGATGTTAAAAAGAGAGCATGTTAGAATCTGCAAAAAAAACCTTTCCCTTTCACAAAACGAAAGAAGACAAAAAATGGATGACCCCAGAAATTCTAGCCTAAGGAAAGAGAGAAGAAAGAAAAAGCAACAAACAGAAATACAGAGAACTAGACAACAAGTGAAAAAGAGGTGCAATGAAGCAAAGGAACATTGGATTAACACACAGTGTGAGAAATTGAAGCCAACCCCGGGAATAAATAGCAAAACTATACATCAAAAAGATAAAAGAGGTCACAGGGAAAAAGTGTCAGCAAAAACAGGGTGCCTACGATCAAGAGATGGAGACATTGTTATGGAAAAGAGGACATCCTCAACAGGGGGTCAGAATACATCACAGAGTTTATCACGGACAGAGGCCCACCACCTATCATCAGTAATTAAGACGAAGGCCCCCATATTCTTGAGAGGAATTTCAAAAGGCCCTCAAAAAGATGAAAAAGGGCAGGGCCGCAGGACCCGATGACATTCCATCCGAAATGCTAACCGCTCTAGGCGAATTTGGAATCAAAGAAGTAACAAAACTTCTCAACACTATCCATGCTACAGGTGAAATTCCAACAGACCTCAAAAAGTTGGTGTACATTGCACTAGCCAAAAAAACAACAGGCACAGTTGAATGCGATCAGCACCGCACAATAAGTTTTATGAGCCACCTCACAAAAGTCATGTTACCAGTGCTGATGAACAGAATGAGAAATAAAATCCTACCTGAGATATCTGAAACCCAATTTGGATTTATGGCAGATAAAGGTACCAGAAAATGCCATCTTGCCCTGAGGACCCTCATGGAAACGGCGATTGAGGTACAAAAGACTGTACCTCTGCTTCATTGACTATTCTAAGCCATTTGACAAAGTAAGACATTCCGTCTGTTCGACATTTTACTAAGACATAACTGTGATGGAAAAGATCTAGAGTGATCAGAAATTTGTACGGGGAACAAGAAGCGCAATAAAGTTGATAATGACTGCATGAGTACAGACCGATCTGTAGGGAGTGAGGCAGGGCTGCGGTTTTTCTCCAGACCCCTCAATACTACAGCGAAATGATTCTACGGAACATAGAGCACATGAAGGTGTCAAAGTAGGTCACAACATAAACAAAGTAAGATATGCGGATGACACAGTGCTAATTGCTGACTCGGAGGAAAAAAATACAAAAATCCCTTTCAACAGTCACAATCAAAGTGAAAACAAAGACTCCAACTGAATGCAAAGAAGACTGAATGCATGTAATCTCAAAACGTCAGACTTGCCTGTATGTAACATTTTATGCAAAGGGGAAAGATAAAACAAGTTTGCACCTTAAATACTTGGGCTTCACAATAACTCCAGACGCCAGAAGCGACACAGAAATAAGAAGAGAACGCTTTGTCTAAAGACACATTCACCAAGATGAAAGCCCATCTTTACCAACAGAAATATAAGATTCAGCACCAAAATTAACACTCTGAAAGCCTACATATGGTCCATCCTTCTGTACGGATGTGAATGCTGGGCGCTGACAAAAGACCTTGAAAGAAGACTTGAAGCAGCAGCGTAAATCCTGTTCCGCTTTTCGGAAGAGTAGGCCATTGTGTGCCGGTGGAAACAGATGACAGAATTTACAAAACCGCATGCACACGGGGACTGGATGTAAAAAAGCACATGAGTGCTTATTCCATTATCCTCGATATAAAAGAATAAATAAATAAATAAAATAAAGAAATGTGGTATATCAGAAGAATTATGAGAATATCATGGACTGAAAAGAAGTCAAACGAAGAAGTAATGGAAATGGCCGGGTACAAAAGATTCCTACTCAAAACCATCAGAAAAAGACAACTACAATTTTTGGGGCACATAAACAGACCTGATGGAATAGAAAAGCAAATATTGTGTGGAAAGATTTGTGGTACCAAAGACAGAGGAAGACAATGCACAAAATACACAGACAGTCTGAATAGCTAGCAAGGAGGAAAGAATCTCCCAACAATGAACTCATCAGGAGAACTGACAACAGAGAGGAATGGAAGGCCATGATCGCCGATGTCTGCAACAGACCTGGCACATGAAGAAGAAGTTTGTTCTAATAAGTGGTAGCCCTCTGGTAATGATAGAAGCACGTGCAATGCTACTGATTCCCGTCCATGCTTTGCACCTCTTTTAGCAGCTCTATCAGCCCATTCATTTGGAAAGAATTCACTATGTAAAGGTACCCAACAAAAAGTCAAGCTTATACCCTTTAAAGTTAAAAGGTGTGTGAAGTGCCTTATCTCTAGTGCCATTTTTGAAGTTTTTTGTACCAGGGAGATTTTAAATCATACAATACCGATTTATCCACACAAAGAAGGATTTGAAATATACTCAATGGCAAATCAAGAATCTAATTGAGAGCCATCAAAATTGCTAGAGTTCTGCTGTAAATATCAAGTGATGTTTACCAACATAAAAGGATTTTTCAACTTTTAATGCTGGTATAACAAAAGCGGAACCTGTTTCTTGATTATCCAGGTGTGATCCATCTGTATAGATTTGCAAATTATGACAATACTTATGATGGATGTGGGATCAGACATCAGAAACCATAATATTCATTCTTTTTCACACAAGTTACTTCTATGTGGAAGTGTGCAATATTCATCTCCCACACTGGATTGTAAGATTGCCTCTTGTTTGTCCATTCTCTGTTGATTGACTTCAGAGTTTTCCACAAGATCAGACACATATGTATCCGTCTAATATCACAACTGTGAAAAGACGTTAAATGAATTTGAACACATATGTATAAATGGGCGTTAAAGAAGATATATCTTTTGCTCTTTTAGGGAAATGTAGCTCTGATTTTACCTCTGCTTCTTCTGAAATGAAAATTTCAGTCGTTCTGTCTTAAGAACATATTTATCACATGCTAGTTGACGATAATAATCCAAAGGCAATGTGCCAAGCGGATGCATGGTAGGGAACACCAAGGGCAAGTATGTAAGCTTTGCAGTCTACACTTTGTAGCTTTTTAAGCAAAGACTTAGGTGCACTGCAAAAAATGTCTTGTCCATATAATAATTTTGAACAAATAAGTGATGTAGCTAAATATTTTAGTTTAATGTTGTCTTGTCCCAAAAACTGTTTACTAATTTTCTTCAGTAAGTGAATGCACTTCCTTGTTTTTAGCAGAGCTGCCAAGATTTTTCTGTCTTTGAGAGTGATGGGAAGCCAGTTTGCATACATATACTTAGGACCATTGTGAACAATATTCCCGTGGGAAACAATGACTCTGTGCCTGGGAGACGTGGTAAACAATTATGTTAGGCAACACCCCTGAAGCAGGACAATTTTGACACTTTCGGTTTGCCATAGATAAGTCTGGTCCCTGCTGCCAACCCACCCACCCAGAAGCCACTGACGCCCTGACCTCTGACCACACAGTGTGGAGGGTGTTTCACTTTTCCACTTCCCCCCTAGGTAAAAGAACTTCATGATGTTAACCTTTTTACCATCTCTCTTCTTTTATCGTGCATTGATAATATGAGTTCAAAAATCAGGAGCCGGGTTTGTCTAAAATCATAGAAATAACCAGTATTACTTTAAATTGAAGACGCCTAACTGGGTAACCACTTTTGTGTGAGAAGGGTAGCAGACTTCATGCAAATGGCCATGCTACTGGTGTGAAGTAGGATTAGATCTAGTAATGAATACCACAATTGAAAGTAAGCCTACACTGCTTTATGCATTATTTTGACCATCCAAATTCATTTAAATAATGTTTGATTATATTTTAGAATCAGAAACTGTGTAAATATACACTGATATACTCTCCTTACACAATTCTATGCAATGCTTGACCTAGATCTGCCTGACTGGTTGGCTTAATCATCACCCTAACCCCCCCCCCCCCCCTCCCCAGTCCTCCCTTCAGGGGATTGCTTGTAAAGGGACTTTTTTGACATGAAGACAGATCATACTATTTATTTTAACCAACCATTTTCACTGAAAGAAACTCAAATACATTCTTAAGCCTAGCTATATGAGGTGGAAATAGCAGTGAGAGGCATAAAATCATAAAACACTCATCATTTTTGTTGGAGTGTTTTCTTGGCCATTATTCTTGGTACATGGTGCCAAGAGATGATACTTCAACACTTCACGAAATCAAATCTGAGCAGTTAAGTCCCGTTCTTGAGAAATCGGCTGTTGGGTATTTGAAGACTTTCCCCTATGTGTGCAAACTGGCTTCCCATCACTCTCTAAGACACCTAGAAAAATCTTGGCAGCTCTGCTGTAAGTACACAAACAGACCTAAATGTTTCTCCAACTTACGCTGATGTGGCCAAATCCATGCCTGCTGCACCAGCACAAGCAAGGAACCAGTCAGGCTTCTGTGGTCCTGCTACTAACAGAGAGCAGGGCCCAAAAACAAAATATATTAAAAACCCACTAAGCTGAGACCATGTAGTGACCTCAAAGCTAAAAAACCCAACAACAACAACCAAAACCTCAAGATGTCAATGACATCAAAGACCATGAAATAAAACTCAAGAACTCTTAAGGTTTTCCAGATGTTCTGTTCTTGCAGGATTCTGTCTTAAGAGGAGTCCAGTACAAAAGACTAGGACGTTCATATGGCTTTTCTGCTGTTCACCACAAGATCTACTTAATAAAAGATGTTCAAGAAAATGTGGATACTGCTTCCTGTAATCTGGGAAAGTAATTTGACAGCATTGTTTTACATTGTGGAGTAAAACATCTGAGAAGGGAAGAGGCTAATCTGCTAGTACAAGATTTGTTGACTCAGTAAAACAAATCCACAAACAGCATCCAAACACGCTCATTGTCATAAATAAAGTGTCACCAGTTCAAGATGATGAGCTAGAAGTTAAAAGGCAGCTGTTCAATGCCTTAGTAGCCAAAGGTCTTCTGGGGGTGAAGAGAGTATCGTTTGTATCCAGCGACAACTTGGGCACCAGCCACCTGAAGGATGGGATACACCCCACCATGAAGGGCTCCACCATCCTGGCAGTCAACCTTGGACGTCACATTGGTCAGCTGTTTTGGACGAAGCCAAAAAGAACAGTGAGGTCTGCACAACTGCCCAGGGCGACTCCCTTCCAGCAGCAGGAACTGACACCATGGCGTGCCTACAGTCCCAGACACCCTTGGTGTAACAGGTTCCATGCGCTCAGTCACTGGTACTGAAGTATGCTGTGGTGCTCACCTCTTCATTATTACCAGTCCATGTGGAAAGGGGGAAAAGTGAACATACAAATGGGACTCCTTTTTTCTGACATTGTGGAATAGTATTGAACAGAAACTATCTATTGTGGTTATTTTGTAGTGGATTGAATAGCAACAAAATCAAGTTGATATCTTCTTGACTATAACACATTATCCCTGTATCTGACGTACATTTGTGGAGGAAATAACTTAGTTGTGGTATGTGAGAACATTTTTATTATCTTGCTGATAGTGTAATTAGATTTAGTTTGTTTTGGGGTTGTTGGCTTTGCTGTTATTGGGGTCGATTTTTTGGGGGTGGTTATTTTGTTTTGTTTTGTTTTTAACATGCCCTCTTTATTGGTCCCCTTCTTGTATAGATTTATAGATCAACATAACATTTTAAATGGTAATGCATCGAAATGATAAGATCTCAATACTGCAGTGGAACTGCAGATCTATTGCTACAAATGTTGATTACTTACACCAACATCTTATGTCAAATTGTTGTCAAGTACTTATCTTCAGTCTTTAAATGTTAAACAGAGCAAGCTTCCAAGACTGAAGCAATTTTTCTATCCACCAGTTTGTGAACAAAAACACTCTGATGGAAAGATTAATACTGCAATTTATACTCGTGTTGGTTTACAACACTGCATGATACAGTCTCCTGTGCCAGGAAATATAACAAATGTTTCATCGTGTGCTATTACTGTGAAGTTTTTAGAATCTGTCACCATCAACTTGGTAGCTGTTTATTTACCTAAAGGTCCTAATGATGAAAATACTGACTGGCTGAGAACTATAAGTGATAAGCAAAAATGGATTATAGGCGGTGATATGTGAGTGATTGCCCTTTGGGCCTGATGGCCTGATGTGTGTGTGTGTGTGTGTGTGTGTGTGAGATGTTTTCATGTGTGTTCCAGGTAGAGAATAGTAAAATGTACATTGACCCTCAAGAGGGAAACTTCCTTTCCCCCCTTGACCCTAAATATACATTTTACTATTCTCTCACCAATTAAGAAAACCAAACCAAAAAAATAACACAAATCTTTTGCAGTTTTACCTGCAGTGAATCAATACATAAGGTGAACCATAAGCTAGCAGCAATCTAATCAATAGTGCTGGCACACAGCTAGCAGCAATCCAGATCAATAGTCAGAAAAGTGCTAGCCCGAGTTACTTCCCATAATTGAAGTTATTCCAAGCAACACTGTAGGCAAGCAAGCCGGTTTTTTAAGATATTATTTTGTTTTGATTGATTGAGATTAACTTATTTAACTTTTAGCTTTTTAAGAAAATATTCATTGTTATGTTCTTGACACGACTCTTGTAATAATTTATTTCTTAACCTTCATGTGTGAAATGATATAATTTATATCTTTAATACTTGTGACTTAACCTGTGGATTACTTAGTTTGTTGTTGCAGGGTATATATAGTAATCTTTTTATTACAACAGCTGGCACCCTTGTACCTCTTAGTGGCTTTTGTCACTGCTGGTCATTATCTAGCCTAGTGTAGACAGAGTTGTGCGCACAGAAACCCGGGTTATCTCTGTCAAACAGGCCGAAACAATAGCAGGCCAGACCCTCCACTCTTTCTTTCGATTGAGGAGAGGTCTGTAGGGGGTGTGACGACCTGAGCATGACCAAGAGCAGTGGCGCCACACCACAGAAAGGGGGATTAGACAATTAACCTTGAGGGAAGCGGAGTGGAAAAAAGAGGTACAAGGGGGGGGGGGGGGTGGGGGTTGCTGTCAAAGGTCAAGTATGCAAAAGGTCAGGTAAAGTATGCTAAAGGTCAAGGTCAAGTATGCAAAAGGTCAAATGTGCAAAAGGTCAGGGTCAAAGTGACCTTTTAAAAATAATTTAATCAAGGTCAGGGTTAACTCTAAAATCTTTTAACACTGAATTATATACTGATTTTTTGCAACTTAATTAAGTTCTTTAAGGAGGTAGTGCTAAGCTGTTTTTAAGAAAACAAGAACTAATAAGTTAGAAACAACAACTTATAAAGTCATTTTGTATGTAAACAAGTTCTACAATAACTATTTACCCTAGTCAACATATTATTGCATTGAAAATGGATCAAGTTTTAAGCATGTTGATGGTTTAACAGTTTTTGTTTTGTTTGTTATTTTTTTATAGTCTATTCCACTCAGCTAAATTTTTACCCGCCTCAATTCGCCCAGGATGTTTAGTTACAGTGGAAACTTGTGGGGTGGGGGTCACTTGTGGGGTTACTTGGCTCTCAGGACTCTTCTCTTGGTTGTTCATTTTTTATACAGCTAAAATCTATATGATTAAAAGTAATTAGACCCATAGATAATGGTGCTAAGAATGTTCCAAATCTATAGTACAGATCACACCCAAAAGATTCTAAAGCCTTTGTTAAAATGGGGTCTTGTGTCAAATCGTATGTGAAGTCTTGTTCCGAATCAACAGGGGCAAATCGGCTTACTAGCTTTACATATAAGCTTAAAATTGTTTGACCAACACTTTTTACCATTCTTGACCCTAGCTGTGCTTCGTATCTGTTGTAATATTTGTTAATGTCTTGTGCTGACATTTGTTGAATCTGATCCCAGTTAAACTCTGTTCCTAAGTACTGTTTTGTTTTTCCACAGGCAGCGAGAGAATATAATCTTTCTTTTTTAGTAAGCAGTGCTTGCTCATCAGTAACTGTAATCTCAGGATCATTTGCGCATTGTAGCAGATCATCACAATTCATTATTATTATTTTTTTTTAAATCTAAAAATGAGTGCCGAAAAAACTCTTGTCAATCTTATCTACCATTCTGCTGTGATTGGGGGATTAAGTGTTTGGTACACAATGCTTGGTAAAAGGATATTTAGAATAAAAGCAGCTGACCTAGGAAAACTAGATTTTGAAGACTCTGCAAAACTGGTTGCTATAATAACAGCTTCAATTGCAACAAAAGACTTTTTAGTCAAACAGGGAATAATTCCAGAAAATATTAATATGTACAAAAATGGCCTCTCCTTGTATGAGGTTGGTGCCTTTGTTAATGCATTACACTTTAAAGCAGCAATACAAGTTAGTAAACTGATCCATGCAAACCCCAGTGCAACCTGCCCCCGCATGTGGGGGAGGAAACCCCTAATAAAAAAAAACCAAAACATATGGAGACTTGAGAGGAGATGGCGCCCCCAAGGAATACCCTAAGCCAAGGAAAAAAATGAAAGACAAATGCAAACCAAAATGATACCGGATCCGTCAAGGCCCGGGTTACCAACACCGCGCTTTCCATTGTCAACACAGGGTGGAAGTGACAAGTCAGCTACTGAGTTAAAACATACTTAAGCTCCTAGAGAACAGACACCATTGGAAAAATGGAACTCCGACACTTAACCATTCGAAAAAATCAAAAAACCCTAGATATGACTTAGCCGCTATAAATGGGACATTTTACTGGAGAAGTGAGATGGACAGATTTGAAACTTTGACTGAAGAAGGCAAAAGATCTGGTACAGAGGCAAGGAACATCACCACATGGAGTGGCATTTATTTCAGAAGGAAGTAGTGGGGTGCATTATCAGCTGTACACCGGCTTCCAGCAGGAATATTCCGCATCGGGTGTGGGCCAAGCCCAAGAACATTACCATCATACAAATCTTCACCTCATCGACTATCAGATGAAGAAGTAGAGAATTTTACGAAATCTTGAAAGACCATTATGAAAATACCAAGAAGGACATCATCATCACCCAAAGGGATTTAACGCAAGTAGTCCTGACCAAAACCAATGGCGGGAAAGTGGTCAGTTTGGAACTAGAGAGCCAAAAGGGTGGACAACGTCTGCTGGAGTTTGCCTGACCCACAGACTTACCATCCCAATACCTCTATCCCCACAAGCATCAAGGAGACAACCTGGCATTGCCAAACGGCAAACCCAAAACCAAATAGACTTCTCTTAACACCACACGTTCAAATCCAGAACAACAGACCAGAACAGGAACCTACCCTGAGCTACATAGGCAGCGACCACAACTCTTGCTGCTTGTATTCAAATGAGCTGAAGAAAACAAACAGCCTGCAAACCACGTATCAAATTTGACGTGGACAAACTGAAAGGATCCAGATGTCGAGGGATCTTCCAACTACTGGCGGACGTTTGTGGCATAACCCTCCTGGACAAGACATCAATGACCTCACCAACAACTTTAATGAGGCAGTCCGAGAAACAGCAGAGGAGTACTCGCGTCAGAGGAATAAACCCCACCATGGACTACCATAACATTTGGACCTCTGCGATACAAGAAGAGCACTGAAACCACCAGGGCCTTCCAACCTAAGAATACCGGGTAGGCCACATCTTGTAAGAGTCAATGTTAAGGCCAGAGAGAAGTGGATCAATGATCAATGTGATGAATCGAAAAAAAGCATGAAAGTGGGCAACAGTAAAAAGGCATACGACACCCTGAAAAAAACTCACAAAACCACTTCAAACCAAATCATCAGTCATTGAAGACATCTCCGGAAACCTCACAGAAAGCCCAGCTGCATTGAACAGGTGGTCTGAGTATTGTCAAGAACTGTACAACTACCCAATACAACCTGACAAGAGCATAATAGAAGAGAAAGGAGCAACAACAAGAGCACCCTCGCCATTACCTATACTGAGGGAAGAAGTGGAAGAAGCCATCCGCAGCTTACCAGTAGGAAAGTCCCCAGGAGCAGACAAAATACCATCAGAGCTGCTCAAGCATGGTGCGAAACAGTCACACACATTTTTACAGCTATCTGTCAGAAGATTTGGGAGACAAAACAGTGGCCAACAGAATGGACACAATCACTCATCATACCCCTGCCCAAGAAGGGAATTTACGCCAATGCCAAAACTATAGAACAAATCAGCCTCATCAGCCATGCCAGCAAGATAAAGCTCAAAGTTATTTTGAATCGACTCAAGAAGGAGGCAGAAAACACCTTGCGAGGAAAAGCTGGTTCAGGGCAGGTAGGAGCAAAATCGAACAGATTTTTAACGGGCCACATCCTGAAAAACATCTTCAACATCAGAGAGACCTGTTCCACAACTTCATCGACTTCAAGAAGGCTTTCGACAGAGTATGGCACGAAGGCCTGTGGCAGGTCCTCAGAATGTTTGGCATTGAAGAAGGACTAGTGCAAACCATTCAAGCACTATACAACACGCAAGCAGTGCAGTCCTTCTGAACAATCAGGTCGGAGACTACTTCAAAACCACAGTTGGGGTCCGACAAGGATGCCTGTTAATCTCCAGTCCTGTTTAATCTGTTCTTGGAAAACATTATGAGAGAGACCCTCCATGACTTCCACTCTACCATCTCCATTGACGGCAGACCTCTCAACAACTTGCGGTTTGCCGATGACATTGACCTCATGGGCGGAAGTAACACAGAGCTGCAAAATCTTACGACCAGACTTGAGAACAGAGCTGGAGCATATGGGATGGAGGTTAGATCGGAGAAAAGTAGAGTACTTGTGAACAGCACGAGCAACGCCACTGCTAAAATTTACATGAACGGCCAGCAACTGGAGGAGGTAGATGCTTTTAAATATCTTGGCGCTACACTCACAAAGGACGGGCGATCAACGACAGAAATCAAAGTCAGAATAGCCATGGCAACATCTTCCATGACAAAACTCACCACCATATGGAAAAGTAAAGAGATCAGTTTCCCAATCAAACTAAAGCTCTACAAAGCCCTAATTCAGACTATCCTGCTGTAGGAAGTGAAACCTGGACATTGACTGCTGAAACAGCAAAGCGAATCCAGTCATTTGAAACAAAATGCCATAGAAAACTGCTGGGCATATCCTGGAGAGAACGAAAGACCAATGACTTTGCCAAGAGTCAAATAACACGGCTGGCAGGTCCACAGGAACCCCTTCTCACCATCGTCAAGAAGAAAAAGCTGACATGGTTCGGCCACGTCACCCGCCACAACACTCTGCCAAAAACAGTACTGCAGGGAACACTCGAAGGTGGCAGAAAGGGGGGAAGACAGAACAAGTCATGATGACAACATCAGAGAATGGACCAGGATGAATGACTCGGCACTACTGCGCAGAGCCGAGGACCGAGATGGATGGAGGAGGCTTACCACGGCATCGTCTTTCCTGTCTCCCCCACGACCGCCAAGGTCACGGGTCTGATGATGATGATGATGATGATGAAACTGCGAAATGATGAAGAGAGACAAAGACATAACAAAGCAATGGAACAACTGACAGCAGCACAAGATGACTATGAAAAACAAAGACTGGCACAGTTAGATTTTATTAATGAAAGACTTAAACAGCAAGGACATGCCGCATATACATTTAAGAACGTTGACAATGCTATTAAAGAATACTATTTAGTGGCTGGTGAAAAACTGCAACAAACTTCCCCTCCAAAGTTTTCAAGACTTTTACCAACTAACAGAAAATCAAAAAGGGAGAGAAATACCCTTTTATTGTGATTGACATGACTGTTGGTATTTTTAGCTCAAAAGATTGGTTAGTATTAAAAAACGAACACTAAGCTTGCTAAAATATATTATTCGCCCAAAGGTTATTGGAAGGGCCTAGCAGCTATTAAAAAGCTTAGTGAAGCTGCGGGTGTTAGTGAACCCACAGCAAAAGCATGGTTGTCCAAACAAGCAGTATGGCAAATATACTTACCTGCCCCCCAACGAATAAAACGGCCTCACTTTGTTAACACAATACCAATTGACACTCATCAAATGGACCTCCTATATTTGCCACATGACACAATAAGAACAAAGAGATTTAAATATGCACTTACAGTTATTGATCTGGCATCAAGATACAAAGATGCAGAACCATGAACCCAAAAGAGTGCTGTTGCTGTTGCTCTACAAGAAATTTACAGACGTGGTCCTCTGACTTATCCTCGCATGGTTCAAGTTGATGAGGGAAAAGGGAATTTAAAGGCCAGGTTAGTCAACTGCTGTTAAGCACAGAGTTTTTTATTAAAAGAGGCATTCCAGGTGTTCACAGATCGCAGGCTTTAGTGGAAAACTTCAACAAACAGTTGTCTGAACGGTTGTTTTCATACCAGTACCACAGAGAAATCCTAGACAATGCTCGTAACACTGACTGGGTAAGAAGACTGCCATTAGTACTGCCTGCTATGAACAATGACAATGACAATGACAAATTCTTTTATTTCGAGGATAATGAATAAGCACACATGTGCTTTTTACATCCAGTTCCCGCCCGTTAGGGATACATCTTAATAATAATAACCCAATACTTATACAGTCTCACAATAAAAACAAGGGGAAATAACCCTTTTAAAAACAGCTCCCCACCCAACAACCCCCCCCCCCCCCCCCAAAGAAAGCAATTAAAAAGAAAATCCTAAAAATACCCCACCCCTACCCCCACCCCCCAAAAACCCCTAACCAAAACAAACAAACAACAAAAGAGAAGAAAAAACCAAACCAACAAAAGATGATAAAAAAGAGAAAAACAGACAAACAACAACAACAAGAACAAGAACAACAACAAACCCAAGAAAAATAACACAACCAAACTTAATAAGTCATAAAGATAAACATCTACACATTGTCAAATGGTACACATACTTGTTACACCATGAACCCAAAAGAGTGGGCTAGGGCCACAGGATTAAAACCAGTCAAAGCAATTAAACTAAAATTAATTAATAACATCGACCACCATTTAACAACTGACAAACTAATACCATTTGGAGTGAAAGTACGTTACCTGTACGCACCAGGTGAGGCAGAAGGTGACAGCCGAAGAAGAGCAACTGACCCTATTTGGAGCATCAATGCCTATGAAATTGAAACAGTTACAAGAATGAATCCCCCCGTGTATTATTTAAGAGAAACATCAAAACGGCCAGCACCAAAAAGAGCATTCGTAAAGGAAGAACTCCAAATAATTCCCCCAGACACAGTTAATTTACATGTGTTTAAAATGGAAGCTCAGACTCAAACAACAGCTTACAAGCCATGTGCATTGTTTTTCCTGAATGGCAAAAAAAAAAACTTGTTGATCTTTACATCAAATCACTGTTAAAAGAAAGAGAGTATGAGTCAGCTGAATTACACATGTTTGTTCAACAGTGTATGAATTAAACGGGATAAAACCATGTTTGCCAAGGCAGCCTAAGGATCTAGATAAGCATGAAGGCAGGATATATTATGTTCTGATAACAAAGAAGAATTCTGCAGTTTTCACATTTCCATCTAATATCACAACTTATGAAAAGACGTTAAATGAATTTGAAGACAAAAAAAGAAACAGTAAAGTTATTTTGTTTTGTTTATTTTTTTGTTCTCCAATGGCCGATTGCATATGACCACTCTGGACGCACAAACACACGCTTTGTGTTGTTTAGAATCTAATACTTCTTTTCACAACAGTTGTGTTGACCTATGAATTCAGATTTTAAATTTTTAAAATTGTCATGAAGAAACATTTTTTAGAATCAAACAGAGCTCTTTTATAGTTGTCATGCGATATGTCATCTTTACTACTGGTTTGCTATTCCTTTTGCTTTTTAATAACACTAGTTTCACTAGCAACGTTTATAACATTTTTTGCTCTTAATCCAACAACTCTTTTATTCTAGTTCCTTCATTTCATCTTTCATCTCCCAATAACCTTTTATTTACAACTGAATGTAAAGGACGTCTTTAGGGTAATCCAGGTGTCAAAACCAACTTCCCGACCCCTTAACTCCCTCTGTCCTCCATGTCTTTATAAAGCTTCATTGGAAGTCCAAAAACAGTCAGTGTCTGTGTACAGCACCAGACGTGGATACAAGGTTAAGTACATAAGAATTCTAACTACACTAACGCTCTAACACAGTAAACCCAATAAACACTGGCTTGTCTAAATTTACCCGAAGCTTCTTCATCATAATGCCATACAAATAATCATGACATTTTTTGAAGTCCTGGTACTGTGGTTTTGATGTCAACTTAATTGCTTGGTTCTCTTCAGTTACTAGTCTAACATCTTTACGTTTGTGGGGGTTCTCCATTGTCTTTCCAAAGCAACTGTTGTTCATTAACTTAAAGAAGTCTTTATCTGAAGCATCAGTTGCCTTTGTTCTCAGCTCTGTGTTCTTCATGATGTACGGTTTCATGAACTGCTCTTGATGAAACATAATAGTGCCGTGAACAGCTGTAAGGCGTAGTCCATGTCTGAGGTAAAACTGAAGTAATCTGTAATGACACACATACTTCATTTTATTTAACAGGTTTGGGACAAGCTTAGGTGGTTCTGTTCCTATCTTCTTTCTTTCTGCTTCTAATGGATACTCGTAATGGAGGTCGTGAAGTTCACTTGGATATTCTAAGTCTACTTCTGCAATCAAACTCAATGGCTGATCAGGGGACATTGTCCATAATGTGTTCAAAAATTTATTTACATCAAATGGTCCTGGCAGCATTTTAAAATTGCATAAAGGAAGTGGCTGACACATAGCCCACCCATACAGGTTGTTAGCATCTAAATACATAATGTAGTTGAATGGTTTACTGGGTTCATAGTCATCAAGATATTTGTTGTTAGCTTTACAGTAACTATGTGATGCCATGCTGATTCCGCCCCACAATCCATCTTCAATCATCTGGAGCATTGGCAGGTCAGACAGTAGTTCGATCTTTACCCCTGTAAACTTTAAGAATGCATCCCAGCTCATGCCAGGAGCAGAAATGTAATGAAATGGATCCAGACTGTAATGTTTTTTGCATGTTTTTCTGTAGTTCTCAAAAACATCTGCTAACAAACAAACGTCGGCCATTAAGTAGTGGTCATGGTAATCTCCCATGGTCTTACACTCCAATTTTTCCCATGCTGTCTTGGCGTGTTGGTAGTCAGAGTCAGTAATGTCTTTACCTTTTAGACTACTGAAGAATGCACCTTTAGGCGGTAGGGCGTCTTCATCAAACCTATTCCAACTGTTCATATACTCATAAGGATAAACGCCTTTACACACTAGAGATGGTTCAAAGTATTTTTCTGTAATAGGGCAACTGCTCAGTGATGCAGCCAAAGATTCTAATGTACCCATCATGTGTTGAGCTGAATCATAGAAGGGTAATTGATTGAGAGTAAGGTCATGTACTTTTCTGAAGACTGGGCAATGCAACTGACCTTTCGAAATTCATCAGTTACAGCTTGTAAAATAAGGTGGGAATCATACCCACAGTAAGTTATGAAAGAAGATTGGTAATTTCCAAATCTTTGGATCAAACTTAAGCTGCAGATTACAGTTAGAATGTGCTGGTCCCCTAAACTTACGGCTGATATGATCATGATCTCTTACAGTTGGATTGTCTTATGTGTTTTCTAATGTATGGCCGCAGATCCAACAACATGTTGCTGAATTATACTGTTCTTGATCTTCAGGAGTCATTATAAGTTCAGAAAGGTTGAGATGATTAGAGAACTCAGTACAGGCTTGTTTCATTTGTTCTAAGAAGCGTTTCGCTGCATCAGGCCCTCTATAATGACATGGCACTGTGTGTTCACCATCTGACCTAACAATAATAAATGCATATGAACAGATTTGATGATTATTAACTACAATAGTTTTAGGTAATGTTTTTGGCTTAGTTCCTTGTATGGAACTATAATAGATTCAAAGTCGGCATAAACAACGTAAGGATTAGTCTGTAATTTTTCCCAGTTCTTAAAGCTTGCTGTGCTACCAGGTTTTGGAGTAATAAGTTTTGTAATGCAGTCAGTAGAGCTCTTACAATGTTCTCTGTGTTTAAGTGCAGCTTCAATAGACAGAATCCTTACTAAACATCTTCTACAGAACTCTTGTTTTTTATGATTTGCTGTTGTGTGTTTTAGCAGTCTACTCATTGTGCGAATTAAAGTGTAATGCTGTTTTGTGCCATCTGTCACTAAAAGTAAGTCAACAGGTTTGGCATCTGGCTCTCCTATAGCTGGTGACTCGCTAGATATTCTATGTGGTTGAAGATTGTCTTCTTCAGACCATGTATACACTTTACAGTGATTGGTTTGTTCTGGAATTCAAAATGTTCAATTTTGTCTATTCTGACTGGAAAGTCAATTCCATTAAAGTTAAGTTCAGACTTGTATGGTTCATAGTTGGAGACTCTCTCAGCATTCTTTTGAACATGATGTAACTTTGCTAGAATACACCACATAAAACATTTATCATCTTAATTTTTAATGTTTAAGACTGCTCGTTTTAAAACCAGTTCTCTGGGCATGTAATGTAATGTAAGGAATGTAAGACTTGCCAACAAATGGAGAAAACTTAGTCTGCTTTACTTTAATCTGCAATAGTTTGCCTTCTGACCAGCCAGAGCCTCTCAGTTTTGCTTCTTCTGAAGCTGTGTTAAACTGACCAACCATTTCATCAGCCCAGCTAGCATTGAGATCATTGTAAGAATAAACAGCTTGCTGCTTAGTTGACACACAGACTTGTATGGTTTCCCCTAACACAGTAGTATATTCGATGTACACAGCTATTTGCACTTTAACTGGTGGCTCTATAGTTAGCTTGTCTGATATTTGGGTAATAGCATGTTGAATGCTTGCATGGGTGTCAGTCTTATTAATTATTTCTAAGTCAGTCTCTTGAAATAGACTGAAAATTCTAGCAGCTGTTATGTTGAGTTTCTTTTTCTAACTCAAAATATTTATTTAAATTAAAAATTAACTGTTTTTAAAAAATCATAATCCACAGTGTTTTTACGTTTAGAATTATAACTTAATGTAAAGACATGATTATTCCACGTTATTGTTAGGTCTTTAGAACAGTGTTTAATTTTTCACTCATTTGTCTCAGGCATTCCTTTTTTATTGACTCCAAGTCTGGTTGTTGAGAAAAAGTGGCTCCAGACTTGTTTTGCATCTCAAACTTTTGCCACTTATAATCATCATAGTCTGCTTGCAAACGATTGAATTCTTCATCTGTAATCTTAGAGTCTGCTAAGGCCTTGCTTATTATTAATCTAAATGAACTAAGTTTAGCAGTTGCTAACTGAACCATAGCTGTGTGCTTTTGTAGCTTCGGCTTTACTTTTTTGTTGGCAACATTCAAAGCTGATGAACATAATCCAAAGCCTACTGAAACAGCGCCAAGCACAACAGCTGCTGGACTTCCAATGCCTGTTGCTAAAAGTCCTACACTTGTTCCTGATGTCAGTGTAGCAGCAGTGGCTGTTCCACTGTTAATGTATGTAAAGGCATTAAAAACAGAAGAGTATGTTCGTTTGGTTTTGTTGTATTTTGCTATTTTGCTCCAGTTCATGCTGTATTTGCCTAATGTTGGACAGCCTGAAGGATTGTGCACTGTCAGGTGGCTCTTTTTTTGATAGTTTTTCATGCATGGTAACATGAGACATGTTTTTAAATAATAAAATATTTTACTTTAATTTAATTTGGTTATTTCAGTTAGAATGCCTTCGGTTAGAATACTTTCAGTATAGTAGAATCCAATAAGATCTAAATGAGTAAGGTTAATATATAGTAAGTCAGTTAGGAGATTTTGTTGAACGTTTAGGATTATCTTGTCACTGGAAGAGGCAGCCTTTATTTCTTCACCATTGTTTTGAATAGCTATAAGTATTCTTAATGAATCAACATCTAAATTTTGCCAAGCAATTCTAATTCCTTTTATTAGATTATCACTAACACCTACAACTCCATCATCACCAGTAACATCACGTAGTATAGAAATGTCAAATATCATAGTAAACGTGTTGGGTGAAGGCATTTCAGGCATGAACTGCAATTTAGTGGTGGCGTTTTTAGTCACAGAGTCTTTTCTATGTAGAAGGTACTGCCTCCTTTTAAAGGCAATGATTTCAATTTCACGTCTGCTGTTGTTCTCAGGCATTAGACTAATATGCAGTGGTCCAGCATTGAATGCCTTCCTGAAATGTCTTCCTTTGTCAAAGGAAGTGTATGGACTTAAAAATTCAAATTTGAGTTCCCAGTCAATAAAGGGGGTAAGGTGCCATTTGTTTTCTTTTCGAATAAGTTTATATTCCAAGTCATCAATGTTTTCTACTTTTACATTTGCAGCTGCTCTAGCTTAGGAATCTTTTTACCTTCACCTATCTCTCTGCGTTTATAGTAACCATCATCAGTGTATTCAAATCCATAAACTTCACCAATCTCTCCATTTAAATCAAAGTCTTGTGTGTCTGCTAGATCTTTAAGGTCAAAAGTAATACATCTAATAGGCGCAGCATAACTGGTTGCTCTGGTCCACAGGACATTATTTTGTTTACATTTTATTTAATTTCTAAAACAACATAAAAGTCATGGCATATCACATCTTTACCTTTTTGATCTGTGATTCTGAGGCTTAGTTTTTCATGATGGCCAAAAAATAATGGTTTAAATTGTAAGTTAGAAAATGTCTGAATCTTATGATCACATTGTGCGCATTACCTGCAGGAATATCAGAACAGTTGATGGTCGACCATTCAACAAGTTTTCATTAGTGTTTAGGTGATCTAGGTGTGCATACAACAATGAATTTATCACAAGGTCCATATGATTATCTCCTTCAAAAGTGCTATTGTTTGGAGCATCTACAAGTGCATATATTACTTCATTATTAGTTTGAAACCCCAACATTTTAGCCAGGGCTCCAGCAAAGTGAAAGGTTTCTGTTCGAAGATCTGGGTCTGGTTTTAATGTTAGGGTTACTTTTAGATTTGCATCATTAAGTTTAAGATCGACTCCATAATCACTTAGTATTTCTTTGAGCATACAAAATCCATAGTAACCATCTGGTATGGTCAAAAGACTTAGCACATTTCTATGGGATCTAATCTTTGAACCCAATTGTTTTGTTTTGCCTGGCTTATATTGAACCATTTAACTTTGTAAACAATTTTATGCATTGCTACTTTTAAATTTCCGCAGGTGTTATCAAGCGGATAATCTAAAGCAACAGGTTTGTCTTGGTTTGTTATAGTTATGAATATTTTAAAATATTGTATAAAAAATAAATGTGTTCAAATTCAACAAGGACGCTAAATATGCAGTGGGTGCTGTAAGTAATCCTAAAAACCTGGCAGTTAATAGTTTAGTTATTGCAGTGAATCAGTCAGAAAGTTTTGAAGTAAAAGTAAGTAGTCCACTAAATACATATTTAAATCCCCCTATCAAAAATGATGGTATAGCAATGATGTGGCTTAGTCATCCTATGTAGTTTTATCAAAATCAGTTTAACTTTGCTGTCTATTGTGCAACAACTGGTTGTGGGGTATCATATGCAAACCACTTAAATCACAGTAGCCTGTTGGTTAGGTCGGTGTATTGGTTTCATTTTTATTTTCATTTCAGACATGTGTTGTCTGAACTCAAAGTACCATTACCACATGTCAAGTCTTTTAATCCTTTTAATAACAAAATGGACATGAAGGCTTTTGAAGCATTTGTAATGAATTTGGCATTGCGTTTAAAACAGACTTTAGGCAAAAGTTAGATAGTAACCATGGCATGGGCAGTCTGTACTTATGGGGGGTGCACAGAATTTATAACTGTGACTATTGGCCAGGGCATACTTCCTTTAATTCGGGCACAGCTGTTCCTCTGGGGTCAATAGTTCAAAAGCATAAAAATGCATGGACCACATTTATTTTAGATGAGGGCAAAGGATTTACTAAGGCTGGCATAGAAGGAATAAACGATTCTATCTGTACTTATGTATGGTGTTTGCTGGGTTCACAAGCACAAACAAGGTCAAACATAATGGATCCAAGCACTGGGTTTGATGCTCAAAAAGAGTACTTAGCCAATTTAGAAGATGCAATAAATTCAATAGTTGATTTGCCATCCAGCATTAACAGATACCAAGATGGTTTGAGATATGCAAGATCAAAAGTGGACTTTGCTGTGGGCATTGGTTTATATATGCTGCCTTCTGATCTTGGGCTTCAAATTGGAACAATAATAAATTATAATAATGAAATCCTTGTTGCAGGTGATGACCAAAACCTTGGTCAAAATAAAAATATAAATTCTGATCCAGCTGCAGTACAGAGTACAGTACAAAGTATACCTCTGGTACAAAGCAGAGATCAAAAACCTATTAAAAAAATAATGATGCTCATGAATCTGAAAAAGGTGCACTTGTCAGTGCACTAACTATTATGGGTTTAGCTGCCCTTTATTTTACTAAGAAGTAATCCAGCAACTAAAACAGCTGATGTCCATAAGTGGTCAGCCAAAAAACCAACCACTTTGCTTGCAGAAGAAAGAATCCAACTTACAATTGAGCCAAGTATGCCTGGTAGAGCATCAATTGCTTTAGCTGCTAATTTTTTTAAACAAGTTTTTTAGATGTTCTAGTTGTTTTTTAATCCATGATTTGTCTGGAGGCATGGGTGGTGTTGGTTACGTATGTGAACCGCCAGTTAAGGCATACACTAAAGTACTTATAGCAAAACCCATGGCTTTAAAATGCTTACTATTGTGATTCCTTGTTCTCTAAATAATGTCCTTATGCGTTCAGCTAGGGTTGTGTTTTCATATAAGATTCTATGAATGGTTTCTCTTATTCTATTCACTTGGGTTCGTAACTGTTCACGATTTGCAGACAGTACTTCTAATCTTGCGGCTCTCTCTTGTTCAAGATCTATTAGTCTCTGTTGTATTCTGTGTTTGGTGTCTCGATCTAAGTTAAGGTCGTCTGCATCAGTAAGCTTTTGTTTTTCTCTGTTTATGTGTTCGTCTAGCTCGCCTAGTTTAGCAAGATTGTTTGCTCATTCTCCTCTGATGGTTTGTAGAAATTCATTAAGGGCTGCTATTTCTCTCATTGGCAGTGGTGGGTCATGCATTGTTTTCAATGCTGTTTCTTCTATGCCTTCATTAAAATTTGTTTCTATTTCTTGAATTAATTCATCTGCGTTCTACTGAGCTCTTCAAGAGGAATAGTCTGAACTTGTCTGTCTGTTGGCAGTTCGTGTAATGTGCTTTGAAGAGCGGTAATGGCACCTTGTCTTACTTCTGAAGTTGTAACAATGTTATATCGCCTTTGATCACCAGTACTCAGCCTGTTCCTAACTGTACTCTGTTTTAAAAACTTTGAGGGGTCTGGTTTAGTAGTTAGCTGCACAAAATCTCCTTGGTCATTTCTTACAAACAAGTGATTGTCTGCTTCTAATTTAAAGTCATTAGGATCAAGTACTTCAGGTGGCTCTTGCCCTATGCTGTTATATAAAATGATCTTACTTTAGATTCTGTCAGTTCATGTCGCATAGACTGTCTATGAACTGGCTGTAAAGGAACAGATTCGCTCATACCATCACCAGGGTCAAAAACATCATAATCTTCATCTATGCCTCCTGTTGACATGTATTTAATAATTAATTTTAAATCTTAGATATAAAAAAAAGATGACACAATCATATGGAACACTGCTTGATCCACACAGGAGACTAAAAGAGCCTCTAGGTGTAAAAGGTATTAGGCAGTCTATGGTCATGAGCAATAATCCATCAACAATAGACCAAGATCAAATTTTAACTATTAGATTTCCTAATCTTGGTGCAAATGATGTGATTGTACCAGGCACGGCAAGGGTTGCATTTAAAATAGACCTAGCCTCAACAAACGATCCCAACAGAACTGTAGTTAACAACTTGGGCAGGGCAATTGTTAAAAAAATTATTATTAAACTAGAAGGTAGAGAAGTGTTATCTATAGGCAATGCAGACATCTTTTTAATCTACTGCGATCTCTGGTTAACTGCAAATGAAAGAAAAGATCGTGTATACCAAGGAATACAATATAACAAAGTTATTAAACACAGAATAGGTGCTGCAGACGCTGCAGAAAACAATAAAGAACAGACTGTTGCTGCAGTATATGGTAACAGATTTTGTATACCGCTAGACTTTGAACTACTGAACACAAAATCTGCCTTATTATCAAGGGGCTCTAAAAGACAGGTTTTTCATATGAACTAACATTTTAAAAATTATAGCCGGGTATTGAAATCAACAGATACAACAGCAAAGTATAAAATTTCTGACATCTCATAAGAGTTTGATATTGTTCATCACGCTCAACTAGCAAGGTTGATTGCCCAGCAGTATCAGTTAAGGTTAGCAATTTATTATGAGAGAGTACTACATCACATCACATTTTTAAAAAGTAGGGCAGAAACTATCTGGAATTTCAACTTGAACACACCTGCTAGATCAATGAAAGGTATTTTGATGTTGTTTGAAAATGTAAGAAAGCCATACCAAAAGATCAAGTGAACATTTTTACAATCCTAAAATATCAAAGTTAACATGCACGATTGAAGGTCAACCAAACTAGGTGTATGCAAGTGGGCTTTTACCATATAAACATTTTGATGAAGCACGAAAATGTTTTGCTGGTGGACAACTAAAAGATCCAATAGCTGATATAGTTAGTAAAGACCTTCATCTTCATGATGTTAGACTTGATGAATACTTAGCATTTAAATATGCTTTGTGGTTAGACCTTAGAACAACTGAAGACAACAAATTGCATGGCAGTGGTAGAAAAATTGAAAATGGATCTGAAGGAATAACAATTCAGATCTATAAAGAAGAAGAAGAAGACAAGCCAGTTAATATTCATTTGTATGTGGTGTCTGATGCTCAGTTGAATATAGAAGACAATAGATTAAAAGATGCTGTTTATTAAAATGGAGGGTTTAACGTTTTTAACAAAAGAACCCCACTGTTCCTTAATTTGTGGGCAGACATGGTGTGGAAAAACAATATTTGTTCTTGATCTTTTACAAAAAATATATAGTAATCATTTTAAACATATAGTCATATTCTGTACAAATTTGAAGTATAATAAAATGTACAAAGAAAGGAAGTTTGTGTGGTCAGATGATGAAGTTTATTTGGCTGATCCAAGCAGCAGATTAAGTGATTACTTAGAACACTTTTACAAACTATTTGAAGGAACACAAACATTGTTTATAATAGATGATTGTTCTGCTGAACAAGACATGATTAAAAAAAGAAAGACTCTGTCTAAGCTGGCCTTTAGTGGAAGACATGCAGGAATCAGTGTATGGGTGTTAACTAAAAAATATAACTCAGTCTTGAAAGACTTTAGAGAGCAGCTTAAAACAGTTGTGTTGTTCTATACAAAGGACAGAAACAGTTTTTTATGAATGTTTGGGGTGAAAATGATGTAATTGAAACAAAAGAAGAGAGAAATAAGATTAAACAACAATTAAAGAATAATAAGTTTTGTAAATTAGTATTAAAAACAGATAATCCTACTTGCTATGTTTGTGAGGGTTAAAAGGAAAAGGATTTTGACAAGTTAAAAAAGGGGGGTAAAAAAAAGGGGGGAGGTTAAAAAAGGAGGAAGGTCACTTTGACCTTGACCTTTTGCACATTTGGCCTTTTGCATATTTGACCTTAACCTTTTGCACACTTGACCGTTGACCTATTGCATACTTGACCTTTGACAGCAAAACCCCCCTTGTACCTCTTTTTCCACTCTGCTTCCCTCAACGTTAATTGTCTAATCCCCCTGAGGGAAGCTTCTGTGGTGTGGCGCCACTGCTCTTGGTCATGCTCAGGTCGTCACACCCCCTACAGACCTCTCCTCAATCGAAAGAAAGAGTGGAGGGTCTGGCCTGCTATTGTTTCGGCCTGTTTTACAGAGATAACCCGGGTTTCTGTGCGCACAACTCTGTCTACACTAGGCTAGATAATGACCACAGTGACAAAAGCCACTAAGAGGTACAAGGGTGCCAGCTGTTGTAATAAAAAAAATTACTATATATACCCTGCAACAACAAACTAAGAATCCACAGGTTAAGTCACAAGTATTAAAGATATAAAAATTTTATCATTTCACACATGAAGGTTTAAGAAATAAAATTATTACAAGATCGTGTCAAGAACATAACAATGAATATTTTCTTAAAAAGCTAAAAGTTAAATAAGTTAATCTCAATCAATTTTAAAAAAAAATAATATCTTAAAAAACCAGCTTGCTTACCTGTAGTGAGCTTGGAAAAAACTTCAATTAGGGAAGTAACTCGGGCTAGCACTTTTCTGACTATTGATCTGGATTGCTGCTAGCTGTGTGCCAGCACTATTGATTAGATTGCTGCTAGCTTATGGTTCACCTTATGTATTGATTCACTGCAGGTAAAACTGCAATAGATTTGTGTTATTTTTTTGGTTTGGTTTTCTTAGTTGGTGAGAGAATAGTAAAATGTATATTTAGGGTCAAGGGGGGAAACAAGTTTCCCTCTTGAGGGTCAATGTACATTTTACTATTCTCTAGTGTCCTCTGAAGAAATTTTTACATCTGCGAATCCGTCTTTTTTCGAACTATCGAATGGTCAGACAAGTTTTCTCTAATTTCATTTTCTTTTTTGAAATCCTTCGATTTATTGTTTTCATCTTGTAAATATTTTCCAAAAATTCAATTGACTTCATGATTTGTTTTCACCTGACATTGCTGGTCTTTGCCACCCACTGTACTGCAATCCTGCTGCAACATGAACATTTGCACGTGAATCATGATAGCAAATTACCGCCACCACCACCACCACCACTCAACCCTGGCCATTCCACCACCATGACACAAAATGTTCCAGACTTAAAGGCATTGTTTTCACGTGACCCTTGAATAATGAACTCAGACAGCTTATTTCAAATTTAGGAATCAACCACTGCAAAACCAGACGAGGAACTCGCCGGCAAAGGTCATCGCCTGTGGCTTGCTTCCCTCACATCTGCCTCCCCCATCACTTCAGACGTCACTGCCACAACAACCCTAACCAGAGACAACACCCCTTCACTTCTCTGTCCTCCAGGTTGCTTCTTCATTTGTGTGTGACTCTGACAACATTTGTTCAAACTGAAATGTGTATGACGATGTGTATGAGACCACAAATTCCCTGACTGAACCAGCTCCTCCACCATCTTCCACACCTGACTCACCACTGGAACTCTGGTCTGCTCTTCCTCTGTACACATCTACTTCATCACCCCTGTCCTCTCCCTCTGAAAGTCACCCTCACTCACCGCTGTCATCTTCAACCTCTCTGCCTCCACCAAACCGTCTCCACATACGTCTCCACATACGTTTACTTAATGGGCAATCTGTCTGCCCAGATGTTAAAGCCGACTATCTTTCTGATGTCATATTAGAACAGAACATTGATCTAACTTTTCTCACAGAAACCTGGCTAGACCAACAAGGTCATGAACCTTAAATTAAACAACTGACACCACCTGGCTACAAAACTCTTTATTTTTCCGGACTCTCCCATGGAGGTGGTATTGCTGTTGTCTACAAAGACACTCTGCAACCAGTTCTTTCTTTCTGCCACTCCTTTCTTTCTCACATGAATCTTTTGAAGTCTGTGAACTCAATCTCAACTTACTGGACATTGTATTACATTTTGCTGCCTTTACCGTCCACCTCCCAGCCATAAAAACAATTTAACATCTTCAGTTTTCCATCAAGTTTCAGTTGCTTCTTGATCACTACAGCCTCTCTCCTAAAAAGCTTATCATTCTTTGCGACTTTAACTTCCATTTCAATAACCAGTCTTCTCCTGATGTCAAGCATCTTTCTCTTTCTTTGTCTAACCACTCTCTTTCCCAGCTGGTGAATGAACCAACTCACAGATCAGGCCATATCTTAGACTGGCTCATTACTGATGCTTCACAAGATCTCGTCACACCTGCATCTGTCACTAATCAACTGGTTTCTGATCAATCTGCCATTCTTTTCTTTTTCAATATTGCAAGGCCTATCAAAAAGAAAAAGTGTCACCCGTCGAAATCTCAAAGCCATTGACATTCAATCCTTCTCTTCACAAGCTGCTGAATGCCTATCACAAATCCCTGATCACGCTGACCCTTCTGAACACTACAACACTGTTCTTAGCCAACTGCTTGAGGAGCATGCACCTCCCACTGACTGTTTCCTTCCTGATAGGCCCAGTGCCCCATGGTACACTCACGATATCCTGGTCCAAAAGCGCAAACGCCAACTAGAGCTGCAATGGCGAAAAATAAAAATTGAAATAAACAAACAGCTTTGGCGAAAATAAATAAAGAAAGTCAAAACCCTGATTCATTCTGCAAAGACAAACTCTTACTCTGCTCAAGTTCTTGATGCCACGTCCATGAAATCTCTTTTTTCTCTCACATCAACCCTCCTGGGATCTGCAAAGGCAAGCCCAATGCCTACTGTTCACAGCCCCTCTGAACTTCCTGCTATATTCTCTTCTTTCTTCTCTGATAAAATCCGCAACATTCGCTCCAGATTGGATCAGACTTCTTTCTAGCCTATGCCACCTGATCCCCAATTCTCTGGTACTCCTCTCCTTTTCTTTCACCCAACAAGCCAGAAAGAAATCAAGACGATTCTGAAAGAAATGACAATAAAATCATGTGATCTCAATCCTATACCTGCTTCTCTTTTCACTCAGTACCTTCCACAGCTTATACCCACCATCACAAAAATAGTAAACTCATCACTTCTTTCAGGAATTGTTCCAACTGCTATCAAAACTGCAGTAGTTACACCTCTACTAAAAAAAAGCACGACCTCGATACTAACACTCTGAAGAATTGTAGATCTGTATCTAACCTACCGTACATCTCTAAAGTCCTTGAAAAAGTTGTTCTGAAACAACTCAACAACCATCTTCACTCAAATAGCCTCCTTCCCCCTTTTCAGTCTGCCTATCGCGTCAACCACAGCACCGAAACCACCCTTGTCCACACCTTAAACACGCTTGTACATGCATCTGACTCAGGAAAAATCCCCCTTCTCACTCTTCTTGACTTATCTGCAACCTTTCGACACTATAGACCACTCAATTCTTCTCTCCCGTCTAAAAAAAACCATGTTCGGCATTAAAGGCACAGCCCTCACCTGGTTCAGTTCATACCTTACCGGCCGATTCCACACAGTTGCAGTAAACAAGATTCAATCAACACCTACCAAACTGGAATGTGGAGTTCCACAGGGATCAGTTCTTGTCCCTGTTCTTTTCATTCTCTACACTGTTCCACTTTCACATATAATAAATCGTCATCAGATCAACCATCACTTTTATGCAGATGACTCTCAGGTTCTTAGCACTGATACTCCTGAAAATCTGCCTTCTCTCTTGATTAATATGTCCTACTGCCTTCAAGATATCCAAAATTGGATGATACAGAACAAGTTACTGCTAAATGCAGATAAAACCGAAGCCATGCTTGTAGGCACCAAAAACAAACTCTCTTCCATCACAACAGCTTCAATAGAAGTCGGCAATACTTCTATCACTCTATCCACTGTTGTGAAATATCTAGGGGTCATTATGGATAACACACTCTCCATGCAAAAGTTCATCACCCAAACCTGTCAGTCGTGCTACTATCAATTACAGCACATCAGTGCAGTTCGATAGTACCTGTCCACTGAAGCAACATCCAAACAAGTCACGTCTCTCATTCTCTCATGTCTGGACTATTGCAATTTCTCTTCTGACTGGTCTGCCAGCATCATCTATCCACTCCCTTCAACATATACAAAACTCTGCAGCTCGCCTAGTCCTCAGAAAGAAAAAATCTGAGCACATTACTCCTCTCTTGCGATCTCTTCACTGGTTGTATGTGCCACAGAGAGTAAACTATAAGATCAGTCCCTTTGTTACAAATGTTTACACAAAACAGCACCTTCCTACCTCTGTGAATGTCTTCATCTGTACACTCCTTCTCCTCCCCTCTGCTCTGCTGCAGACACCTTGTGCTTAAGAATACAACTAGATTCAACCAGTCCACCGTTGGCCGTGGCTCTTTCTCTGTTCCTGGTCCATCGATCTGGAATGACCTCCCTCTCTCCCTCCGCCAAAAGCCTTCTTATGAAGCTTTTAAATCCGGCCTCAAGACACATTTATTTCAAACCTAAGATTCACCTCTCTTGTTCCATCTCATTTTTGTCCCTGCCCTCAACAGACAAACACCATCACCCTACCAAAGTGTATAACCTTATGTATGTGTGTGTATTCTGGGTGGTGTGAGTGTATACATTTGAATTTGCAAAAAACTATTGATTGTAACTGGCTGCATGTGAATGAGTAGGATGAATGAAAGGGCTATGATTTGCTTTTTTGTTTTTCAAGATATGGGGCTATATAAATTCCATGTATTATTATTATTATTATTATTATTATTATTATTATTATTATTATTATTATTATTATTATTATTATTATTATTATTATTATCATTATCATCATCACTCATCATCATCATCATCTCATCATCATCAACATCATCATCATCATCATCATCATCATCATCATCATTATCATTATCATTATTATTATTAAATTATTATTATTATTATTATTATTATTATTATTATTATTATTATTATTATTATAACAGCCATTCATGTTTTTCGGAAAAAGAGTGTCTTCACATTACTAATAACAGACTTGTTGAAACATAGTAGACTGCACTTAGTTTTTTGCTTAACGATGGGTCCTACACCAGAATCCCTGATGTGCCCACCCATCGACCAACTGCCATAGATCTTACATTAGTTTCTCCTAAACTAGGATTGTCACACTCATGGAAAATATATGATGAAACATCAGGTAGTGATCATGTTCCTATCTCTATTAAGATTAATGAACAGTTTAACATAGAAAATACTGATCCTACTTCATTCCTAAATACAATTATAAGAGAGCAGACTGGCTCACTTGTACAAGCATCTTACGGAATTTAGTTGTAACTACATCTATCTATTTATCTGTCCCGTAGTCTGACGACCGTGGGGGCACCCTCAAAGACTCAACAACCAGTTCCCTCCATTCCTCTCTCTGTTCTGCCTTTCTCAGGGTTTTTTTGAGTTCTAGGCCTGTCCATTCACTGATGTTATCCTCCCAGCTCTTCCTTGGTCTGCCTCTTCTTCTTCCTCCTTGGACAGTGCCTTGCAAAACTGTCTTTGTAATTCCTTGGATCTTGTGACATGCCCATACCACTTAAGTTTACGCTTTTTCACGATCGTTAGAAGGTTCTCATAGGGTCCAATGTTTGCTGGATTCTGTTATGCACGCTTTCGTTGCTTATGTGGTCTTTGTAGGAGATGCCAAAGGAGTCTCCGAAAGCATCTCATCTCCACTGCCTGTACTCTTCTCTCCAAATCTGCAGTAAGGGTCCATGATTCACAGGGATACAGAAATATGGATAATGACAAGGGAGCGCATTAGTCTGATCTTGGAGATAAGTGAGATATTCTTATCTCTCCAGATGGTGTTTAGTTTTGACAAAGCTGTTATTGTCTGTGCATCCTGCATACTACTTCTGGCTTGGATCCCTGGTCGGATACAATGGCTCCCAGGTACTTGAAGCTTTGAACTGTTTCCAGCTTCTGGTCATTAACCCTGATATCAGTGCTAATGCCGTTGGTGTTATTAGTCATCAGTTTGGTCTTCTCTGCACTGATTTCCATGCCGTATGTTTTGGAGGCCTTATCCAGTGTTCTTTTAGGCTGGCAAGCTCTTTTTCTGATCCTGCTATTCCATCAATGTCATCTGCGAAGCGGAGGTTTGTGATCGTTCTGCCACCAATGCTGACTGATCCTTCATGATGTTCCAGTGCATCAGCCATGATTCTCTCAAGGAAGATGTTGAAAAGAGTGGGTGAGAGTAGACAGCCCTGCCTTACTCCAACTGTTGTTCGAAACCATTCTCCAATGTTGTTGTTGTAGTACACTGCACTGGTGGCCTCGCTGTACAGCTGTTTGATGACTCTGATCAGGTTTGCATTGATGCTGAAACAAATTCATGGTTGCCCACAAAGCTGCATGCCACACCCTGTCAAATGCCTTCTTAAAATCGATAAATACGTGGGAAAGGTCTTGTTGATGTTGAAGGTACCGCTCACATAGTATTCTGAGGTTGAATATCTGTTCTGTTGTGCTGCGCCCTGCTCGGGAAAACCTGCTTGTTCCTCAGCAATGATGGTCCCCCTGCTTGTGGCTTCATCTATTCAATATTATCTGCAGCATGACCTTGCTTGGGTGACATATGAGGCTGATTGTGCGGTAATTATGGCATTGTTGTAGATTTCCTTTCTTGGGGAGGGTGATGATGAGTGACTGCGTCCATGGTGTTGGCCATTTTCCTGTCTGCCAGATCTTGTTGCAGATTCTTAGTAGGGCGCTGATCATGGCTTCCCCTCCAGCTTGGACCAACTCAGCTGGAATTTGTCAGCCCTGCTGACTTCCCCTTTTTCAGCGATCTGACTGCTGTTTCCACTTCTTCTCGGAGGATAGGGTGACTGTCTGTGTCTTTGCTTTCGGGTACATTAAGGACTTCTGGATCTCCTGCGGTTCTATAGTTATACAGGTCGGAGCAGTATTCTGTCCATCTGTTCAGAATATCCTGGTCGTCAGTGAGACACTTCCCATTTTTGTCTTGGATTGTTAAACCTTTTCTCTGTTTCGTGCTAGTCAGGTCTTTCACCAGTTGATATGCTTTCTTGCTATTGTTTTTCTTGATGTTCTCTTCAATGTCTTGGCACTGTTCACCGATCCATTTCTCTTTTTGCCTCCGTCATGGACTTCCTGATTCTTTTGTTGACTGCCTTATATTGTTCTGCTCTTTCTTTTGTTTCATTTTTTCTTTTTCTTCAACTCTCTACGCTTGTCGCATAGCTGTAGGATGTTAGTGTGACCCATGGTTTTTTGACTGGTCGGCGTTTTGCCAAGAAGCTCGTTTGCTGTTTCAGTCACCGCTGTATTGAAACTATTCGTCAGTGTATCTATGTCTGAGTCTATCACAGTGAGTGCTGCAAACTTTCCACCTATCCTTGCTTGAAAAATTTCTAATACCTCTGGGTCCTTCAGCTTCTCGAGGTCAAATTTGATCCTGATGTTGTTCCGCTTGTGGATTTTCTTTAGACGTAGTCGGAAAGTCATCATCACAAGATCATGATCACTCCCTATGTCTGCTCCTGGAAAACTTCGTGTCTGTGCGATGTTAACGCTAGACTGAAACCGTCTTTTCACCATGATGTAATCTATTGGTTGTGGTGTTCTCCATTTGGCTATGCCATGTCCATTTTTCTGGATTTCTTGTGTGGGCCAAGTGTATTCACTAGCTGGAGGTGGTTGTTACTGGCAAACTCCAGGAGTCTCAAGCCTCTTTCATTTGATTGGTTATTACAATGTGGCCCACAAACGCCCTCCCAGTCTTTCCATGCATCTTCTCCTACCTTGGCGTTCCAGTCGCCTTGCACAACGAGGATGTCTTTCTTGGGTGTTTGATTCAGAACCTCTTGTAGCTGGTCATAAAATTCTTCTACGGCTTCATCTGTGCAGTCTGATGTAGGGGAACTACATCTAGGGATGATAATATTGATACAATGCACAATTCTTTCTGCAATTCCGTTTTAGATGTAGCGGATGAAACAATTTCAAAACTAAACACAAGTGCTACAAAAAATTACAGTAATTTAGGCAATGTATGGTGGAATGCTGACTGTGAAAAAGCAGTCACTAAGAAAAAAGTAATGTTCAAATTTTACAATAAAGACAACTCGACTGAAAACCACAAGGCCATGAAAAATGCCAATATCAGATGCAGCCGAGTAATAGAGCAAGCTAAGAAAACTTATTGGACAACATTCTGCAACTCAGAAGTATCAAATCACAAGGATACCAAGAAGATGTGGAGACAACTAAACATAATGAAAAATGGCATAAAATTACCAACTTATCCTATTGAGTTAAATAACAACGTATTCCCTTCTTTAAGGAAAAAAGCCGAATCATTTGCAGATATTTTTTCCAACACAAGCAGACTCGATGGCTTAACTCCAACACAAAAGCTCTACAGAACCCAAAGAGAAAAACCAGTCAGTTTTGCTGACCCTGTTCCTGGTAACAGCCATTACCTCAATATCCATTAACAGTCCACTCATCATTACCAAACAAGAAAATATCAGTTGGCATTGATACCATTTCAAATGAAATGATCAAACACTTGCCGGACAAGTGGATACTCATTCTCTACGATATTTTACAAAAATGTTGGGAGAGTGGTGTACTACCTCAAGTTTGGAGACAGTCAATTATTGTCCCTGTGCACAAAGACCGTAAACCAAAAACAAATGTGAATAGCTATAGGCCCATAGCACTTATGTCTCATGTCTGTAAACTGCTAGAAAAATCTTTTAAACAGACTTGTATATTATTGTGAACAGAATAAAATTATTCCTGTGAATCAAGCAGGTTTTAGAACAGGCAGATCATCTACTGATCATCTAGTAAAGCTGACAACTCAGGTCAAGTATCAGTTTGCCAGGCGGAAATGTCTACTAGCAACATTTTTTGATATAACTAAGGCTTACGACCAGGTATGGTATTCACGGTTATTGTTTAAACTCAAGAATATTGCTTTGTCAGGGCAGATACATGGTTTCATTAAAGTTTTTTTTGAAAAGAGACAAATTAAGGCTAAAATGGGGACTACATATTCATTTGAAAGATTACTACAAATGGGAATTCACAAGGTTTAGTTATTGCTCCTATACTATCTAATATTTTGATTCATGACTTGCCAGACTTTCTTTTAAAAAATGTAGAATTAATAATAAATAATAATAAATGGAATTTATATAGCGCTATATCTTGCAAAAACAAATCAAAGTACTTTCATTCATCCTACTCATTCACAGGAAGCCTTACAAATTCAAATGTATACACACATCCTCCCAACACATGCATCACATGCATGCGCGCACACACACACACACACACACACACACACAACACACACACACACACACACACACACACACAACACACACACACACACACACACACACACACACACACACACACACACACACACACACACACACACACACACACACACACACACACCAAAGTTGTTGGATAAATGGCACTCTTCCTAATATCTGGGGGCAGTCGATAGTAGTTCCAATCCTTAAGAAAGGTAAGATGTGGTCATCAGTAGATAGTTATAGACCAATTGCCCTTACTTCCCAAGTGGGTAAAGTAATGGAAAAAATTATACAGAAGCGTCTGTTTCATTATTGTGAAAAAAATTATGTTATTCCGACCAATCAGGCTGGCTTTCGAAAGGGAAGATGTACTTCTGATCACTTAGTTAAATTAACCCATCAAATTAAAAAACAATTTTCCAGAAGAAAAAGCCTATTAGCCACATTCTTTGACGTGAAGAAAGCTTACCATAGAGTCTGTCATGAACAATTGTTGCAAAAATTGAAGCACATTGGTATCAATGGAATGTTATATAAATATCTTACAAATTTTTTAGCTGATAGATCAATTTGTACTAAACTGGTCCCATCTACTCATCCTTTAAGTCTATTGACTTAGGTATTCCGCAGGGATCATTGCTTGCCCCGAGTTTTGTCTCTATTCTTGTACATGACCTTCCTAGTTGTTTGTCAACTGGTACACAAGTTGTTCAGTATGCTGATGATATCGCTATATGGATAAATACTTCAGTTCGGAAAAAGACCACAAAAAGAGTTATTAATCATGTTGAAAAATTATATCAAGACGAGCTGAATAAATTCTGTAATTTTCTGAATGAGAATAAGCTAGAATTGTCTGCAGAAAAAACATGTCTGGTGCTTTTTAATAATGGTGAAAACCCACCAAAATTACCAGTCCTGAAATGAGAAGAAACAGTGCTTAAGTATAAACCAGATGTCAAATTCTTAGGTGTAATTTTAACTAGAAAGCTGAGCTGGAAGTTGCACATCAACCAGTTAATATCTGAGGCTAGAAAAAGACTTAACTTTTAAAAAAATATAAGTTCTCAGACATGGAGCCAAGATACCAAGACACTGATACATTTGGCTCAATCTTTAGTACGCTCAAAATTAATCTGTGGATAAGAAGTTTATTTTTCTACTGCAGATTATCTACATAAAAAATTGCAAAGTTTAGACAGTAAAACCATAAAAATAGCACTTGATGTTCCAGTTCATGCTAACATAACTAATACTTATAAAGAAGCACAGTTCTCTCTCTTTCTGATCAAGATTGGCGGTATCAATGTATGTGATTTGAAGTCTCTCTGTTCCAAATTCAGTAAAAGGTGAAATTCTTATGAATCAAGACACTGGTTATCCAAAAGAGCAAGCAATATTTCATTTCTGCTGCCAATTAAAAATTATACAGATTCATTAATGAAAGACATTGGTATTGACCTAACAACAATTCCAATTTTTCCAATGGTTCCTCAAATGCCTCCTTGTGAACAAATATCAGCTAATTTTGACACTAAACAAACAGGGTTTAAAAAAAGAATGAGGACAAAATTTACCCCATTGTTGATGAAAAAACACATTAAAGTAATTTTTCCAAATTTTTTTTAAAAGTGAATACTGATGGATCAGAAACGGAACCCAGGAAAAAATGGGCACTTTTGTGATTCCTTTTTTAAAAGTAAAAAATCATTTCATTTGGGAAAACTTTTTTCCTTTTTTTTACGGGGAAAATTGTTTGCAATCCATAGGGCCTTAAATTTTTTTGTAAAATACTGCGAAAAAATTTTTCCCACTTTTTTTTTTTTGCGTGACTAAAAAAGCATTTTTGAAGACACAAAAGCAGGGCGGGGGAACATACGGAAAAATTTTGAAATTTGGGAGTTTAAAATTTTTGATACTGAAATTGCAAGAAAGGGGCTACAAAAAATTTTTTTGCGGGGTCCCCTCACTGTGGAATCTTTTTAAAAAGATTGGGTTATTCTTTAGCAAAACAAGGGGCCTCTGTTGCAAAACTTTTGAAATTTTGGGTTTTTCCAACGGGCCCAATTGTCCCCCCATGAAATTAATGCAAATTAAATAAATTGGGAAATGCTTTCCCAAAAATAAGAAAACACACTTAGAAAAAAATTTTTTCCTTGCCACAAAAGTAGACTTTTTTTAATATATAAAATGGCAAATGCATGGAACACTAAAAAATTCAAAAAATTTGACATGTTGCGGTTCTAAATCTTTTTTCAATCCCCATTTTTTTTTGATTGCCCACCCTAACTGACCTTTTAAAAGGAAAAGGAATAGATATTCAAAAAAACATCCACTGTTCAAAAATTTTAAAAGACTCTCAGCATTCATAACATAAGTTGCGAGATTATTTTTCCCTTCCCCCATTAAGACCTCAAACTTAGACATTTTTTGGAAATATAAAAATACTTTTACATGAGAGAGAGAATTTTTTTGAATCTGTTTTCCTTTACACCAATTAGAAAAATGACTTTAAACAAACAAAAAAAAACAAAAACACACACAAAAACTTCATGCACACATACAAATTTTGTACACTTTGGCAGGGGGGGGTTTTTTAGCTTTGGGGCAGGAAAAAAATTGAAATGGCACAAGGGGGAAATCTTGGGTTTGAAAAAAATATGTTTTGGGGCTGGATTTAAAAGCGCCCATAAGAAGGTTTTTGGACAAAGGGAAGAGGGAGGGTTCCTTTCCCCAATCAAGGGACCAAAACAAGAAAAAACCGAGGGCCCCCCAGGGGACTTTAAACTGGGTATTCGTAGCACAAGTTCTACACAGACGAGGAATGAAAAGGGAGGGTACGGGAAAAACCCTTCACAAAAGGTGGGAATTGCTTTTTTTGGTAGGTTTTTTTGTAAAAAAGGGGTTACTGATAAAAATTTTACTCTCTGTGGCACATGAAACCAGGAAAAAATCGCAAGGGGGTATAAGGGCTCAAAATTTTTTTTTTTCTGAGGACTGGCGAGCTCAATTTTTTTAAAACGTTAAGGGGAAAGTGGATGGGATGATGCGGGCAGCCCAAAACAGAAAAAAATTCCCAATAGTCCAGACTTTAAAGAGAAGAGAGACGTGAATTTTTTGGGAATTTCATCAGTACAGGTACTTTCGAACTGCACTAGGGTTTTAAATTTAAAGTAGCACGACTGACAGGTTTGGGTAAATAAACCTTTTCAGGGAAGGGGTTATCCAAATGCCCCCTAAAAATTTCAAGAAAGTAGATAGGGGGAGGAACTTTTTTTGGGCCGACATCTATTGAAGCGTTTTGTGAGGGAAAAAGGGATTTTTGGTTTTTGGGTCCCTACAACCCTGCTTCGGTTTTTATCTGCATTTACCCTGTAACTTGTTCTGTATCATCCAGTTTTCGATACTTGACCATTTGGGACAAAATTAATCAAAAAAAGGGCAGTTTTTTAAAAGGGGAAATCCCCTTTTAAGAATCTGAGGGTCTTTTGGCATAAAATGAGGTTGATCTGATAACAAAATTTTTATATGTGAAAAGGATTTTTAAAGAAAAGAAAAAAACCCAGACAAAAAACTGATCCCGGGGAAACTCCACATTCCATTTTGGGAAAGGTTTTTAAAATTGAATCTTTTTTTACTGCAACTTTGGGGAAATTTCGATCTGTAAAGGAAATGAACTGAACCAGGGGGCTGTTTCTTTAATCCCAAAAAATTTTTTTGGAGAGGGGAAAAAGAATTGATGGGTCTATAGTGTCGAAGGCGCAGAAAAAATCGAAAGAGTGAAAGGGGGGTTTTTTCCCTAAATTAAAGGGGCATGTAGAATGTGTTTAGGGTGGGAAAAGGGGTTTCGGTGCTGCGGTTGGGCGCATGGGCCAACTAAAAAAGGGGAAGGGGGTTTTTTAAATTGAAGGGGGCTGTTGAGTTGAAATCAGAAAAAATTTTTTTCAAAACTTTAGAGATAAAGGGTGGGTTGGATACATTCTATAATTCTCAAAGTTTTTAAGGATCGGGTCGGTTTCTTATACGGGTTAACAATGCATTTTTTGAGAGCTTTTGGAAAATTTCCAAAAAAAAATAAATTTTTTACTTTTTTTGTGATGGGGGTAAAAAACGTGGAAGGCACTGATGAAAAAGAAAGCGGGTTAAAACAATCAGGGTCAAAATGATTTATTGAAATTCTTTCAGAATTGTCGCGATTTCTTTCTCGATTGCTGGTAAAAAAGGGAAAAGAACCAGAAAATTGGGGCAGAAATTGCGGGCCCTGAAAAGGAGTCTGATCCAAACGGAGCGAATTTCGATTTTGTCAAAAAAGAATCAAAAAAAATAAAGAAAAATTTCCCAGAGGGGTTCTAGAGGGAAAGGGCAGGGGGCTACCCTTTCCCGCAGATCCAAAAAAGGGGGATTGGAAGGAAAAAAGATTTCGTAATTGGCATCAAAAACTTGAGAAATAAAACTTTTTTTTTTTGGCTGACGGTTTTAAGGTTTTTTGAGATTAAATTTTTTTTTTTACGAAAACTGTTGATTTTTAAAAGTTTTGTTTTTCGCCATCACCGCCCCTAGCGTCACGTTTTTTTTTTGAAACCCACAATGTCTTTGGTGTACCTTTGGTGAACAGGGCCTATCGGGCAGAAAAGGGGTCCTAGGAGGGTAGCTCATCAAAAAGGGTTTGGCTGAGAAGGGTATTGTAGTTTTTAAGAAGGGTCGGGTAGGGTCAGGCTTTTTGTGATAGGAAATTCAGCATTTTGAGAAAAAAAATTTTGAATTCTAGGGGCCCTTTGATTGCGAGGGGAAATGAAACCTTTTTCTTTTTTAATGGGTTTTCCCAATGTTTGGGAGAAAAAAAATGGCAAATAAAACGAGAGAAATTCGTGGGTGACAATAGGGACTAAAATGGACTAACCTTTTAAAACCTCTGAGGGAAAAGGGCCAAAAAAAAAAAATGACCTGTTTCTTGGGGTTGGGTTCTTTTACCAGCTGGGAAAAGATTTTTATTTGATAAAAAAAGAAAAAAACGCTTGACATCAAAAAACGGGTTTTGGCAAAAAAGGAATTTAAAAAAGTCCCAAAATATAAAAAGTTTTTGGGGAAAAGGGGCCCTGTAAGGGTCAAGGAGGGGACTAAAACCTCTTGGTGAAAACTGAAATTTTAACCCTTGGTTCAAATTGGGGGGTGGGAACGGTAAAGGGAATAACATAACAGGGGGCCAGAAAAGGGGTTGATTTCACAGATTTCAAAAGATTCGGGGAAAAAAGGGAAGGGTGGACAGATAAAAAAATTTGGGATGCAGATTGTTTTTGTAGAACGTGGAAAAGCCCCCTCCAGGGAAAGGTCGGGGGAAAGAAAGATTTTTGGAAACCAAAGGGGGGAAGCCCAGCTGTTTTTATTTTTGGTTATGCCTAGGGGTTTTACCCAATTTCGATTTTTTTTTTTTTACAAGATTCAGCGCTATATAAATTCCATAATTATTATTATTTTTAAATTTTTAAATTTTAAATTATTAATTTTTAAATTAAATTATTTTTATTATTATTATTTTTAAATTATTATTATTATTATCTATGTTTTGTTCAGAAAAGAAACCCAAAAAGTAATTTCGGGACTCAAAAACCAGCGCTCACTCAAGAAGCCACGTTTTTTGGGTTTGCTCCCCGGCCACCCAGTGCTGTGCACAGGGGCTTTTTTTTTTTATTTTTCCCAAAAGGGTCATTGCAAGTGTGCCATTTTTCCCCGACTTAAATGCCAATTTCAAAAGCGGGAGTGGGCGCAAAAACTTAGTCTGAAATATAAAAATGCTGGAAATGGCTCATGTGTTTAAATGTGCTCGGGAAACCCCCGAAGAATGAAAATCCCCAATAACGATGTCTAATGGAATGAACAGAAGCTACATTGCAAACATAAAGTATTCCACGTAGGTACAGAGCCTTTTTCCTAAAAAACACAATTACAAACACAAACGGGATTTGGATTTATCTACTTCAAAAAGACCACAAAAAAGAACAAAAAAAAAAAACAACACATTTTTTTGCAATTTTTTCTCTGGGGAAGTGTACTATAGTTACTCAAAACCCAAAATACCCAATCGAAAGATCCAGACAAAATGCACGAATCGGGAAGAGCATGACAACTCACTAAACAAAGAATTTTGCGGAAAAAAACAGGAAAAGAGGAAAATTTCCTTCCGCTTCCTCCACAAGTGATTCCTGTCCCCACCCCCGAGCACCAAACAGAAAGGGGGAGACGGGAGGAGGAGAGGAAAAAGAAGGCCAGGACGGGCCCAAGGGGGGAAAAGTGGGGCCCCCATTTTCCCCACATCAGGGGCTCTAAAGAGCCCCTAGAAAAAATTAAAAAAAAACTTTTCAACGTCTAAACCCAAAAGAAGATAAAGGGAAAGAAATAAAGCAAATGAGAGAAAAAATAACATTATGTCTACGGCACAAACAAAAAGAATGGACAATTGGAGTGGAGAAAATTTGACATAAAAAAGGAGAGAGATCGCTGAGTGGGGAGGGGGGGGAAGCGAGGGAGGAAAACCCGGGGAGCTACGGGGTCAGGACAGCAGTCCCGAAGAGAGGCATGACCCGGGGAAAGATCTAACGACCGGGAACCCAGCAGGGGGCAAGTCAACCCCGCGCTAGGGGGGCCGGGAGTGGGGGGAGCTGACAACAGGGGAACGACTGGTACGGCAGGGGCACCGATTTTTTCACCAAAAAAATCGGGGTGATTTTTCCCTACAGCAGACCTTAAAATTCCCCCACCGTGGGGGCAAGCCAGGAAAGCAGGCCCCACCCCCCACCCATACCCACGTTTCTTCCCCCGGGGAGGCTGGGGGGACAAGTTTGGGGGAAACCGCCGCAACCTAAAAACAGCCCTGGTGTCGGGGGGAAGAACCACCCCAAACCCAAACTATAAACTCTTAAAAAAAAGCATCCGATCATAGGGCCCAACAAGGGCACATGGTCACCCAACGGCAAAATTCTTGCAAAAATGAAAAAGGGAGGGCCCTTTTAAAATTTAAATGTCACAATGAACGTCAATAATTTGCTGTCAAAGGGCCCCAAAAAAATTTACTTTTTTATTTTTTGAAATCGGGGTAATGGAATAAGCACCACTCCCTTTTTTCCCATCAAGTCCCCGGGGTGTATCAGTTTTGTAAATTTTTTGGTCATCTTTTCCACCGGCACACAAGGGCCTCCCTTTTAAACGAAAAGGGGAACCAGGGATTTAACGTGTGCGCAAGATGTTCTGCATGCTTTTCAAAACAGGGGGCCTGGGTTTATGACTCATCTAAAGGGACTTTGACACCCTGGCTGGGATATGGAAACGAAAATGACAATATGAAACCTGCCGTTTGCTGTTTGGACACCACCCCCTTTTCCCCTTTTGTCTGCAGTGCTTCAAGTCGTCCCTTCCTCTCCCTCCTCTTCTCTCTCTCTCCTTTCTCCTCTCTCTCCCCTCTCCCCCTTTCCCCTCTCTCCTCTCTCCTCTCCTCTCTCTCCCCCTTTTTGTTTGTTTTTTTCGATTTCACTCTGTTCATCCAGTGATATTAGACGAAAAAAAACCCACATATATGAAAGGGGTGTGGAGAATTGAGGGGGTGTGGAGGCCCAACTGAAAAATGGGAGGGGGGAAAAGTATCAATATGAAAAAAAACCGCACAAAGCAAAAGATACAAAAAAAAAAAAAAAAAAACCAAAACAAAAAAAAATAAAAATGATTAAAGTTAATGAAACATAACAAATGTCCCATAGGGCTATGCCAGAGAACTTTTGAATATAAAATGCCAATTTCAAATTTTTGGTTTAAAACTTCTAAGGGATTTTTTCAAAATTTGGGGGAAAAAAAAAAGTTTTTGGGTTTTCTTACTTTCAAATATTATTTGAGAAAATTAAAAAAAACTCCCCAAAACAACATTTACTGTGTCTACTAAATTTTGCTTAAAAGCATTAGTTTTTTTGTATAAAAAAAACTATTCACTTTTTGTGCTGTGGAGATATTTGAGCAACCCTTAGAATGGCTCCCCACCCCTTGTTTTAAACAGTTTTGATAACAGATTTTTTTTAGAAATCCTCTTTTGGTTTACGTTTCTTGTGACCTTTTTCCGATGTTTTTTCCCTAATAATGGTACCCTTTTTGTAATGAAAAAGGCACGTGAAATTTTTCCTAAATTCCTTTTCATTTTTGGAAACCTTTTTTTAAGCACTCAAATCACCCCCATTTCCTTTGGAAAGTTTCCACTTTTTTAAAGGGCCCCCAAACCCGAAAAGTAAAACATTTTTCCCCTTTTAAGGTTTAAAAAGGGTATACATGATTAATCTCAAATCAATGTTTGAAGTTGTTTTGAAACCCCCAAGGGTTTTTTAAAGATAAAATACCAATTTAGTTCAACACAAAAAAGGAAATTAGGAAATATACAAATGGCAAATCAAAAAACAAAAATTTAGAGCCTTAAGACGGGCCACAAATTTTCCGCCGAAAAAATCGAAGGATGAAAAACTAACAAATATTTTTCAAATTTTTTAAAGATGGAAATAACAAAAGCTGAACCTTTTTTTTTGATTACCCAACTTGTTTCCATCTGAAATAAATTTTAAATGAGAAAAAAATTTTAAAGGAATGGGATCGAACATCAAAACCATAAATTTTCCTTTTCCCAAATTTTTTTTTTAAAATTATTACCTCTATGTCGAAGTGTGCTCTGTTCATCTCCCACATGGGCCGGGTTTAAAAATATTGCCTCTCTTTTTGTCCATTCGTTTGATTAAACATTAAAATTTTCCACTAATGGGACACATAAGTGTTAAGGGCTTTAAAAGAAGTTTCATCCCTAAGAAACGGGGTACAGCTAATGTCCCCAAAAATCGTACAATCAGCCTGATGAGTCACCTCCCCAAATTTTCTTTTCCCAAACTCATAAAGAAATGAGAAAAAAAAAAAATTCCCCCAAAAATCAAAACGAAATTTTGGGATTCATGGCAGACAAAGGCACCAGAAAGCAATTTTCCCCATTGAAAACTCTCATGGAAAAAATCCTTTGAGGTCCAAAAAAAGCCCTGTCCCTTTGGCTTCATTGACAAACTCAAAAGCGTTGGACAAATTTAGACACTCCGACTTTTTTTAAATTTCGGGCAGGGCTATACACAGGGAAAAAAAATCTTCGAGTCCTCAAAACATATTTTGGGGAAAACGGGAGGCACCCAAATTAAGTCGACAATGAAAACATCAAAATAGCCCCAATCTGCAGGGGTGAGGCAGGGCTGCGTTTTCTGGGCCTGATTTTTTAATGTTTTATGGGAAAAAAATTTTAACGAAATTTTGAAAATCATGAGGAAATTAGGTGGGTTTGGCCAAAAACATAAACAACTTAGATATGAAAAAGACCCAGTCCTTATCGCCGACTCTGAAGAAAATTTGCAAAAGTTTTTAACCCAACAGAAAAACAACGAAACGAAAAAAAAATTTACAGCTCAATGCAAAAAAAACAGAAGAAAGGGGTGATCTCGAAAAAAGCTTTAAAAACCACAATGCAACATACCGAAAAGGGAGAGAGAAAAAACAATAAAAAACCTTTTAAAATTTCCCTTTGGTTTACTATCACCCCGGAGGGCCCAAGGGTGACACAAAAATTCAAGAAAAAAAGGTCAATCTAAGGCAATTTTTAAACAACATGAAATGCTTTTTTAACCCAAACATAAGATAACCCTCAAGACAAAGATCCATGTTTTGAGAGCCTACAAAGGGGTCCTTTCTTCTGTACAGATTGATTTCTGGACCCTACCAAGACACAAACAGCGACCGAAGCCCGTGGAAATGTGGTTTTTCGGAAAATCCGAAAGTCTCCCTGACCCAAAAGAAAAAAAAATGGGAGAAAATAAATTGGGAAAAAGGGTGGGGTACAAGAGATCCTTCTCAACACCATCAAAAAAGACCCCGCTCAAATTTTTTGGCCATTTATCAGGGTTAAAGGAATAAGAAACGGGTTTTGGGGTGGCAAAAAACTGTTTAAACAAGAGGGAGAGGAAAACAACCCACAAAATTTTACAACACTTTAAAAAAAATTCGACGAATAAAGAGGGCCCCCAACAATGACCCATGAGAGGGGCGAGAACAGGGGAAAATGGGGAGCATTGAAAACGTCGTACTTTCAGGACCAACCAGACACTTGAAGAAAAGAAGAAAGAAGAAGAAAAGAAGAAAAAGAAGGGAAAAAGAAAAGAAGAAGAAAAAGGGAAGGATAACTTTTGCTCTTTTAGGGAAAAGGGGAGTTCCGGATTTTTCTCTAAATTCCCCCAGAAATGGAAAATTTTCCCCTCTCTCCCCTCATTTTCCCTTTTCTCTCTCCCCCTCCCTCCTTCCCCCTCTACTCCCCCCTCTCTTCCTCTCCTCTCTCTCCTCCCTCTCGTCTCCCCCCTCCTCTCTCTCTCTCTCTCTCCAATTCACTATTTTGATCTAAGGGTTTCCTTCCTTATGTCGGGAAAAAACCAATATACAAGAGTTTCTCAAAAAAACAAAAACAAAACGTAAACCCTATCTTCGGTTTATGTTTAAAAATCTTAAAACAAAAGCTTTTCCCGTATTTTTTTGAAATTTTTTGCATTGTCCCTTTATTAATTTTTTTTCACTGAAAGTGAACTTGTTATTGTGGGGTGTATCGGGTTTTTTCCCATCGTGGGAAAAGTCAATTTATCCTACCCAACCAAGTATTTTTGGCCTAAGGGCCCAGATACATTTTAAAAATCCGAGTTCTGAAGTTCTGAGTTTTCTGGGCCCGTCTGACTGCTGTCTTCCTCTCCTGTGCGCCCCCCTTCACCCCTGAATTCCCCTTTCTCTGTTGCCCTGACAACTGGTCTTCCCCCCGGCAACACCCCTCCTTTTTTTCCCCTCCTCCAGTTTTTTTTTTTTCCCTTTCTTTTTCCCCCCCCCCTTCCCTCTTTTTTTCTTTTAATTTTTTTTTCCCCACAATTTTTTGATAAAAGGTTTTTTTATGTTTTTTATAAAATTTTTATAAACTTGTGCCCTTTAAACTTCAACTAGTGTGGGGTTCAAGAAAAAATGTGGAAGGGGGCCTGTAATTGAAAGACTTGATAGGGAAAATTTTTGCTGTTATAATTTAAATTTTAATTTCCAAAAATGGAACTTAACGCATTTGGGGGAGTGACATACTTTCCAACTCAATTACAAAATTCATTAGCTTCTGCCTGCCCGCACCGCAAAAGGGGAAGTGTAGGCGAAGTGTCCAAAATGCTTGGATTAGCCATCAAGGGGTTTTTGGTGGATACGAAATATTGGAGGGAAAAAGTCCCCAAATTTTTTTGCCATCACCAAAAATCATTTTGCACCTCAATTTTACCATGGTAGAAGGGGGACCAGGAAATTTTGGGTATGGGGCAGATTTTGCTTTGATAAACGGGGTTTTCCCGGAAAGGTTGATAAGACGGGTTTTTTGGTGTCGATCAAGTCCCTTCCCCGCCCCCCCCCCCCTCACTTGGAAAACCCCCCCCCCCCCCCCCGTCATTCAACGACCACCCCTGTTTGTGTTATTTTTTCTTTTTACCACCCCCCCCTCTGCCCCCCCGTTAGGGGAGAGAAAAACGTTTTTGTCAGGAGGGTGGGGGGGAGACGGTGCAAAGCATGTTGTAAGCATTTAGTAGGCAGGGGGCCGGGGTAGAATTGGGGTTTACTACAAGGCGTTGAAACCCCATGGGGGGGGGGGGGGGGGGGGGGGGGGGGGGGGGGGCCATTCCCCCGGAAGCCCAGGGATTTGCGGACCGTCCCCCTTTTCCCTTTTTCCACTGGTTTTTTTTGTTGGGGTTGCCTTGGGACTGGCCCTTCGGTTTAAAACAAACTGATTTCCCCAGTGCAAACACCCCCTTTTTATTTTTCACACAACATTTGGGGACAGCGAGAGTTTGCCTTGCGGGGGTTTTTTTTTGGGGTAGAGAAAAGACCCCCTTTTGGGAGGGGACGGGCGCCCTTTGGCCCAAACCCCGCTTTCCCAAGAGGGGGGCCCTAAAAGTTTAGCGGGGAAAAAACTTTCCGGGCTTTAGGTGACGAATGGTACACTGCAGTGAGGGGGGAGGGGTCTCGCGGGCTTCACATAGTTTTGGCAAATTGGGGGACCTTACAAAGGGGCCAAACACTCAATAAAGTTTGGGGTGGGGGTTTTTTTGGGAAAGTTTTTTTTATTTAGGGTTATTGTACATAGTGGCTGGATCTGCTTGGGATTGGTTTTTTTACAGATCTTTTTTATAGGACGCTTGTTTGGGGTGTTTTGCTGCTTATGGGGTTTTCTCTCTGTTAAAGATTTTGAAAATAATTACGTTTTTTTTTTTTGGTCAAGGGGGAATTTTTTCACCTCTATAGAAGTGATTGGGGTGAGGGAGGGGAGTGTTCACTTGTGGTGGGAAAAGGGGTTTGGGGGTTTTCACCAAATATGTGAGTGGGGAATGCTTTTAAAATTTTTCCCCAGGGCCTCGGTCCCTGAAAGGAGGTTGTGAACAAACCTAAAACAAATCTGGATTTAAATTGGGAAAATTACCTCTGCATAGGCACTGGGGACAAAACGATTAAAAAAAAAAACCCTTTTTTCCCATAAAAAAAACGATTGGGAGGGTTCCCTCCCCTCTCTCTCTTCTCCTTCTCTCTCTCTCCCACTCCCCTCCCCCCCCCCTCTCTCTCCTCATCCCTTCCCTCCTCCTCTTTTCCCCTTTTACTCTCTGAGAATTTATTTTAAAAGATTCTCTCTCTCTCTCTCTCTTTTCTCCTCTCTCTCTCTTCCCTTCTCTCCTCTCTCTGTGCGAGATATTTTTTTTAACAGATTCCCCGCTTTTCTTCTCTGGGAAAAATTTTTTAACAGATTTTCTCTCTCTCTGTGAGAAATTTATTAAAGATTCCCCTCTCTCCGTGGAAAATTTATTAACAAATTTCTCTCTCCTCTGTGAGGTTTTTTAAAAGATTCTCTCCCCTCTCTCTGTGAGAAAATCTATTAACAGATTTTTCTCCTTCCCCCCTCTTTTTCCATCTCCCTTCCTTCCCCTCTCTCTCACTCTCTTTTCTCCTCTCGGTCTCTCTGTGAGATATCTAATTTAAAAATTTTTCTCTCTGGGGGTGAGGTATTTTTTTAGCAATTTTTCCCCTCTCTCCCCTAATATTTATTAACAGATTCCCTCTCCCTCTCTCCCCTCTCTCCTCTGTGAGGTTTTTTTAGCAATTCCCCTCCTCCTATGTGAGATATTTTTATTAACAGATTCTCTCTCTCTCTCTTTTAATATTTATTTAACCAATTTCCCTCTCTGTGTAAAAATTTTTTTAACAGATTCCTCTCTTGTTGAATATTTAGATTCCCTCTCTGTGTGGGTATTTTTTTTAACAATTCTCTTTTCTCCCCTCTCTCCCCTCCCTTTCCCCCACTCTCTCCCTCCCTCTCTCCTCTCTCTCTTTTCTCTTCCCTCTCCTTTTTTCTTCCCCTTTTGTGTGAGGTAATTTTTTTGACAATTCTCTCTCTGTGGAAGGGAATTATTAACAAATTTATCTCTCTCTCTTCTCTCCCCTTTTCCTCTCGCCTCTTCTTCCTCTTCCTCTCTCTCTCTCCTCTCTCTCTCTCTCTCCTCTCCGTGAGAATTTATTTACAGATTTTTAAAAAAAAGGGGGGTACCTTTTTTTTTTCCCCCGGTATACTGCTTTTAAGCGGGAAAAACCCGTCAAGGGGTTTCGTTGCACAAAATGACCGCCCGTGGTCCCCAAGGGGAAAAAATTGAAATTTTTTTTTAGTTTTGGGGTGTGTCCTGATTGGAGCCGAATTTTCTTTAAATTTTAAATTTACGCGCTTTGGTCGCGTGTGTGCGGAGTGTTGTGTTTGTGTGTGTGTGAGTGTGGTGGGGTGAGGGGTGTGGTGTGTGCGGGGTGTGTGGTTTGTGTGTGTTGGGGAGTGTGTGTGCGGAGGATGTGTGTGTGTTTGGGGTTGGGGGGGGGGGGGGATATTTTTTTTTCCCTTTGGGTTTGGGAAATTTAAAAAAGGGGATTTCAATATTGGGTTTTGCTTTCATATTTGGAGGGATACTTCCCACTTGGGAAAACAAAATGTAAAGGGATGCAGCAAAGGGGGCTGGGTCCCAAAGGAATTTTTGGGAAATGCCCGTTCTCATGGGGGTTTTTAAAAACCAAGAACATAAATGTTTTGAAATTTTACTATAACTTTTTTGTCTTTGAACTGTCAGGGGCTTTGGGAGTTTTTTTAAGAAAAAGAAAGACATTTTCAATATTACGACCAAAAAAGTTTACCCCATTCATTTTTTCCTGATACTCATTTCATAATAAGTTTAGAACTCAGTTTAGGGGTGAGGGGGTTTTGAGTGTGTTTTCTTCAAAAAAATTCCAGATCCAGGGGGATACTATCTTGTTTAACAACAATTGAATTTTAAAAAAAAAAGCGTAATAAAAACAAAGGGGTAATCACATCATAATTAAATTTTAAAAAACTATGGGGAAAAAATATACTACTTTTAATATAAAAATGCCAAAAGAGATTAAAACCTCTTTTTTTTTAGACAAGAGAAAAGGATTGAAGAAATGAGGACCCGGGAAAGTAATTCTAGCTTAACTGGAATCTTTCATTTTTCCCTAAATGGAACCCCCCACCCCAATTAAAAAACCCTTAAAAATCCCAAAGCCCAGAAAGGGTAGATAATATTCAGATCTTTTTTCTGGGAACACGGGGGAAATTAACCCTAGTGCTTTGATAAACTGGGGAAGACAAACCCTTTTTCCCGCAAAATCGGGTTTAATTTTTTTTTGGGTCAGATTTATTTAATACATTTTCAAAAACACAGACATTCCTATGGTCACAAAGTGATTTATTCCCCCCCCTTTTTTTATATTTTCCTTGAATTTAAACCACCTGAGAAGTATAAACTTTTTGGGAAAATTTTAAAGCGCAAAATCTTAAAAGAAACAGAAATTTTGTTCACTGTTTTCAATGATTTTACTGGTCCCGTAACCCCCCAGGGGCTAGGGGCCGCATGGGGGACAACGGGGGCCACGGCTCCCCCTTTCGCGGTTCCCCTGGGGGATGCCGGGTACCTGAATTTCCCCCCCTGTCCAACACGGGGAATGTCTCGCCCCACTTTTTTCCTTTTGACCCCCCCTTTCTCTTTCCCCCGGGCGTTTCTTGCAGGATGGGGCTTTGCAAATTTCCTTTTTTGAGCGTGTTTCGTGCCCATAAAACCCTTTTTATTTTCCCTTTTTTTCGCCGTGGTCTTTGGGCTTTATAGTTTCCCCACTTGTTGATGATCTTTTTGCGGACTTCCCTTGGGGTGACATGGTCCTTGTAGAATGCCAAGGAGGCCTTCTGATTCCTCTTTTTTCCCCGCTTGGGCCCTCCTTTGTAGGCTGCGTTCAAATGTCCCAAAGCCTCACATGCGTAAAGCATGATTGAGGTGACTAGCGCGTTTAGTAATTTTTCCCTTTGGGTTCCAAAGGGGGATGTTTTCTGTCTCTCCAAATGGTCTTCGTCCTTCATTGTGTGCTGTTTGTGCCCCCCTCTTGCTAGGTTTGGGTCTTGACCCCCCCCCCCCCCCCCCCTCACTTAAACCCCAAAGTCTTAAATCCCCCAATTTCCTCTTTTCCCCCGAAGTACTTGTGGTGTTCCCAAATTTGACTGCTTGGTTTCCGGCGTTTTTCCAATGCCGTTCGTGAAATTTTTTCCAGTTTTTTTCACGGGGGCCATTCCCTTCATTTTCCCCAAAACCGTCAAGGAGGAAAAGGGGGAAAAAAATTTCCCCTAAGGAAAAGTCCGGGGAAAAAGGCCAAAAAAAATTTGAGGAAAAAGAAACAGGTGGCGAAAAATCCCCCCCCCAAATGGGTACAACCATTCCCCTACCGTGCCCTGTACAGTACGCACTGGGGGCCCTTTGGAGTGATTCCTTGATGTGATCACTTCGGGCCCATTTTGAATTTGTTCAGGGTGGCCCACGAGCGAAGCCATACTCAACGAAGGGCCTTCTAAAAACAATGAAGACGGGAAGATTCTTTTTGATCGGCTTATTTCTCACCAGAACCCTCGTTGAATATCTGTTCTGGGGTGCTTCTTTTTGGGGCAAAAACCCCCCTGCTCTTCGGCGATACTCTTCTCCCTGTTTCACCTGTTCGGGGCACTTTCACATGACTTTACTGGCATGACTATGGGCTGTTGTCCTTTTTTTTGGTACTCCTGAATTTTTTTCGGGGGAGATGATATGATGTTTGGGGTCCATGGTTAGGGGCCCCTCTCCTCGCCAATCTTGTTGCAAACTTGTAAGGGTTCTGCACTGCTTTTTCCCCCTTTGGGTCACCTGCTGGGGTTTTTCGATTCCTGCTGATTTTCCCTTTTTTTTAGGATCTTTGCTCTTCTACTTTCCTTCGTAAAATTTGGAAGTTTCTTTTTCATGAGGGTTGGGTTGCAATACGCTGGGGGCGCCTACATCTGAAAATTGTAAGTTTTGGAAAGTATTCCGTCCCCTCTGCCAACGATTTTCCTTTTTTTCGTTAGCAATTCCCTTCTTTGTCCTAGTTACGACCCGCCTGTTTTTTGTTTGGGGGCTTTTTCACAAACGGTATCTCTTCGCTATTATTCTTTTTCAGCTCTCCTCGATTCTGTACATTGTTTCTCTTCCTTCCTCCCTTGGGCTTCCTCATGTCCTCCTGTCTTTTTGTTTTTCTTCTCTGTACTCAACTGCCCCGTAGTGTTCTTTCTCTCTTAGGTCTTTGTCTTTGTCCCCACATAATTTTACAATTTCATCTGTGACCCATGTTGTGTTTTTCGGGATTTTTTCCAAGAGTATGCTTGCGTCCAGTCATCACTTTTTTTAAAACTGGGGGCATCGTTTCGGCATCTTTTTCAAGGGCCCCATGGTGCGAATTTCCTCCCATTGTGCTTGGGAAGGGCTCGGCGATGGGGGGGTCCTTCATCTTCCAGTTAACTTGATCTGGGGTTCTTTGTCTTATTGACTTCTTCAAACACCTAAATTTTAGAGCACAGGTCATATCGCTGCCCCTGTCTCCCTGGGAATTCCCCGTCTTGTCGTTTTATGCCAGATCGAAACCGGTTTTTGCAACCCAAAGAATCGATCTGTTTGATGGATCCCATTGGGGGCAAACCGTGTCCAGCGTGGGGTGCCTTGTTTCTCCAAGGGTTTGCGGCACCGGTCGTTTACTGGCAATTCTGAATGAATACCAATAAAATCATGCGATCTCGATCCTGTACCTGCTTCTCTCCTCATTCAGTGTATGTCACAACTTGTACCTACTATCACAAAATAGTAAACCATCTCTTTCTCTCAGCATTATTCATCACATCTCAAAACTGTACTAGATACACCACTACTCCAAAAGCATGACCTTGACCCTTTAACATTCTGAAGAATTACAGACCTTTTCGAACCTTCCATAATCTCAAAAGTCCTTCAAAAGCTGTCCTGAAACACTCAAGCAACCACCTTCATTCCAATAGTTCTTCCTTCCACCTTTGTCTAGGCTGCCTATACGCCAAACACAGCACCGAGACCACCCTAGTCCACACCTTAAACACGCTTCTACATGCTCTGACTCAGGAAAAACCGCCATTCCTCACTCTTCTCGACTTTATTGCAGCCTAAAACACTATAGACCTTTCCAATCTCTGTCCCGTCTCAAAAACACGTTTGAGTATTACAGGCACACCCATCACCTGGGTTACTTCATACCTTAACAGCTGATTCTACACAGTAACAGGAAGCAAAGATTCAATAATCACCTGCAAAACTGCAATGTGATCCCACAAGGATCAGTTTCAGGCCCTGATCTTTTCACTCTCTACACGCTCCCTCTTTCACAGATAATTAATCACATCAGATCAACCATCATTTTCTTATGCCGATGACTCCCAATTCTAACACCTGAAAATGTCCGCTCTCTGTGACAAACATGTACGACTGCACTCAAATATAAAAACGGATGATACAGAACAAAGTACAGCTAAATGGCAGATAAAACCGAAGCCAATGCTTGTAGGACAAACAGAAACCTCTCCCATCACAAAAAAAGCTTCTATATAAGTCGGCAAACGTCAATTCCTCTATCCACTGCTGTGAAGTAATCCTTGGAGTTGTTTATGGACAACACACATTCAATGCAAAAATTCATCACCCACACCTCATCACGCTACCTAATCAAGAGGGCGAATTAGTACAATTCCGAAAAGTACCTGTCCACTGATGCAACCATCAAAAACAAGTGGCGTCTCTCATTCTTCATGGTCTGGACTATTGCAATTCTCCTTTTGGCTGGCTGCCACATCATCTATCCACTCCCCTTCAATGTATCCAAAACTCTGCAGTTTCGACTTGTCCCTCAGAAAGAGAAAATCCTAGCACTTACTCCTCTCTTGTGATCTCCTCCACTGGCTGCCTGTTCACAGAGAGTAAACTACAAGATCAGTACCCTCTGTTACAAATGTCTCCACAAAACAGCACCCTCCTACCTCAGTGAATGTCTTCACCTATACACTCATCACGTTCCCTCTCCTGCTGCAATTCCTTGTGCGTAGGAAATACAGAGAATCAAACCAGTCCACCGTTGGCCGTCCGCTGTTCCTGGTGGTGAATCTGGAAGGACGCCCTCTCTCCCCATCGCCAAAAGCCTTCTAAGGACACTTTTAAAATCAGCCTAGACCAAATTTTAATTTATTCACAAACCTAAGATGTTTTTACCCTCCTGTTTCACTCATATTTTTGCTTCAACAGCCGAAAATCCCCACCACCCCTGCCAAATGTATAACTGGCGCGCGCGCGTAGTCGCGCGCGCGTGCGCGCGCCCGTGTGTGTTGTGCGTTTCGCTGCGTGCGAGCGTGCGTGCGTGCGTGTGCGTGCGTGTGGTCTGCATGCACAGTGCGCGCGTGGTGTACATTACATTTATGAACTCTTTTTAATTGGTATTGGTTGTATGTGTATAGGTGTTTGTATGCAAGCGCATGTTTTGTTTTGCAAATATAGCGCTATATAAATTCCATTCATTATTATTATTATTATTATTTATTAGTATTATTATTATTATTAGATTTTATGATTATTATTATTAATATTATTTATTATTAATTATTTGATTATCATATAATAATATTATAATTATTATTATTATTATTAATAAAATTACAAAGTCATGCCTGGATTAAATATATATAAAATATTTAGTGAATGTTTTTCTACAAAGAGCTTAGTTTCACAACTGCATGTAAAAAAGATCTGGCAAGTCCGATGTAAACGAAGCTTGTTAATTGTTTGAAAAAATTACGATATTTAATAATAATGGTTTTGACTGTTCATTTAATATATTTGATGTAACAAATACAACCCACGTGTTATAAGGCGCGGAAATTTGGGGACGGATGCAGCTGTATCACATTGGGAATCAGTACACCTCTTGCTTTAAAGCAGTTTTTTAGGCTTAGAAGACATCCTCCTAATGATCTTGTTTATAGTGACACCATAGATAACCCTCTCTGTTAATGCTGCTGTAAGAAGCATTAATATTGGATTTAAATTCTGCAGAAGGATGAGTGCAGGTTACCTTTTAATTTTAACAAGATGAATCAGATCAAGGTGGAAAAACCCCTGGGCTTAACAAATACTACTTGTTTAAGTAACTTGGTATTAGTGCGGAAATTGTAGAGAGTTTACCAACGTTTTCAGGCAAAGATAGATTGACTGCGTTGGCAGCACGGGAGTGGTTCATATATAAAGCAAGTGAAAAATATCAAATGTATACCAATTATAAGTTCACACGATGTCAAACCTTATCAAAAGCTTGATAAACCAAACAGTTATGAAACAGAAATATGTCTAAGTTTAGACCTGTGTACACAAATAAAAACAAAATAAATGTTCATAAATTTAGATATATTAGAAACATATGATGATGACCTCAGGGTTGCTCTGCCCATAATGTAGCAAACAGTGGAATATGCATTCTGTTGTGCTTTGCTGTCCATAATTAAGAAGATGTTAGACAGAATTACATTCCGGTAAAATATAGAAGACAGCCTAATTTATTTATATTCTGTCTACTCATGGCATCTAGTCACCCTGAGATTGTGCGCAGCCTTGCTTTATGTTTGTGTAAAGCCTTTAGAATAAGAGATATCTTGGTTTCCTAAGTCATATTTTTTGTAACTGATTTTTGTTGTGGTGGTTGTGGTTATACAATAACATTTTGTAGTTTGTGCTTTTCCTTATTTCTATCACCAAAACACTAAGCAGTTCGGCAACCTCCTTCATGTATGGGCCAATGGCTTTTTTTGTGAATAAATCTTTCCAGTTCTCTGTCTGTCTGTCTGTCTGTCTGTCTGTCTGTCTGTCTGTCTGTCTGTCTCCTTCTCTCTCTCTCTCTTCTCTCTCTCTCTCTCTCTCTCTCTCTCTCCTCGAGAGCAGCTTTTATGACCGGCTAAGAGTGCACATAACACATGTAGTTGGAAGGGCCTTTTTCACCCCTCCTCCCCCCCCCCCTCCTTTCTTGTCAAAGTCCTACTAGCCTCAGCAGCACGTGAGCGTAGCTCAATCCCTAGAGTTTACCTACTTACCTACCTACCTACCTACCTCAGAGGAAAAAACCCCCCCCTTTTTCTGCCGCCTGGCGCCTCCTCTAATCGCTAAAGAGCAGCCTGGTACCCTAACCATCCAGTCACACCAGAGACGTGTAAGCTGGTCAAGTTTACAAAAACTAGGAAAGAAGTGGGCGCTTGGGGGGGGGGGGGTGGATGATCCCCCAGCGCAACAGGAGAGAGAGCCCCAGCCCTCAGAGCCGAAAGAGAAAAGAAGGGAAGAACCACCTAGGAAGAAAAACTAAGAGACCAGGGAAGCTAAGGGAGGAGAACTAGACAGCGAGTAGAGATAGGAAGTGGGCTGACTTGACTAAGACTGCTTACAAAAATCCTGCAGCAACAGAACAAAACGGGTTAGAGCAGTTTGCAGGGAAGGATTCCAACAGTGTGCTGTGGTGTTCCTGTAGTGCCCAGTTCCCAATGAAAGGCCAGGTAAGGGAACCATTGTTATGGATCATGTGATGTGGGTTGAATGATCTTGTGTTGTGGGTTTGAAGTGACATTGAACCTATTTTATAGTGTTGTGGTGACCCAAGTAGGTTCCTATAATAAAGGTGCTAACCACAGGAATCTGTTGGACTAGCATACAGATGGTGTGTACAGGCGGTGAGTCCTGTAATTTCTGCCTGGGTCATATACACACCTGTTATCCTTCGGTGTGCCTGTTCTTTTGGTATGACTTGATAACATTGTCCCAATTCCGCTGTCTGCTCTTTCTCTAGTCTTTCACTTACTGTCCTTTATCCTGGGAGCACAGTACTACATCCCCACTCACTTGACAGGTCATGACATCTTGGCCTGGCATCAGGCAGTTGCTTTAGTCCCAGGACAGAACCCATTAGATTTGAACCACAGACTAGAGAAGCCTCTCTAAACAGGTCGCCAGCCCCACGGGGACACCATCAGCGATACCTAGTTCCCAGCATCGCACCTGTGGCACGGTGCTATACCATAAATACAATATCTTTACAATTCATGCAATCCAATACAACACACTACAACACAACACAACACAACACAATAACAATTCAATAATAAACAATTCGATACCATATCATACAATACAATACAATACAATACAGTAACAAGAAACTGGATAATGATCAGTAATTACCACCAGCAGAGAGGGAGAGAGAGAGAGTGAAGAAGAGAGAGAGGAGAGAGAGAGGAGAGAAGAGAGAGAGAGAAGAGAGAGAGAAGAGAGAGAGACGCACGCACACCACATATGGACACGCGCGCGCGCGCGCCTACAATCACACACACACACACACACACCCACACACACACAACACACAACACGCACGCACCACGCACGCACGCACGCACGCACAGACGCACGCACACACCCACACACACAATAATGTCAGTAATGACCAACGAATGTCTAGTATTTCTAACGTGTTTGTTTCTACCTTTTTTTATCTTAAGTATAAACTGAAAGAATGGATGAAACAGTAGGTAGAAGTAATTTGTTTGTTCCGGACGTTTTAGATTTTTCTTTTTTTAAATTCTAAAACATTCTTTATTTAAATGTTGTGTGGACGTGAGCGCGCACGCGCGCAGGTGTGTAAAGTATGTGTGTGCGTGTATATGTATAAGCGTAGTTTGTATTTTCGGGGGGGTGGGGGGGGTGGAATGTATTACGTTTATCGATTTACCTTTTTTTTTACTGTTTGAATTCAATGATAAAGGATGCATCATGTATAATTTCCGTTTAATCATTAAGAATTTGTTCTTAGATAGATGGCATGATGAAAAAAAGCCAATGCATTGCTTATTCCATGTACCGTCTGGAAATAAAATTTTGACTGACTTGACTTGACCTAGACCACACACACACCCGCGCGCACCAGCGCACGCACACACATTCCACTGGTTCAAGAAGTATTTATATGACGCTCAGCAATTCATATGTCAGTTGCTGAAGACATAAATTCTGCACCTGAAAGACCATTACAGTTAATTATACATACATACATACTTATATATATATATAGTGGTGTGTTGTGTGTGTGGGTGTGTGTGTGTGGGTTGTGTGATGCGTGTACGAGAGAGAAGAAAAATCTGACTCTGAACGTTTAGATTGAGCACACGGCCCTTGGGCCACCATACAATGCAAGTTAGATTTGGAAAGCATCACATATAACGCATATATACCACACAGTAATCAACATTCAATACATATGTCATGCGTTTTACCTCAAGTATACGAAACCACTTCTAAGGTGCAGATTAAATTTAGTTTTGCTTAAATTTAGCTTAGCTACTTTATCGGAAACAAGATTACTGTACATATACAAATGAGTAGAACATTGTTCCATACGTTATGGTTACTTCTATACAATGAAAGTTTTTTTGTTTTTCCAGTCGTTATATTAGACTTAAATCTCACACTTAAGTATTATACTTTTCTTCGATTATATATTATAACACCACATTTGCAAATAGTTTTTGTCTACTTTGTCATTATATGTTTTAGGTCTTGAACACAAAACTGTTAATATTCTATAATGCATACTATTCCTGCAGTTTGCTGCATACTGGAATATGCTCTGGCCAAGCTTTTGTTCAAATAAAGGAAAGTTGAGAAACACCACACACACACACACACACACACACACCACACACACACACACACACACACACACACACAACACAACTCACACAGAGTACTTAAAAGTCCATAGCAAACCAAATACATGACTCACATCATCAACCCGTGACCGTGGCGGTGCCCTGTTCTTTTCATTCTCTACACTGCTCCTCTTTCACATATAATAAATCGTCATCAGATCAGCCATCATTTCTATGCCAATGACTCTCAGATTCTTAGCAGAGATACACTTGAAAATCTGCCTTCTCTCTTGATTAATATGTCCTACTGCCGTCAAGATATCCAAAATTGGATGATACAGAACAAGTTACTGCTAAAACCAGACAAAACTGAGGCCATGCTTGCAGGGACCAAACAGAAACTCTCTCCCATCACAACAGCTTCAACAGAATTCGGCAATAGGTCAATTCCTCTACCCACTTCTGTGAAGTATCTTGGGGTTGTTATCGACAACACGCTCTCCATGCAAAAACTCATCATCCAGACCTACCAATCACGCTGCTATCAGTTAAAGCGTATTAGTGCAATTAGAAAGTACCTGTCCACTGATGCAACATCCAAACTAGTGGCGTCTCTCATTCTTTCATGTCTGGACTATTGCAATTCTCTTTTGGCTGGTCTGCCAGCATCATCTATCCACTCCCTTCAACGCATACAAAACTCTGTAGCTCGACTATCCCTCAGAAAGAAAAAATATCTGAGCACATTACCCCTCTCTTGCTATCTCACCACTGGCCCTATGCCACAGGGATTAACTAAATCATACCCTCTGTTACAAAGCCTTCCATAAAAACAGCATCCCTTCCTATCCTCGAATGTCTTCACCTGTACACTCCTTCTCTTTCCCTCGTCTGCTTGCCGATACCTTGTGCTTTACGAATACCTAATTCAATCCAATCCCTGTGGCCCTCGCTCTTTCTCATTTTCTGGTTCGGGTGAACTGAATGACCTCCCTCCTCTCCCTTTGACCAAAAGCCTACATACGACACTTTTAAATACAGCTCTCACGACATATTTATTCCAAATCTGAGTTTCCCCCTCTTGTTTCATCTCAAATCTAACCCTGCCTAAAACTGCCCTAATCCCATCACCCTGCCAAAGTGATATAATGTGTGTGTATGTGTGTGTGTGTGTGTGTGTGTGTGTGTGTTGTGTGTGTGTGTGTGGTGTGTGTGAGTGTGTGAGGTCAGGGTGTAGTCTTCTGCTACTGGTAACCATGTAAACCAGTACTACCTGTTCCATGTGGGGGAGCCACCCCAGACCAAATACCAGCAGAGAGGGGATGGGCACCACTTGCCGTACTTGCCTTAAGACTGTTCCTAGTTGCATCCACTATGGCAGTTGGGAAAAGGAGGCTTGCATACCTCAGGTATGCAAATCTGGACACGGGCAGACGCTGCGGAGGAAACCTAAATGGATCAACGAGAGAAGGGCGGTTACACACTGCGCCTGTGGAGCGCACAGGGCAAGTTTGAGGCGCGAAGATACTTGGCCATCCCTGCAATCCGGTTTTCATCACCAACGTATTGATCATTTTTTTGCCACTGGACATAGGGTCTCGGACGAAGATTGAGGTCGACGTCGCGCAACTCTTCTTCACTTAAAACAAAGTCCATCGCGCAACTCATCATTCATCCATCATCCACATCAAAAGCACCTGTGGCGACAGGCAAACGGCGAAGCGACAGGTGTGGGTACACTGCAGTCCCCTAGTTGCAACCCTGCACACAGGCGGCTCAGGCTTAGGGTCCCTACCTACTTGAATGGAGCAGCGGTAGGTTTTCCGGCAGCCGTTTGAGCGACGAGCAGCCCTCTCAGGAATAGCACTGCTCACCTCCTTAGCATAGGAAGGGGCTAGAAAAGGTGCCCAAAACATTGCCTGCTCCACATCACCTGGCAGCTTACCGTGGCTTGGCGGGGAACCGCGCATGCGGTCGAAACATAGTGGAAAAATCAAGAAAAAAGAATAGATACAGTTCTGAAAACCTTGCTAGGTTGGAATGTGCCAACACTTCTCGACAAGGAACGAGAAGCACAAGGCCCCAGAAACCAGGCGAGCAGTCGAGGCGAACTATGCGAACGAGGCACAGCACCCTTTTTTGGAGTGGACGTGGCCTGAAAGAGAGACGTGAGCTGGAGTTGGCTTGCAGTAAGACCAACAACGCTTGTTGGCAAGCAGGCTGGACCCCCAAAAGGCGAATGAATGCTAACTTATACGATGAACTCCCCTTATCTCATGGAAGAATTTGCTACCCTTGTCAGTGCTTATGGCTCCCACCATGACAAATCCAGAGACATCAAGGACAAAGTTTTATGAAGACTTGAATGCTGTTATAGCCTCTTGTTCCCAACGCAGACAAGGCTCAATCATCCATGTGACTTCAATGCACGAGTAGGCCTGTGAAAGTACCGCGTGGGTAAGATGTGATTGAAAGCAGGAGTTGGCAACTGCAACAGCAACGGCCTACGCTCCTCCCAGACTTGCGTGGAGCCTGAACCTACTTGATCACAAACACGACTTTCACCTCCTACACGTAAACAGGACATCATGGAATGCATCCCCCGCTCTAGCAACTGGCATCTTATTGACTATCTCATCACCAGGAAGAGGGACACAAGAGGTTCGTGGCACAAAGGCCATGTGTGAGCAGAAATGCTGACAGACCACCGTCTCCATCGTCCCGGGTGGGGGGGGAGGGGGGGGGGGTCTAGCGCAGGTTGCTGTCCATCCCAGGTACGGCCTCAAGGCGTGAAAGCACCTAAAGGCCTGAAAGTCCAACAAGATAAAGAACGACACAGTCAAGCGGTCTCTTGGCTGCCGCTTGAGATCGCCTAGGGCCCATTGTTGCTGATACCAAAACGTGGAATCAGCTGGGGAGCACTCCGTGAGATCATTGTATCACACAGCTTGGATGCCTCGGCCTACTTCCAGCGACACAGGGACAGGTTAGACGAAACTGTGAAGAGATACACAGTTATTAGAAGACAGCGCTGTGCCTATAAAGCCCACTTGATGGACCCAACATCAACACAAAGAAAGATGCACTGAGAAACAAGTTACACCATCCAGCTAAAGCTTTGTCAGATGCAAGACTCCTGGATCAGCAATAAACCGATAGGTCCAAGGATAATGCGGACAGAATGACATGAAGAACTCTATGAGACTCAAAGATATCGATGGTCCCACCACATCAAGATCATTACCTCCCTCCTCAGTGCAGATGGGTCTACTCTCATCACTGACAAAGACAAGATCCATGAGATATGGGCTTGAACATTTTTGACAATGTTCTAAACTATCCTTCCACCATCAAGGGATGAAGCTATTAACCGACTCCCACAAGTTCCAGTTGACGAGACGATGAGTGCCATACCATCCATTGAGGAGATCCAGAAAGCAAATCCGCCTGCTGTCCAGTGGTAAAGCACTCAGTGCGACTCAATCCCACTAGATCTACAAAGGTGGTGGCAGAGCACTGACTGAAAAACTGCTAGCTCTTCCAAGTCGTATGGGCAGCATGAGACACTTCCGCAAGACTTCAAAAATGAGCCTCCATCAGACCATCTATATAAAAGAACAAAGGAACCGCCTAGCCTGTGACAAAGCCCCAACCCCCCCAACCCCCCACCACCCCCCACACACCGAGGAATATCCCTGCTGTCCAGCGCAGGCAAGGTCCTGGCCAGATACTGCTAAAAAACCGGCTCATATCCACCCTTGACAGGACCGTCTTCAGAGAGTCCAATGTGGCTTCCGGAAAGAATCCCGGGAAATCGACATGGTGTTTTGCGGCAGTGCAGCTCCAAGAGGAAGTGTCAGGAACAAAACACTGACCTCTACTCCCACCTTTGTTGATCTGACCAAGCCTTCGTACTGTTAGCATAGAGGTCAATGGAGAATCATGGCGAATAGGCGCTGTCCGAGAAATTCATCGCCATCGACGTCAGTTTCATAATGGGATGCGGCCGAGTACAAGAACAACGGAAGGCATCTGAACCCTTCCCAGTCCACCAATGGAGTGAACAGGGCTGTGTTCCTTGCTCCCACCCTGTGTCAGCCTCATGTATTCGGCAATGCTGTCAATGCGTTCAGAATTCGGATGTTGGTGTCAGCATCAGGTACAGGTATGATGGATCACTCTTCAACTCAGTAGCCTTCAAAGCAAAAACCAAGTCTCAACAGATATCAACCGACCTTCCTGTTTGCTGATGATTGCGCCCTCAATGCTGCTTTCGGAAGCCGACATGCAAGCAGTGTTGACAAGTGCTCTGATGCTTGCGACAACTTTGGGTTTAACAATCAGTACAAAGAAGACTGAGAAAATGCACCAACCAACCCAGGGAAGCCCTACGTTGAAACAAACATCCCCGTAAATGGACCAAGAACCTAAAAGCATGGCCCAATTACTTATCTGGCCAGTACCCTCTCCCGCACAGTAGCCATTGATATGAAGGTCAACACCAGACTCGCCAAAGCAAGAGCTGCCTTCAGCAACTTCGAAAGAACGTGTGTGCAAGGAGAGGCAATCCTCAAACAGAAACCAAGGATCAAGGTCTACAAAGCGATGCTCACCACCCGCTCTATGGCCAGAGTCAATGACATCACCAACCGCCATAGCTAAAAAGCAGAACCACTTCCACACCACCTGTTTGAGAAAACAGTTTGACATCAAGTGCCAGGACAAGAGCCCAGACACTGAGGTCTCACAGAGCAAACCTTCCCACTCCACACCACTCCTGATGCAACCCAGCTTCGCTGGCAGCCATGTAGTTCCGCATGCCAGACCATCAGCTCCCCAAAAACTTCGTTTGGCAAACTTCAGCATGGAAAAGCGCTTCCTCAGAGGCCAGAAAGAAAGCTATCAGGGACACTCTGAAAGCCTCACTAAAGCCTTCACAATTGAATAAACTCATGGGCACAGCAGCAATGGAGAGCCACGTGGCGAGCCAAAGCTGTACGCAGTGGAGCGGACCAAGGCCCCACGAAGCATACTGAATTGCGACAGCTGAGCAACGCAGGCAAGACCGGAAGAATAAAGCCTCCAATCTCCCAAAAGCAGCCACATACCCTGTCCATACAGCTCAAAACTTTTCAAGCCGGATTGGCCAAATAATCATCTTCGCACCCACAGAATGACCCTCCCAATCCCAGGATGAATAGATGGTCATCAACGATCCGATGGACGAAGAGTGTGTGTGGTGTGTTTTATTTATTTATTTTATTTATTCTTTTATATCGAGGATAATTGTAATAAGCACCTATGTGCTTTTTTACATCCATGTCCCCGTGTGGTCCTGCGGTTTGTAGATTTTTCATCTGTTCCCACCGCATACAATGGCCCTTACTCTTTCGAAAAGCGGAACAGGATTTACGTGTGCGCAAATTTCTTCGCGTGCTTCGCAACACGGCCCTCGGTTTATAACTCATCCGAAGGACCTCTGTGTGTGTGTGTGTGTGTGTGTGGTGCGTGCGTGCGTGCGTGCGTGCGCGTGCGCGCGGCGCGCTCGCGGGGAGGGTGGGGGTTACATACCATTTGATTTTGTTAACTTCTGTTAATTGTTTATTGTTGTATGTATTGTTGGGTTGAATGCAAGCCCTTTGATTCTTTTTTGCAAGATATAGCCGCTATAAAGTTTCATGATGAGGATGCTGATGATGATGATGATGATGATATGATGATGATTGATGATGATGATGATGATTATTATTATATCATTCGAAATATAACCTTTGCCCGGGAAGAATTTTTTGTGCCCAAAATACCTTTTGAAAAACTTCATGGCATAGACTTTCAGGGGCATATAAACATGGCCCTAGGTCTACTATCCATGCTCATGTTTAAAAAACATACAGTGCTTCAGGGTTTTCCCATTGGAACTATAGGGGAGTTGCTTGCAGTAATTTGTGTTACGAACCTGACTGTAGAAAATGTTTGGACACATGGTGGATCTTTAAAAAAATTTTTATTTTGTTTACAGTAATAGTTAGCCTTGTAACAATTTAAAAGGGCCAACGCTCTTATTCTATCCATGAGGAAAAAGCACATTGGCTTTTTTTTACCGCATTGGCCCCCCTTTCCCGTTGTTTTTTCTTTAAAAAAAAGTCTTTCTTGATCGATACACACATCCGTTTCCAAATAAGTCACTGGCTCAAGCATTCCTCATCAAGATCATTACCAAAAAAACACAACAAAAAAAAATTATGCACGGCTTGCAAACCAAAGTCCTACACTTTTATAACATCACATAATAATACAAAACACATTTGTTGGTGTATTACTCTCCGACAAGGATTTTTGCAGGAAAGGGCCGCTTTTTAGTATGTACTGAATGATTTTTTGACATCGTGTAAGATTTCACAATTTACATAGGAAGCCATCCATTCTAACAATTGTGAAGTTTCATTTGCATACATTTCCCATTTTTTCCATTTTATACCTTACCTTAAGTCCGTTCATGAAAATATCAATATGTGGTTTATTTTTGGGTTAAGTCGGCATTTACATACATAGAATTTTCCAAGCAATATTATTAAATCTAAAACTTCATCTACTTGGGTGGTTGCATCTGTACTAATAATACAATTTCAACATTGAAAACAAATTTCAAAGAAAAACAATTACATTTTAAATACATTCAAGGTCTTTACAGCAAGCCTGGACAAATTGGCAGCTCCACAAATAATGAATTTTTGCATCATTGTCTTGTTTGCAAAAGTTACACCATATCAATCATTTGTGACATTAATTTTTTTCAATATGGTGTTAGTAACTAAAATACTGAAGCATATACTAAGCGGAACCCTTTCAGTTTGATTTCTTTGATTTCTTATTATATTTTTAAGACCCCATGCCCACAACAAATCAATCGAGTTCCGAGGCGTTCTTCCCAATTTACAAAAGGTTTAAATGTCAAGAACTCAATTTCTTCATCATTTTATCGTAAATAAATCCCTTGATCCTATCATAACATTAGATATTTTTTCTAGAGCTTTGTTCTTACATTACTGATATAACTCTACTTTTATATTTTTCCTTTTTCTTAGCAAATTCTCGAATTGCTCGAATACAACTAATGTAGTTCAAAAAGTTAATTAGTAACTCCCATTTTTATTTGAAAGGGTTTCCCTCCTTACAAACCACCATTTCTCAGCAAGATGTGAATAACCCAATAATCGTTAATTCTTGGCCAGCTTTTGTAAAAAAAATATTGCTTATTACCCATTTAACATTTAACATTAAAAAAGATTGGTTCCAATAATAATCCCTTAAATATTATTAAGCTCTACCAGTCAGCAAAGGTTTTCATATGAATGAAAAAACGTCTTCCAAATATGTTAACCTTACATTCCCCAGGAATCGTTTTGGACAAAGTGTGTCTATAGAATCTATCTCTGGGCACATCAAAAACATGCAGTATAGTCCCACCATTATATTTATGTTTTACATTTTCTTATTCCAGGAAATTTTAAGTGATTGTATATATTATTCATCCACTTAATATTTTGTATACCCATGCCCCCTTCTGAATGCATTGTGTAGAGTTAAAAACTTTTAATTTTATCTGTTTTCCTTATCCCACACAAATCATAGCAGAAATTTTGTAACTGTGCAACATGGAGCATCAGGAGGGTTTTTGATAACAATTTATTTGAAATTGTATGGTTTAATCATTGTTTAGGTTTCTTACTCTGTGTACGCATATGCTATATATAGATTATAAATATATATATATATATTATATATATATATATATATTAAATATATATATATATATATATAGATATATATATAATATATATAAAAGATAGATGGCTTGATGAAAAAAGCAACTGCACTGCTTATTCAGTCACCCAATCTGAAAATCAAAGTTTGACGTTGACACACACACCACACACCACACACACACACACACAACACAACACACACACACACCCACACACACACCACACAACCTGCCACATAAAATATGTTTCCTACTCTCTATCAGTTTCTGATGCACACAGTGTACCATAACTTTTTTACAAACATAACTGTACAGCCCCTGAAAACTGATTTCCTGCTGTAATCACTGTTTTCAAATCATATGAATATCTGTATCCAATTTCCAACATGGTGTGGGGTGTGGGGTATACTTCAATGGGATAAATTGACCAGACAGTCGCTAAAATGCTGTGGGCAGAAAGCCTTTCTCAACACTATACTTTTGAAGTCTTAGCCAACCAGATACATCTGTAGCCTAGCAGAGACATAACATAGCCTATCACACCCTGTGGTGGTGGAACCTTGTGAGTCCAACACGCCACAGTGGCATTACTCAATTCTTGTCTAGGGTGAGGGTGAGTGGTGGTTTACTCAACTATATTCTGGGGTATGGCGAGAAGACTGGACTAAAGTGCGTATCTTCTGGAAATTATTTACGCTTTTAGTTATTTTAGTGCATTTTCCCGGGTCTCAACTTTTCTCAACTTTGGATATGTATTACTGACCAATGTGTAGAGTAGAATGAAACAGAAAACAAACTTTTGCAATATTTTTCATTGACAAATTGTTCCAGTACTGGACTATGGGCCTTCTCTTGTTATTGCTCTCCTTTTTGTCCTTCACTGTTTTCTTCTGTCCTGTCTGTGTGTGTCTGTCTCTCTAATGATTGGTCCCTGTAAATATGTCCTCTGTCTATCCTGATTATCTGTTGGTCTCAATTTTTCCTTTCTTCATTCTCACTGACTATTTTCTCTCTGTCCTTTGTCGTCCGGTATGTCTCTGTTTGGTCTTTCGTCTGTCTCACTCTGTCTGTTTCTGTCTCCGTCTGTCTGTCTGTCTCCTTTCCTCTCTCTCTGATCTTAAGGTTAAGATAATAGGATAAATATTGTTGTATTCAGAAAAGTGGTTATTTAGAGCTACGAAACTGTACAATGCTCACATCTCCTACATGCTTCACTTCTTTCCTCCAATGATCATTGTCCAACTCACCACTTTCTTCTTCAACCTCTCCGTTCTCAGTTAAATCTTCATTCACATCTGTCTCACAATGTACAATCTGTCTGCCCAGATGAAAGCGAATTTCTTTCGTCAGATTTGATATCTGAACAAAACATAGATATAGCCTTTCCCTCACAGAAACATGGTTAAACAACAAGGCCATGAACCTATTATAAAACAGCTAACAACCACCTGGCTATAAGAACTCTTTCCTCCCCCGATTCTCCCGAGAGGTGGCATCGCTGTCGTTTTACAAGGACAAACTGCCATCCCGCTTCTTCTTTCGCCACTCCCTCCCTTTCCTCACCGGATCTTTCGAAGTCTGTGAACTCCAACCTTAACTTACCCGCCCATTTCTATTACTTTCTGTTGCATTTATAACCGCCCCACCTCCTAGCCAGAAAAACAATCTTGACATCTTCTCTTTTTCATCAAGAATTCCTGTCACTCCTGGATCACACAGCCTCTATACCAAAGAAGCTTATCATTCTTGGTGACTATAACTTCCACTTCCACTTGACAACATTCTTCTCCTGATGATCAAGCGTTTTTCTCTTTTTCTGTCTAACCACTCTCTCTACAAGTTGGTAACTGAAGCTACACACAGATCAGGTCCATATTTTTTTAGACTGGCTCATCACCCATATTTTCACAAGATCTCGTCACATATGTATCCATCACTAATGAACCTACTTTCTGATAATTCTGCCAAATTTTTTCTTTCTCAACATTGCAAGCCTTATCAAAAAGAAAAAGTGCCTCACCCATCCATCACAAGGCCATAGATATTCATACTTCCTCTACCCATGCTGCTGAAACACCTATCACAAATCCTGACCACACCTGACCCTTCTAAATACAACAACACTGTTCCTTAGCCAACTGCTCGATGACACGCGCCTCCCACGACCTCATCTGCCTGAATAGGGCCCTGTGGGCCCTGGTAAACCTTCACCACCCCCCAGGGATATCCTGGTTGCAAAGTGCAAACACAGACCAACATCCAGCGACCAAGTGGCGTAAAACAAAAACTGAAATCCATAAACAGCTATCAAAACAAATCAACAAAGTCAAAACCTTAATCCATTCAGCAAAGAAGAAGTACACTCTGCTCAAAGTTCTTGAACTCTACGTCCATAAATACTCTTTCCCCCTTCACCTCACTCTCCTCGGAATCTGCAAAGACAAGCCCTCTGCCTACTGTTCACAGCCACGCTGAACTTCCTGCTATATTTCCTTCATTCTTCTCTGACAAAGTCCACAACATCCGCTTCATATTGGATCAAACTTCTTTCCAGCCTGCGCCTTTTGATCCCCTATTTACTGGCATTCCTCTTCGTTTCTTTCATCCAACAAGCGAGAAAGAAATCAAGACAATTCTGAATGAAATAACAATAAAATCATGCGATCTCGATCCTGTACCTGCTTCTCTCCTCATTCAGTGTATTCCACAACTTGTACCTACTATCACAAAATAGTAAACCATCTCTTTCTCTCAGCATTATTCATCACATCTCAAAACTGTACTAGATACACCACTACTCCAAAAGCATGACCTTGACCCTTTAACATTCTGAAGAATTACAGACCTTTTCGAACCTTCCATAATCTCAAAAGTCCTTCAAAAGCTGTCCTGAAACACTCAAGCAACCACCTTCATTCCAATAGTTCTTCCTTCCACCTTTGTCTAGGCTGCCTATACGCCAAACACAGCACCGAGACCACCCTAGTCCACACCTTAAACACGCTTCTACATGCTCTGACTCAGGAAAAACCGCCATTCCTCACTCTTCTCGACTTTATTGCAGCCTAAAACACTATAGACCTTTCCAATCTCTGTCCCGTCTCAAAAACACGTTTGAGTATTACAGGCACACCCATCACCTGGGTTACTTCATACCTTAACAGCTGATTCTACACAGTAACAGGAAGCAAAGATTCAATAATCACCTGCAAAACTGCAATGTGATCCCACAAGGATCAGTTTCAGGCCCTGATCTTTTCACTCTCTACACGCTCCCTCTTTCACAGATAATTAATCACATCAGATCAACCATCATTTTCTTATGCCGATGACTCCCAATTCTAACACCTGAAAATGTCCGCTCTCTGTGACAAACATGTACGACTGCACTCAAATATAAAAACGGATGATACAGAACAAAGTACAGCTAAATGGCAGATAAAACCGAAGCCAATGCTTGTAGGACAAACAGAAACCTCTCCCATCACAAAAAAAGCTTCTATATAAGTCGGCAAACGTCAATTCCTCTATCCACTGCTGTGAAGTAATCCTTGGAGTTGTTTATGGACAACACACATTCAATGCAAAAATTCATCACCCACACCTCATCACGCTACCTAATCAAGAGGGCGAATTAGTACAATTCCGAAAAGTACCTGTCCACTGATGCAACCATCAAAAACAAGTGGCGTCTCTCATTCTTCATGGTCTGGACTATTGCAATTCTCCTTTTGGCTGGCTGCCACATCATCTATCCACTCCCCTTCAATGTATCCAAAACTCTGCAGTTTCGACTTGTCCCTCAGAAAGAGAAAATCCTAGCACTTACTCCTCTCTTGTGATCTCCTCCACTGGCTGCCTGTTCACAGAGAGTAAACTACAAGATCAGTACCCTCTGTTACAAATGTCTCCACAAAACAGCACCCTCCTACCTCAGTGAATGTCTTCACCTATACACTCATCACGTTCCCTCTCCTGCTGCAATTCCTTGTGCGTAGGAAATACAGAGAATCAAACCAGTCCACCGTTGGCCGTCCGCTGTTCCTGGTGGTGAATCTGGAAGGACGCCCTCTCTCCCCATCGCCAAAAGCCTTCTAAGGACACTTTTAAAATCAGCCTAGACCAAATTTTAATTTATTCACAAACCTAAGATGTTTTTACCCTCCTGTTTCACTCATATTTTTGCTTCAACAGCCGAAAATCCCCACCACCCCTGCCAAATGTATAACTGGCGCGCGCGCGTAGTCGCGCGCGCGTGCGCGCGCCCGTGTGTGTTGTGCGTTTCGCTGCGTGCGAGCGTGCGTGCGTGCGTGTGCGTGCGTGTGGTCTGCATGCACAGTGCGCGCGTGGTGTACATTACATTTATGAACTCTTTTTAATTGGTATTGGTTGTATGTGTATAGGTGTTTGTATGCAAGCGCATGTTTTGTTTTGCAAATATAGCGCTATATAAATTCCATTCATTATTATTATTATTATTATTTATTAGTATTATTATTATTATTAGATTTTATGATTATTATTATTAATATTATTTATTATTAATTATTTGATTATCATATAATAATATTATAATTATTATTATTATTATTAATAAAATTACAAAGTCATGCCTGGATTAAATATATATAAAATATTTAGTGAATGTTTTTCTACAAAGAGCTTAGTTTCACAACTGCATGTAAAAAAGATCTGGCAAGTCCGATGTAAACGAAGCTTGTTAATTGTTTGAAAAAATTACGATATTTAATAATAATGGTTTTGACTGTTCATTTAATATATTTGATGTAACAAATACAACCCACGTGTTATAAGGCGCGGAAATTTGGGGACGGATGCAGCTGTATCACATTGGGAATCAGTACACCTCTTGCTTTAAAGCAGTTTTTTAGGCTTAGAAGACATCCTCCTAATGATCTTGTTTATAGTGACACCATAGATAACCCTCTCTGTTAATGCTGCTGTAAGAAGCATTAATATTGGATTTAAATTCTGCAGAAGGATGAGTGCAGGTTACCTTTTAATTTTAACAAGATGAATCAGATCAAGGTGGAAAAACCCCTGGGCTTAACAAATACTACTTGTTTAAGTAACTTGGTATTAGGTGTCGGAAATTGTAGAGAGTTTACCAACGTTTTCAGGCAAAGATAGATTGACTGCGTTGGCAGCACGGGAGTGGTTCATATATAAAGCAAGTGAAAAATATCAAATGTATACCAATTATAAGTTCACACGATGTCAAACCTTATCAAAAGCTTGATAAACCAAACAGTTATGAAACAGAAATATGTCTAAGTTTAGACCTGTGTACACAAATAAAAACAAAATAAATGTTCATAAATTTAGATATATTAGAAACATATGATGATGACCTCAGGGTTGCTCTGCCCATAATGTAGCAAACAGTGGAATATGCATTCTGTTGTGCTTTGCTGTCCATAATTAAGAAGATGTTAGACAGAATTACATTCCGGTAAAATATAGAAGACAGCCTAATTTATTTATATTCTGTCTACTCATGGCATCTAGTCACCCTGAGATTGTGCGCAGCCTTGCTTTATGTTTGTGTAAAGCCTTTAGAATAAGAGATATCTTGGTTTCCTAAGTCATATTTTTTGTAACTGATTTTTGTTGTGGTGGTTGTGGTTATACAATAACATTTTGTAGTTTGTGCTTTTCCTTATTTCTATCACCAAAACACTAAGCAGTTCGGCAACCTCCTTCATGTATGGGCCAATGGCTTTTTTTGTGAATAAATCTTTCCAGTTCTCTGTCTGTCTGTCTGTCTGTCTGTCTGTCTGTCTGTCTGTCTGTCTGTCTCCTTCTCTCTCTCTCTCTTCTCTCTCTCTCTCTCTCTCTCTCTCTCTCCTCGAGAGCAGCTTTTATGACCGGCTAAGAGTGCACATAACACATGTAGTTGGAAGGGCCTTTTTCACCCCTCCTCCCCCCCCCCCTCCTTTCTTGTCAAAGTCCTACTAGCCTCAGCAGCACGTGAGCGTAGCTCAATCCCTAGAGTTTACCTACTTACCTACCTACCTACCTACCTCAGAGGAAAAAACCCCCCCCTTTTTCTGCCGCCTGGCGCCTCCTCTAATCGCTAAAGAGCAGCCTGGTACCCTAACCATCCAGTCACACCAGAGACGTGTAAGCTGGTCAAGTTTACAAAAACTAGGAAAGAAGTGGGCGCTTGGGGGGGGGGGGGTGGATGATCCCCCAGCGCAACAGGAGAGAGAGCCCCAGCCCTCAGAGCCGAAAGAGAAAAGAAGGGAAGAACCACCTAGGAAGAAAAACTAAGAGACCAGGGAAGCTAAGGGAGGAGAACTAGACAGCGAGTAGAGATAGGAAGTGGGCTGACTTGACTAAGACTGCTTACAAAAATCCTGCAGCAACAGAACAAAACGGGTTAGAGCAGTTTGCAGGGAAGGATTCCAACAGTGTGCTGTGGTGTTCCTGTAGTGCCCAGTTCCCAATGAAAGGCCAGGTAAGGGAACCATTGTTATGGATCATGTGATGTGGGTTGAATGATCTTGTGTTGTGGGTTTGAAGTGACATTGAACCTATTTTATAGTGTTGTGGTGACCCAAGTAGGTTCCTATAATAAAGGTGCTAACCACAGGAATCTGTTGGACTAGCATACAGATGGTGTGTACAGGCGGTGAGTCCTGTAATTTCTGCCTGGGTCATATACACACCTGTTATCCTTCGGTGTGCCTGTTCTTTTGGTATGACTTGATAACATTGTCCCAATTCCGCTGTCTGCTCTTTCTCTAGTCTTTCACTTACTGTCCTTTATCCTGGGAGCACAGTACTACATCCCCACTCACTTGACAGGTCATGACATCTTGGCCTGGCATCAGGCAGTTGCTTTAGTCCCAGGACAGAACCCATTAGATTTGAACCACAGACTAGAGAAGCCTCTCTAAACAGGTCGCCAGCCCCACGGGGACACCATCAGCGATACCTAGTTCCCAGCATCGCACCTGTGGCACGGTGCTATACCATAAATACAATATCTTTACAATTCATGCAATCCAATACAACACACTACAACACAACACAACACAACACAATAACAATTCAATAATAAACAATTCGATACCATATCATACAATACAATACAATACAATACAGTAACAAGAAACTGGATAATGATCAGTAATTACCACCAGCAGAGAGGGAGAGAGAGAGAGTGAAGAAGAGAGAGAGGAGAGAGAGAGGAGAGAAGAGAGAGAGAGAAGAGAGAGAGAAGAGAGAGAGACGCACGCACACCACATATGGACACGCGCGCGCGCGCGCCTACAATCACACACACACACACACACACCCACACACACACAACACACAACACGCACGCACCACGCACGCACGCACGCACGCACAGACGCACGCACACACCCACACACACAATAATGTCAGTAATGACCAACGAATGTCTAGTATTTCTAACGTGTTTGTTTCTACCTTTTTTTATCTTAAGTATAAACTGAAAGAATGGATGAAACAGTAGGTAGAAGTAATTTGTTTGTTCCGGACGTTTTAGATTTTTCTTTTTTTAAATTCTAAAACATTCTTTATTTAAATGTTGTGTGGACGTGAGCGCGCACGCGCGCAGGTGTGTAAAGTATGTGTGTGCGTGTATATGTATAAGCGTAGTTTGTATTTTCGGGGGGGTGGGGGGGGTGGAATGTATTACGTTTATCGATTTACCTTTTTTTTTACTGTTTGAATTCAATGATAAAGGATGCATCATGTATAATTTCCGTTTAATCATTAAGAATTTGTTCTTAGATAGATGGCATGATGAAAAAAAGCCAATGCATTGCTTATTCCATGTACCGTCTGGAAATAAAATTTTGACTGACTTGACTTGACCTAGACCACACACACACCCGCGCGCACCAGCGCACGCACACACATTCCACTGGTTCAAGAAGTATTTATATGACGCTCAGCAATTCATATGTCAGTTGCTGAAGACATAAATTCTGCACCTGAAAGACCATTACAGTTAATTATACATACATACATACTTATATATATATATAGTGGTGTGTTGTGTGTGTGGGTGTGTGTGTGTGGGTTGTGTGATGCGTGTACGAGAGAGAAGAAAAATCTGACTCTGAACGTTTAGATTGAGCACACGGCCCTTGGGCCACCATACAATGCAAGTTAGATTTGGAAAGCATCACATATAACGCATATATACCACACAGTAATCAACATTCAATACATATGTCATGCGTTTTACCTCAAGTATACGAAACCACTTCTAAGGTGCAGATTAAATTTAGTTTTGCTTAAATTTAGCTTAGCTACTTTATCGGAAAAAAGATTACTGTACATATACAAATGAGTAGAACATTGTTCCATACGTTATGGTTACTTCTATTCAATGAAAGTTTTTTTGTTTTCATTCGTTGATATTAGACTTAAATCTCACACTTAAGAAATTAAATACTTTTCTTGGGTTTTATATATTATAACCCCAACATTTGCAAATAGTTTTTGTCTTTCTTTGTCATTATTTTGTTTTAGTCTTGAACACAAAACTGTTAATATTCTATAATGCATACTATTCCTGCAGTTTGCTGCATACTGGAGCACCAAGCTTTTGTTCAAAAAAAGGAAAGTTGAGGAAACCCACACACACACACACACACACACACCCACACACACACACCACACACACACACACACAACACACACACAGAGTACTTTAAAGTCATAGCAAACCAAATACATGTACTCATCATCATCAGACCCGTGACCTTGGCGGTCGTGGGGGAGACATGAAAGACGATGCCGTGGTAAGCCTCCTCCATCCATCTCGGTCCTCGGCTCTGCGCAGTAGTGCCGAGTCATTCACCTGGTCCATTCTCTGATGTTGTCCATCCATGACTTGTTCTGTCTTCCCCTCCTTCTGCCACCTTCGAGGTTCCCTGCAGTACTGTTTTGGGCAGAGTGTTGTGGCGGGTGACGGGGCCGAACCATGTCAGCTTTTTCTTCTGACGTGGTGAGAAGGGGTTTCTGTGGACCTGCCAGCCGTTTTATTTGACTCTTGACAATTCATTGGTCTTTCGTTCTTCCAGGATTCCCCAGTAGTTTTTATGGCATTTTGTTTCAAATGACTGGATTCGCTTTGCTGTTTCAGCAGTCAATGTCCAGGTTTCACTTCCGTACAGCAGATCGACTGAATTAGGGCTTTGTAGAGCTTTAGTTTGATTGGGAAACTCATCTCTTTACTTTTCCATATGGTGGTGAGTTTTGTCATGGAAGATGGTTCCCATGGCTATTCTGTCTTTGATTTCTGTCGTCGATCGCCCCCCTTTGTGAGTGTAGCGCCGAGGTTTTTTAAAAGCGTCTACCTCCTCCAGTTGTTGGCCGTTCATGTAAATTTTAGCGGTGGCATTGCTTGTGCTGTTAAAAAGTCTTTTTTTCTTTTCTCCGAGTCACCTCCATCCCATATGCTCCAGCTCTGTTCTCAAGTCTGGTGTAAGATCTTCAGCTCTGTGTTCTTCCGCCCATGAGGTCAATGTCATCGGCAAACCGTAAGTTTTTGAGGGGTTGCCGCCAAAGGAAAATGGTAGGTGGAAGTCATGGAGGGCTTCTCATGATGTTTTCCAAGAACAGATTGAACAGGACGGAGATAACAGGCCCTCCTGTCGGACCCCAACTGTGGTTTTGAAGTAGTCTCCGACCTGATTGTTCAGAAGGACTGCATGCTTGGGAGTGTTGTATAGTGCTTGAATGGTTTGCACAAGTCCTTCTTCAAGCCAAACATTCTGAGGACCTGCCACAGGCCTTCGTGCCATACTCTGTCAAAAGCCTTCTTGAAGTCGATGAAGTTGTGGAACAGGTCTCTTGATGTTGAAGATGTTTTCCATCATGATGTGGCAGTTTTAAAAAACTGTTCGATTTTGCCTCTGCCTGCCTGAACCAGCTTGTTCTCTGCAAGGTGTTCTTCTGCCTCTTCTTGAGTCGATTCAAAATAACTTTGGCATGATCTTGCTGGCGGGCTGATGAGGTGATAGTTCTATAGTTTTGGCATTGGCGTAAATTCCCCTTCTTGGGCAGGGGTATGATGATGATTGTGTCCGTCTGTTGGCCACTGTTTTGTCTCCAAATCTTCTGACAGATAGCGTAACATATGTGATGACTGTTTCGCCACCATGCTTGAGCAGCTCTGCTGGTATATTTTTCTGCTCCGGGGGACTTTCCTATGGTAAGCTGCGGATGGCTTCTTCCACTTCTTCCCTCAGTATAGGTAATGGCGAGGGTGCTCTTGATGTTGCTGCTTTCTCTTCTTTTATGCTCTTGTCAGGTTGTATTGGGTAGTTGTACAGTTCTTGACAATATTCAGACCACCTGTTCAATGCAGCTGAGCTTTCTGTGAGGAGGTTTCCGGAGCTGTCTTCAATGACTGATGATTTGGTTTGAAGTGGTTTTGTGAGTTTCTTCAGGTGTTTATCCCTTTTTTTTACTGTTGCCCACTTCATGTTTTTTCGATCTCATCACATTGATCACTGATCCACTTCTCTCTGGCCTTTAACATTGACTTCTTCACGAGATTGTACATGTACTAGACTATGAGAAAATATGTGTAAAGTACATTTATAGCTAGTATTGAGTAGTTATCATGACACAGATATTGATGTGAAAACCAATACTACACAATCACATTAGCCCTGCAATTTTCTATTCGAGGTGTTTGCTGATTTTGCATAACAATGACAAAAAAGTGGATACCCCCGATCAGTAGGTAAGCACACCCACATAGAAGTGCAGATCATGATAAGCTCATGTTTAAAGTATTTTCTTCCGTCTGTTGATTTCATGGAACAATACTTTGATAAATTATGTGTGTGGATAGGTTTGTGGCTCTTAGGGAAAACGTGCGAGGAAGTCCTTTCGATTCTTTAGAAATTTACGTCTTAAGTATCATACATAGGGCAGGCAAACAAAAAGTGCTGTTCATTTTCAATATGATTTTTACAAAGTGGACAAGCTTTTTCATGGTTAGAATCCTTATAGCGATGTACATTGTTATGTAGGGGGAGGAAAAATAAATCGAACATGAGAAATGGCAAAAACGGAAACAATATACATCAATATCTAGAAGTATGGGTCTCTTTCAAAAAAGGTCTTGAATGACGTGTAAGGTTGATATCTGTCACGTTCTCTGAGAGTTTCCTGTCCTTTCTGAATAAACATATCCCAATCCTCTGTTTAAAATTATGCAGAATGTTTTTTACGTTCCCAACACCTTGCTGTAACCAAACAATATTAAAACCAGTCATACATAATATTTCTCTTATTTTTGATACCCAGCACTGTTTCCCCAATACTGTCTAAATGTAGTAACATTTGATAGGCTTATATGGTAATCGTTCGTTTTTTCATTTCTAATAATCTAAGCCAATATCTTAGGCAGGTAACGTATGAATTACATAGGGGTGGATCCCTACCCAAATCCCCATATACCATTTTTTTTGGGGTGTCTTGGTTGGTACTCCTAAAAACCTTTTACATGCACACATGTGCACTTTTTCTATTGTTCTAACCTGTTTATTCCCCCTAATTCTGCAGCATATAGCAACATTGGTTGTATTTTTTTTATCGAAGATTTTAAAGTAAGTTTTTGCTGTCATTCTTTTATATTTTGAAAAAACTCTATTAAGCGAACTATTGCCTTTTTGCCTTTTGTTGTTAAATGCAGTGTACCATTTTTTAGCACTGATCATTGTTGTAAATTTAAATCCTAAATAACAATGCTATTAACTACTTCCCAAACTATTACTATTGTAGAATCACCTCTCATGTTTCCCTAAAAATCCCCCCTTTCTAAATACCATGACCTTTGTTTTTTCAATGTTTACAGTTAATTTTATATTATCACAACATGTTTGTAAAATATTCAACTGATTCTGTAGACCACTTGGTGTTGTTAGAGAGAGAGAGAGAGAGAGAGAGAGAGAGAGAGAGAGAGAGAGAGAGAGAGAGAGAGAGAGAACTCGGAACTCAGAACTTGTTTAATGTACATCGGCCACTGGGCCACAATACACAAGTAGGAGGGAAAAAAGAAAAAATTTCATCACACAAGTTATGTTTCCATACGTAGCCAAAAAGTGTCAATCAAATGTGCATCAAAACAAAATCATTTTCACTCATTCACTTCCATTTGACTGTGACAGTTAGTAAAACATTAAGAAACAGCAATGATGACATTGTTAACAAAACAATTGACATTGTGTGATACAAAACAATTTGAAGCAGACCATAAATTTTCATAAGCATGATTTTTAAATACATTTTTTCCATTGATTGTCCAAATGTTTTTGCAGATTTTCACTTTGAAATAATTTTCAAATTTTACTTTTTAAAAAGGGATACCTATTGTTATCGTCATAAACTTTACAATAAAAAATAACACCCGCGTCCTCCTGAAATTACAATAGTACTTGATTATATTTAAATACATTGTTAACTGTCTTAGCTGCGCCCTTTTTCTAATTTTAAACCTGTCGTTATTGGGGGAAATAAAAAAAAATTTAAGAAAAAGGGTCGATGAGAAGGAAAAAAAGTAGTTTTGAGGTATTTTAACCACCGCTATAACCTCTCCATGCTTTATTTAAAAACAACAACAACAACAAAAACAACAACAACAAAACCAAATCCAAAAACAAAAAAAACCCAAACAGAACAAAAAAAAAAAATGAAAACCAAAAAGCATGTTAAATAACCCCATTTTTACTCACTCCCTCACTCTGGGACGAAGCTGAGCGTGTTAATTGCATGACATTTAAACTGAATCAGCTTCCTACAAAATCGGGCGACATTGTCTTTTCTATAGCATAAAAGATGTCTTTGATCCCCTGAAAAGAAAAACTGTGTTTTATTAGATGAGAACAGCACACAAGGGTAAAAAATATTATGAAAAAATTTTTAAACTCTGAGTCTGCATAATGGGACAAAAAAAAAATAAAATGGTATTCTTTTTCCTTTGGGTTTTTCAAAAAAGGACACATTTTGTCTTGAAAGCTGTGACGTAACTGTACGATTGTTTTTTTAAACGGTAGGACTTTTAATCTGGCGTGAAAAGGGCAACTTTAAAGCAATATACATCAAGTACAAATAAAAAATTCTTTTTTCAAATACGTTTTAAATGCCCTGAAAGGGTATCTCTTTTCAAAATAACACTTTCCCTTTCCCTGAATAAACAAATCATTAGTCTTTGTTTTGAAAATCTGCAAAATTTTTCCAAACTCCCCAACCCCTCTGAACCATACAATATTAAAACCACACCGCATAATAATACTCTTATTTTTTGTAACCCAGCATCTTTTTGCTTATTATCAACTCTTAATTGCATTTCTTTGCTTGACAGGTATTCTGCGGGGGGTCCCTAAGTTTTTTTTAAACCAGTATCGAAAGCAAACACATGAATTAACAAAAAGGGGATTTTTCCCAATTTCCCCGTAAACCTTTTTTTGGGTTTTTGGGGGGGGAAACCCTAAAAAACGTTTACATCCCTTTTAAATAAATTTTTTTTTCTAAAAAACCCAACGATTAATCCCCAAATTCTGAAGAATACAGTAAAATAGGCTGTATTTTTAATCAAATCTTTAAAAGGAATATTTGATGGGTTATATCCTTTTTTTTTTTCAAAAAGGGCCTTTATCAAAAAACTAAAGTTTTTTTACCTTCATAATTTGTTTTCAATACCAACTTTTTACAAAGCTTTTGTAAAAAATTGAATCCCAAATAACAAATTAACACACTTTATCTACCCCATTTTAAAAAAAACTTTTCTTCACCCGCCCAAAAATCCCCCTTTCTAAAAAACCAAAATTTTTTATTTTTCTCTTTGTTTATTTTTAAATTTTCATATTTTGAACAACTCCATAAAAAACATTCAACGGGTTTTGAAGACCAAAGGGTAGATTAACAAGACAACTCACCGCAAAAAGTAAATGAAAAATTTCCCCCAAAATACCGGGAAATCTGCTGAATGCCATGTTTACCTTTTCACAGACATACATTAAACTGGTTAAAAACTTTTAAAAATAGGTTGGCCAAGACACATCCAGGCGCACCCCTACGGACTTTCAAAAAGCCTGTAACCAAAGTTTCTCACATGATACAAAGGGCCGTATACATTGCATTTTTAAACAAAAATCTTCCTTTTATACCCTGGTTTTTTGATACACTGTAATAATTTATCGTCTTACAGAATCAAATCTTTTTTAAAATCAACAAAACAAATACAAATTGTTACCTCCTGGGAAAAGGGCTTCCCCACAACAGGTTAAACAAAAAAAAATTGGCAATAGAAGAGGGTGTTACGGGAATCCTGTTGATTTTAGTATTAAGCTGTTTTTTTCCAGCCAAAGAAAGCTTTATTTTAAAATTGACTGTAAAATTTTGAGATTGTACTTAATAGAGAAAACACCTTATAGTTTCTACAACTATGGGTCACCTTTTTTATGAATTGGGAGAGATCCTTTTTCCCTTCCTTTTTATGTAGCCTTTGGTAAACACTTTATTAAACAATTTTTCAAGAAAGGGATAAACTTAGCACCTGTCTTGAGCATTTCTGCAAGCACCCCCACCATTCCACATGCTTTTTCCCCCATTTCAAACTATTTACTGCATTTTCTACTTCCCTTTAAAATTATTCAGCATTCGCGCATTTGGCTTTCCTCCGAAAGATCAATGCACCTTGGTTTCCTCATTGCAATCATTTGTATCTGTAAAAAAACATTTTTAAATGATCATACCTTCATTCGCATAAATTTTTTTGTCTTTTCCCCCTTTTCTCCCACATCCCATTTCAGTTTGCTGCTTCCCAAAAATACTGGAAACTTTAAATTTGCAGCAAGCATTTCAAAATTTTTTCCTTCTAAAATTTTTTTTCGTCTTCAGTAGGCACTTGTTTCTTTTCTTGCATTTTCGTATTCGATTCTTCTTCCCCCAATCTGTACTTTCGGGAAACCCCCAAAAGTTGTTACTTTTTTTTTGGTTGCTGACATTCATTTCAAACATTCACCCTATGATTTTGACCCTTGGATAAACTTTCTTACCAAACAACTGCTAGTGCAATAAAACTTTCAAACAATCCAGCCATGTTAATGGTCTTCAAAATACAGCAGCAACTGAAACTTTCCCTTTTCAGATTTGCATCATTTGATTTTCATAAACCTGCCTTTCCTTTAACCCATAACTGTTTTTTAATATAGAATTTTCCCTTTTTATTTTGAAAAAGAAATTTAGTGCTAATGTAGAAAACCAGTCAAAACAACTGGTAATGACGATTCAGATGAAATCTTTCCCCAAACAAGGGGCATACCACAGAATCAATGCAAACCGGTGACATGACAAACTAGTCCCCAATATGCATCCCGTGTTTCTATGAGGGGTAACTGCCCAAAAAAATCACATTCACACAAACCATTTAAAAAAAACAAAATCAAAGAGTTTTCTTCTTTTTCTTCAAGTGGGTCCTGAACATCGACGATCATGGCTCTCCCCCCTTTTTCCCTGTTCCGGTCCCTCTCATAGCTCATTGTTTTTGGTGCCCTCTTTATTCCCGCGAATTTTTTTAAGCTGTCTGTGAATTTGTGGTTTTCTTTCCCCTCTCTTGTTTCCCCAGATTTGTCACTCCATAACAGTTTCTCTAGCCGTCACCCTGATTATATGGGCCCAAAAATTTGAGCTGTCTTTCTCGAGGGGTTTAGAAAGGGGTCTCTTGTACCCCGCCTTTCCTTACTTCTGCATTTGTTTTTCTTTTGTCCCTGAACTTTCAGAATCCTGGTTAAACCACATTTCCACTCTTTATCGCTGTTTTGTGTCCCTTTGGGAGGGGCCACACTCACACCCACAGAAAATGGACCATACGTAGGGTCTCAAAAAATGGTCTTTTTCTTTAGGGTTTTCTTACGTTGGAAAAATGCATTTTATTTGTTAAAAGTTTGCCTTAGATTACCAATCCTTTTTGATTTTTTGGTCACACTTGCCGCCGGGGGATAGTTAACCAAGGATTTAAGTGTTTCTTTCTGATTCCTCTCCTTTACAGGGATGCTGCATTCTGGGATAACAGCTTTTTCGAGATCCCATGCATTCTGTCTTCTTGCATTTAGCGTAATCCTTTCTTTTTGCTTTCATTTTTACTGTTTTAAACTTTTGCAGTTTTTCTTTAGAGTCGGGGATAAGGACTGGTCACTGCATATTAATTTTTGAGTTGTGGCCACCTACACTAAATTCCCCCCAGATTCTCAATATTTCGTAGAATTATTTTCCCTTTACATTAAATAATCGGGGAGAACACGCACCCGCCCAAACCCCCCCGATTGGTCATATTGACTGATGTCATTTCGATCTATGGCTGCCTCCCCTTCCCAAAAATGTTTCTGAGGCTCAAGACTTTTCCGTCATTATAGCCCTGCCAAATATCAAACAAATCGGAGTGTCAACTTTGTCGAAGGCTTTTGGTAGTCCTGAAGCAGAGAAGGTCTTTCGGACCTCGATGATCTTTCCCCTGAGATTTTCAATGCGAAATTCATTTTTGGTGCCTTTGTCTTTCCTAATCCAAATTGCGTTTCTGATATTTCTGGAGTATTTTTTTTCCATTCTCT
>CM054166.1:31703054-31865735 GCA_028751875.1 Rapana venosa
ACTCAATTCTTGTCTAGGGTGAGGGTGAGTGGGTGTTACTCAACTATATCTGGGGTATGGCGAGAAGACTGGACTAAAGTGCGTATCTTCTGGAAATTATTTATCTTTTATTTGATTTTAGTGCATTTTCCCGGGTCTCAACTTTTCTCAACTTTGGATATGTTATTACTGACAATGTGTAGAGTAGAATGAAACAGAAAACAAACTGTTGCAATATTTTTCATTGACAAAATTGTTCCAGTACTGGACTATGTGGCCTTCTCTTGTTATTGCTCTCCTTTTGTCTTCACTGTTTGTCTCTGTCTGTCTGTGTGTGTCTGTCTCTCTATTGGTTGGTCCCTGTAAATATGTCTCTGTCTATCTGATTATCTGTTTGTCTCATTTTTTCCTTTCTTCATTCTCATGACTATGTTTCTCTCTGTCTTTGTCTCTGTATGTCTCTTTTTTGTCTTTCTGTCTGTCTCTCTCTGTCTTTTTTCTGTCTCCGTCTGTCTGTCTGTCTCTCTTTCTCTCTCTCTGATCTTAAGGTTAATATGAATAGGAGTAATATTGTTGTATTCAGAAAAGGTGGTTATTTAGATGCTCACGAAACTGTACAATGCTCACATCTCTACATGCCTTCATCTTCTTCCTCCAATGATCATTGTCCTAACTCACCACTTTCTTCTTCAACCTCTCCGTCTCAGTTAAATCTTCTTCACATCTGTCTGCACAATGTACAATCTGTCTGCCCAGATGGAAAGGCTGATTTTCTTTCCGATTTGATATCTGAACAAAACATAGATATAGCTTTCCCCACAGAAAATGGTTAAACAACAGGCCATGAACCCATGATAAAACAGCTAACACCACTGGCTATAAGACTCTTTCCTTCCCCGATTCTCCCGTGGAGGTGGGATCGCTGTCGTTTACAAGGACAAACTGCATCCCGCTCTTTCTTTCTGCCACTCCCTCCCTTTCTCACCGGAATCTTTCGAAGTCTGTGAACTCAAACCTTAACTTACCCGGCCCTTCTATTACTTTCTGTTGCATTTACCGCCACCTCCTAGCCAGAAAAAACAATCTGACATCTTCTCTTTTTCATCAAGAATTCTGTCACTCCCTGGATTCTACAGCCTCTTACCCGAAGCTTATCATTCTTGGTGACTTTAACTTCCACTTCACTTTGACAAAACCCGTCTTCTCCTGATGTCAAACGTTTTTCTCTTTTTCTGTTAACACTTCTCTTTCAAGTTGGGAACTGAAGCTACACGATCAGGTCTATTTTAGCTGGCTCATCACCCATATTTCACAGATCTCGTCCACATCTGTATCCACTAATGAATATTTTGTAATTCTGGGCCCTTTTTTTCTTTCTCAACATTGCAAGCCTTCAAAAAAAAAAGTGCATCACCCATCGAAACTCAAGGCCATGATATTAAACTTTTTCTACCCCCAAGTGCGAAACCTATCAAAAATCACGCCACATGACCCTTCTAAATCTACAACACTGTTCTAGCCAATGCTCGATGACACGCGCCCCCCCACCCCACCTCATTCTGCCCGAAGGCCCTGTGCCCCCGGTAAATCATGATATCTGGGTTTCAAAATGCAAACACAGACAAATCAGCGACAGTGGCGAAAAAACAAAAATGAAAACCCTAAACGCTACGAAAACAAAACAACAAAGTAAAACCTTAAACCATTCGCAAAGAGAAGTCATCTTCAAATTCTTTACTCTCGATGAAAAATTTTTTTTCCCCCCACCCCAACTCCCTCGGATCTGCAAAGACAGCCCTTGCTTTGTTTAAAAGCCCCTTGAACTTCCCGTTTATTTTTTTCCTTTTTTCTCTGACAAATCCACAACATCCGTTCTATTGATCAAAATTCTTTCCAGCCTCCCTTGATCCCCTATTTTCTGGCATTCCTCTTCGTTTCTTTATCCAAAAAAGCGAGAAAAAATCAAAAATTCTGAATGAAATAACAATAAAATCATCATCTCGATCCCGTACTGCTTCCTTCCCCATTTGTGATTACAAACTTGTCCTCATCACAAAAATAGAAACCATCTCTTCTTTCGGGAAATTTTTCCATCAACTAAAAAAGTAATAGTTACACCTCTACTCAAAAAGCGCCCCTTGACCCAAACATTCTGAAAAATTTACAGACCTGTTTTAACCTTCCTATTTCTCTAAAGTCCTTGCAAAAGGTCCGAAACAACTAAAACAACCCCCTTCTTTCCAATAGTCTTCTCCCCTTTTAGTCCCTATTACCCCAAACACGCACCGGACCACCTACCACACCTTAAAACGCTTCTAAGCTTCTGATCAGGAAAAATTTCCCCATTCTCACCTTTCGATTACTCGCCTAAAAACACAAAAGCCCTTTTCCCTTTTTTTGCCCCCTTTAAAAAACAGTTTGGTATTACAGGCCACCCCCCCGGGTTTACTTCATCCCTTACAGGCTGATTTACCATTTTAAGTAAGCAAGTTTAAATAATCACCTGCAAAACTGAAATGTGGAGCCCACAAGGATATTCGGGCCCCCGTTCTTTTCACTTTAAGGCCCTTTTTCAAAATTTAATTTAATCATCATCAGATCCCCCATCATTTCATCCCGATGACCCCCAGATTCTTAACCCCTAAAAAATTCCCCTTCTCTCTTGAAAAACTGTATACTGCCCCAAATTTTAAAAAAAAATGGATGTACAGAACAAGTTACAGCTAATGCAGAAAAAACAAAGCCATGCTTGTGGGGGACGAAACAGAAACCTCCCCCATCCAACAGTTTCAATTTTTCGGCAATACGTAAATTCTCTTTTCCCTGCGGGAAAGTATCGGGAGTTGTTATGGACAAACCAATTCAATGCAAAATTTCATCACCCCCTCCCGTCACGTCTATAAAGTAGGGCAAATTGTACAATTCAAAAGTACCTGCCATGACAACTTCAAAAATAGTGGCGTCTCTCATTCTTTCAGTTGGATTTGAAATTCTCTTTTGGCGGGTCGCCGCATCATCTATCCCCCCCTTTCAATGTATACAAAACTTGCATTTGACTGTCCCAAAAGAGAAAATTGGACATTCTCCTCTTTGGATCTCTCCACTGGTGCTTGTCACAGAGAGTTAACAAAGATCGTCCCTCTGTTCAAATGTCCCCAAAAAAACAGCCCCTCCTACCTCTGTGAATGTCTTCACCCATACACTATTCCGTTCCCTTGCTCTGCTGCTTTCTTGGCTTAGGGAAACAGAGTTCAACCATCCCCCGTTGGGCCCTCGTGTTTCTGGTGGTGATTGGGGTGATTTCCCCCTTTTCCCATCGCCAAAAGCCTTTTTGAACTTTTAAAACCCGCCTCAAGACAATTTATTCCCAAACCCAAGATTTTTTTCCCCCCTTTTATCCAATTTTGGGGCTTTAAAAGCCCAAAAACCCCCCCACCCGCCAAAGTGTATAACTTGCGCGCGGCGTGCGCGCGCGGTGCGCGCGCGCGTGTGTGTGTGTGCGTTCGCGTGCGTGCGAGCGTGGTGCGTGGTGTGCGTGCGTGTGTGCGAGCCGGTGCGGGTGTGTTACATTACATTTTTGAAATTGTTAATTGGTATGGGGGTATGTGTATAGGTGTGTGTTGCAAGCGTTTGATTTGTTTTTTCAAGATATAGCGCTATATAAATTCCCCTTATTATTATTATTATTTTTATTATTATTTTTATTATAATTTAAATTTTTTATTTTTTTTTTATTATTTATATTATTATTTTTGTTTTTTATTTTTTTTTTATTTATTATTTTATTTTTATTATTAAAGTCTGCCTTTATTTTATTTAATATTTTGGATTGTTTTTACAAAGTTATTTCACAATGCATTTTAAAAAAAATCTGCAGCGTGAAAGAAGCTTTTATTTGTTTTGAAAAAAAATTCGTTATTGAATAATAATGGTTTTTTACTTTTTCATTTAAAATTATTTGATTACAAATACAACCCCTGTGTTATAAGGGCGCGGAAATTTGGGGACTGGAGCAGCTGTAACACATTGTGATCAGTACACCTCTTTGCTTTAAAGCAGTTTTTAGGCTTAGATAGACATACTCCTAATGATCTTGTTTTATAGTGAAACCAATAGATATACCTCTGTTAATGCTGCGTAAGAGCTTAGATATTGGATTAAATTCTGATAAGGGTGAGTGCAGGGTTTCTTTTAAGTTTTACAAAGATGATTAGATGTCAAGGGGGAAAAACCTGGGCTTAACAAATCCTACTTTTTTAGTGAACTTGGTATTTTGTGTCGAAAATTTTAGAGATTTTTCAACGTTTCAGGCCCAAAAATTGATTACTGCGTTGGCGCACTGGAGTGGTCATATTAAAACAGTGATAATATCAAATGTATAGCCAATTTTTAAGTTCACCGAGTTCAAACTTATCAAAGTTGATTAGACAAATTTGAACGAATTATGTCTAAGTTTTTGACCCGGTGTTATCAACAAATAATGTTCATAAATTTAATATATAGAACATGAAAGATGATGACCTCAGTTGCTCTGCCATAATGTAAGCAATAGGGAAGATAAGTTCATGTTTGGCTTTTCGTCCGGATTAGAAGTGTTAGACAATTACATCCGTTAAAATATAGAAGAAGCCTAATTTATTTAAAATTCTGTCTAACATGATTATCACCCTGAATTGTGCGCAGCTGCTTATGTTGTGTAAAGCCTTTAGAATAAGAGATATCCCTTTTTCCTAAGTATATTTTTGTAACTGATTTGTTGTGGTGGTTGGTATACAATAACATTTTGAATTTGTCTATTTCCTATTTCTATCACCAAAACATAAGCAGTTGGCAATCCTTCATGTAGGGCCAATGGCTTTTTTTGTGAATAAATCTTTCCAGTTCTCTGTCTTCTGTTTTCTGTCTGTCTGTTTCCCGTCTGTTTCTGTCTTCTCTCTCTCTCTCTCTCCCCTCTCTCTCTTTCTCTCTCTCTCTTGCGTGAGCATGTTTTATGACGGCTAAAAGGGCACCCCTAACAATGTAGTTTGGTTATGGGCCTTTACCCCCCCTCCCGCCCCCCTCCCTTTTTCAAAGTCCTACTACCTCAGAGCCACGTGAGGTAGCTCACGTCCTAGATTGTGTTACCTACTTACCCTACCTACCTACCTTCCTGAGGGAAGACTTCTTTCCGCCTGGCGCCTCCTCTAATAAGGCAAGAGAGCCCGGTATCCCCCAACCATCCAGTCACACAGAGACGTGGTAAGTGGGGCAAGTTCTACAAAAACTAGGAAAGAAGTGGGCGCTTGGGGGGGGGGGGGGGTGGATGATAGCCCCAGCGCAGACAGGAGAGAGAGCCCCAGCCCTCAGAGCCGAAAGAGAAAAGAGGGAAGAACCCGCCTAGGAAGAAAAACTAAGAGACCAGGGAAGCTAAGGGAGGAGAACTAGACAGCGAGTAGAGATAGGAGTGGGGCTGACTTTAAGACAGGCTTACAAAAACTCCTGCCAGCAACAGAACAGAAACGGGTTAGAAGGCAGTTTGCAGGGAATGGATTCCAACAGTGTGCTGTGGTGTTCCTGTAGTGCCAGTTCCCAAAGAAAGGCCAGGTAAGGGAACCATTGTTATGGATCTTGTGTTGTGGGTTGAAGTGATCTTGTGTTGTGGGTTGAAGTGATCATTGTACCTATTTTATAGTGGTTGTGGTGACCCAAGTATGTTCCTATAATAAAGGTGCTAGCCAGCAGTGGAATCTGTTTGGACTGCATACAGATGGTGTGTAGCAGGCGTGAGTCTCTGTATTTCTGCCTGGTCTATACACTCCTGTTATCCTGTCGGTGTGCCTGTCTTTGGTATGACTTGATAACATTGTCCCATTCCGCTGTCTGCTCTGTTCTCTGTCTTTCACTGTCTGTCTTTATCCCGTGAGCACAGGAAGTACATCCATCACTTGACAGGGCATGACATCGTGGCCTGGCATTCAGGCAGTTGCTTTGTCACAGGACAGACCATAGATTTGAACCACAGACGTAGAGAAGCCCTCTCTAAACATGTCGCCAGCCCCACGGGGACACCCAGCGATACCTTATTTCCCAGCATCGGCACCCGTGGCACGGTGCTATACCCTAATCACAATATCTTACAAAATTTATGCAATCCAATACAACACACTACAACACAACACCAAAAACAACACATACAATTCAATAATATACAATCGATACCATTTTCATTACAAAACAATCAAAACATACGTAACATGGAAACTGGATAATGTTCAGTAATTGACCACAGCAGAGAGGGGAGAGAGGGGAGAGAGAGAGAGAGAGGAGAGAGAGAGAGGAGAGAGGAGAGAGAGAGAAGAGAGAGAGAGAGAGAGAGGAGAGGACGACCACCACACCCTTTGGGACAGGCGCGCGCGCGCCACCACACACCACCACACACACACACACACACACACACACACACACACACGCACGCACGCACGCACGCACGCACGCACGCCCCAAGCAGCACACCACCACCAAATATTGTCGAAAGCCCAAAACGAATGTTGTATTTTAACGTTTTGCCCCGTCCCTTTTTTATTTCTAAATATAAACGTAAAAGAATGGATGAAACTTGGTGAAGAAATTTTGTTTGTCCGAGTTTTATGATTTTTTTTTTAATTTTTTTAAAACATTCTTTATTTAAAGTGTGTGTGGAGTGAGCGCGCACGCGCGCAGGTGTGTAGGTTGTGTGGCGGTATATGTTTGTGGTAGTTTGTATTTTAATGTTTACTTATCGTTTTTCCCTTTTTTTAGGTTTAATTAAATGATAAAGGTTAAAATTAATGAGTATTTCAGTTTAATCATTAAAAATTTGTTTTTAGGGGGCTTGATAAAAAAAAAGAAAAGCATTGCTTATTCAATGTACCTTCTGGAAATAAAATTTTGATTGACTTGACTTGACCTGACCACACACCACCCCGCGCACGCGCACGCACAAACTTCCCATGGTCAAAAATTTTTTAATGATTCAGCAATTCATAATGTCGTTGCTGAGTCAAATTCTTCCCCTGAAAGACCATTACTGTAATTATCATACTAATCATAATATATATATAGTGTGTGTGTGTGTGTGTGTGTGTGTGTGGTGTGGTGGTGTGAGTGCGTGTAAGAGAGAGAGAGAGAGAACTTGAACTCAAAAACGGGTTTAATTGCCTGGGCCCTTTTTGGGCCACTACAATGCAAAGTTGTTTTGGGGAAAGCATCACGATATAACGCGTAATAACAACAGTAACAACATTCAAAACAATTATGCGTTTTCAGTATACGGAAACACTTCTAAGGTGGGGGATTAAATTTGTTTTTTTAATTTTTCTTAGCTAGCTTTATCGGAAAAAAAGATTTTGTAAAAATACAAATGAGTAGAACATTGTTCCATAGTTATGGTTACTTCTATTACAATGAAAGTTTTTTGTTTTCATTCGTTGATAATTAGACTTAATCTCAACTTAAGTAATTATACTTTTCTTCGGTTTATTTATTATAACACAACATTTGCAATAGTTTTGTCTTTCTTTGTCATTATTTTGTTTTAGTCTGAACACAAACTGTTAATATTCTAAAATGCATACTATTCCTGCGTTTTGCTGCATACTGGAGCACCAAGCTTTTGTTCAAATAAAGAAAGTTGAGGAAACACACACCCCAACAAACACAACACACCACACACACACACACCACACACCACACACCACCACACACACACAGAGTACTTTAAAGTCATAGCAACCAAATACATGTACTCATCATCATCAGCCCCGTGACCTTGGGGGGTCGTGGGGGAGACATGAAGACGATGCCGTGGTAAGCCTCTCCATCCATCTCGGTCCTCGGCTCTGCGCAGTAGTGCCGAGTCATTCATCCTGGCCCATTCTTGATGTTGTCCATCCATGACTTGTTCTGTCTTCCCTCCTTCTGCCACCTTCGAGTTTTCCCTGCAGTACTGTTTTGGGCAGAGTGTTGTGGCGGGTGACGGGGCCGACCATGTCAGCTTTTTCTTCTTGGATGGTGAGAAGGGGTTCCTGTGGACCTGCCAGCCGTGGTTATTGATCTTGACAATTCATGGTCTTTCGTTCTCTCCAGGATAGGGCCCAGTAGTTTTTATGGCATTTTGTTTCAATGACGGGATTCGCTTTGCTGTTTCAGCAGTCAAAAGTCCAGGTTTTACTTCCGTAAGCAGGATCGACTGAAATTTGGGCTTTGTTGAGCTTTAGTTTGATTGGGAAACTCATCTCTTTACTTTTCCCTATGGTGGTGAGTTTTGTCATGGAAGATGTTGCCCTGGCTATTCTGTTCTTTGATTTCTGTCGTCGATCGCCCGTCCTTTGTGGTGTGCGCCGAGGGGATTTAAAGCGTCTACCTCTCCAGTTGTTGGCCGTTCATGTAAATTTTGCGGTGGCATTGCTTGTGCTGTTCACAAGTACTTACTTTTCTCCCAGCTTTACCTCCATCCATATGCTCCAGCTCTGTTCTCAAGTTGGTCGTAAGATCTTGCAGCTCTGTGTTCTTCCCCCATGAGGTCAATGTCATCGGCAAACCGTAAGTTGTTGAGGGGTCTGCCCCCAAAGGAGATGGTAGGGTGGAAGTCATGGAGGGTTTTCTCATGATGTTTTCCAAGACGATTGAACAGGGCTGGAGATAAAGGCATCCTTGTCGGACCCCACTGTGGTTTTGAAGTAGTCTCCGACCTGATTGTTCAGAAGGACTGCACTGCTTGCAGTGTTGTATAGTGCTTGAATGGTTTGGGACAAGTCCTTCTTCAATGCCAAACATTTGAGGACCTGCACAGGCCTTCGTGCCATACTCTGGTCAAAGCCTTCTTGAAGTCGATTTAAGTTGTGGAACAGGTCTCTTGTGTTGAAGATGTTTTTCCATCATGATGTGGCAGTTAAAAATCTGTTCGATTTGTGCTCCCGCCTGCCTGGGAACCAGCTTGTTCCTCTGCAAGGTGTTCTTCTGCCTCTTCTTGAGTCGATTCAAAATAACTTTGAGCTTTTCTTGCTGGGTGGCTGGGGAGGCTGATAGTTCTATTTTTTGGCATTGGCGTAAATTCCCCTTCTTGGGCAGGGGTATGATGAGTTTATTGTGTCCAGTCTGTTGGCCACTGTTTTGTCTCCCAAATCTTTGACGTAGCTGTAACATATGTGATGACTGTTTCGCCACCATGCTTGAGCAGCTCTGCTGGTATATTGTCTGCTCCTGGGGACTTTCTATGGTAAGCTGCGGATGGCTTCTTCCACTTCTTCCCTCAGTATAGGTAATGGCGAGGGTGCTCTTGATGTTGCTGCTTTCTCTTCTATTATGCTCTTGTCAGGTTGTATTGGGTAGTTGTACAGTTCTTGACAATATTCAGACCACCTGTTCAATGCAGCTGAGCTTTCTGTGAGGAGGTTTCCGGAGCTGTCTTCAATGACTGATGATTTGGTTTGAAGTGGTTTTGTGAGTTTCTTCAGGGTGTTGTATGCCTTTTTACTGTTGCCCACTTTCATGTTTTTTCGATCTCATCACATTGATCACTGATCAACTTCTCTCTGGCCTTTAACATTGACTTCTTCACGAGATTGTACATGTACTAGACTATGAGAAAATATGTGTAAAGTACATTTATAGCTAGTATTGAGTAGTTATCATGACACAGATATTGATGTGAAACCAATATACACAATCACATTAGCCCTGCAATTTTCTATTCGAGGTGTTTGCTGATTTTGCATAACAATGACAAAAAAAGTGGATACCCCGCATCAGTAGGTAAAGCACCCACTATAGAAGTGCAGATCATGATAAGCTAAATGTTTAAAGTATTTCTTCCGTCTGTTGATTGCATGGAACACATACTTTGATAAATTATGTGTGTGGATAGGGTTTGTGGCTCTTAGCAAAACGTCCCGAGGAAGTCCTTTCGTTTCCCTTTAGAAATTTACGTCTTAAGTCATCATACATAGGACAGGCAAACAAAAGTGCTGTTCATTTTCAATATGATTTTTACAAAGTGGACAAGCTTTTTCATGGTTAGAACCCTTATAGCGATGTACATTGTTATGTAGGGGGGGGGAACATTAAATCGAACATGAGAAATGGCAAACGGAAACAATATACATCAATATCTAGAATTTTGGGCTCTCTTTCAAAACGGTCTTGAATGACGTGTAAGGTTGATATCTGTCACGTCTCTGAGAGTACCTGTCATTCCTGAATAAACATATCCCAATCCTTGTTTAAAATTTTTGCAGAAATGTTTTCACGTTCCAAACCTTGTGTAACCAAAACAATATTAAAACCAGTCATACATAATATTTCTCTTATTTTTGATACCAGCACTGCTTCCCAATACTGTCTAATGTAGAAAATTTTGATAGGCCTTTTTAGGTAATCGTTCTTATTCATTTCTAATTAATCTAAGCCAATATCTTAGGCAGGTAACGTATGAATTCACATGAGTGGATACCTACCCAAATCCCATATACCATTTTATTTGGTGTCTTGGTTGGTACTCCTAAAAACCTTTTACATGCACACATGTGCACTTTTTCTATGTTTCTAACCTGTTTATTCCCCATATTTCTGCAGCATATAGCAACATTGGTTGTATTTTTGTATCGAAGATTTTAAAGTAAGTTTTTGCTGTCATTCTTTATAATTTTTGAAATACTCTATTAAGCTGAAAATTGCCTTTTTGGGCCTTTGTTGTTAAAGCGGTACCATTTTTAGCACTGATCATTGTTGTAAATTTAAATCCTAAATAACAATAGCTATTAACTATTCCAATCTATTACTATTGTAGAATCACCTCTCATGTTTCCCTAAAAATCCCCCTTTCTAAATACCATGACCTTTGTTTTTTCAATGTTTACAGTTAATTTTATATTATCACAACATGTTTTTTAAAATATTCAATGATTCTGTAGACCACTTTGGTGTTGTTAGAGAGGGGAGAGAGAGAGAGAGAGAGAGAGAGAGAGGAGAGAGAGAGAAAAGAGAGAGAGAGGAGAACTCGGAACTCAGAACTTGTTTAATGTAAAATCGGCACGGGGCCCACAATACACAAGTAGGAGGGAAAAAAGAAAAAAATTTCATCACAAAAGTTATGTTTCCATACGTAGCCAAAAATGTGTTAAATAAATGTGCATCAAAACAAATCATCTCCTATTCACTTCCATTTGACTGGGGACGTTTAGTAAAACATTAAGAAAACAGAAATGATGACATTGTTATACAAAAAAATTTGAATTGTGTGATACATACAATTTGAACCCAGACCATCAATCTTAAATAAGCATGATTTTTAAATACATTATTTCCCATTGATTGAATCCAAATGTTTTGCAGACTGTTCACGTTGAAGAAAATTTTTTTACAATTCTACTATTTCAAAAGGATACTATTGTTATCGTCATAAACTTTACAAATAAAAATAAGCAGCCCGCATGTCCCCCTGATAAGTTACAGTTTATGTACATTGATTTATTTAAATACATTGTTAATGTCTTCAGCTGCGCCTCTTTTTCAAATTTTTAAAACTGTCGTTTTGGGGGCAATAAACAAAATTAGAGCAAACTGGTCGATGAAGAGAGGAAAAAAAGTAGTTTTGATGGTATATACCCCCGCTAAAAGCCTCTACCATGCTTTCATTTAAAACAACAACAACACCAAAACAACAACAACAAAACCAAATCCAACAACAAACAAACCCCAACAGAAAAAAAACAAAATGAAACCAAAAAGCTATGTATAAATACACCCATTTTTACTCAGCTCCCCCCGTCTGGGACGAAGTGAGCGCTGTTAATTGCAGACATTTAACTGAATCTTGTTTCCCTGCAGAAATCTGTGAGCATTGTCTTCTTCGTATAGCATAAAAGATGTACTTTGATACCTGCAAAGAAAACGTTTTTGTTTTTTGCATAAAGAACAGCACACAGGTAGATGAAGAATATTATGAATAAACTTTACTCTGAGATCTGCAACTAGGAAAAAATATAAAATCAAATGGTATTCATTTTCCTTAGGTTCTTCCAAAAGGACACATTTTGTCTTGCAAGCTGTGACTGTATCTGTGACGATTGTTGTTTAACGGTAGGACATTTAATCTGGCTGTGACAAGGCAATTTAAAGCAATATAATCAATGCTACTAATATAAAATTCTTTTTCAAATACAGTTTTAAATGCCCTGTAAATGGAGTATCTATCATGTTCCCCAATAACACTTTGCCATTCCTGAATAAACAAATCTATTAGTCTTTGTTGAAAATCTGCATAAATTTTCAACATCTCCAACACCTGCTGTAACCATAAATATTAAAACCACACTCGCATAAAAATACTCTTATGTTTGAAACCCCGCATTTTTTTTGCATTTAATTATCAACTCTTAATTGCATTTCATATGCTTGACGAGGTTTTCTGCGGGGGTCCATCTGAAGTATTTTAAACCGGGATCGTAAAGCATAAACACATAAATTAACATAAAGAGGATATCTTCCAAGTTCCCCGAAAACCCTTTTTGTTAGGAGTTTTGTTTGGGGAGACCCCCAAAAGGTTTACATGCCATTAAATGAATTTTTTTCTAAACAACCCAAGCGACTTAATCCCAAACTTCTGAAGAATACAGTATAATAGGCTGTATTTTTTATCAAATATTTTTAAAGAAAATTTGATGGGTTTATCCTTGGTTTTTCAAAAACCCTTTATCAAACTAACTAAAGCTTTTTACCTTTCAAAATTTGATTTTAAATACCAACTTTGTTACTAAGCTTTGTAGAAAAATTGAACCCCAAATAAAAATTTTATTCACTACTTCTAGTCTATCATTTTCAAAAAACATTCTTCATCCCTGCCAGAAATCCCCCCTTTCAAAAAAACCATAATTTTAGTTTTCTCTTTGTTTATTTTTAAATTTTTCCATACTTGAACAAACATGCCATAAGAACATTCAACTGGTTTTGAAGCCCAAACAGGAGTAGATGATAACAAGAAACGTCCCCTGCAAAAAGTAAGTGAACAATTCCATAATTCCTGGTATCTGCTGAATGCCAGTTTACCTTTCACAGACTATCATTTGCAAGCTGGTTAATAAACATTTGAAATAAGGTTGGACTCAAGAACATCATGGCGCACCCTTTACGGGACATTCAAAAAGCTCTGTATACTCAAATTTGATCTAACACATGATACAAAGGCCGTATACATTGATTTAGAGAACAGAAGAATCTTCCTTTGATACCTGGTTTCTGATACACTGAAATAATTTATCATGTCTTACAGAATAAAATGCTTTTTTAAAATCAACAAAAGCAACAATACAACTTGTTACCTCTTGGAAAAGGACTTCTGCACAACAGAGTTTTAAAACAAAAAATTATGGTCAATAGAAGAGTGATGTTTACGGAATCCTGCTTGATTCTCAGATATTAAGCTGTTTTTTTCCCAGAAGAGTAAGTCGTTTTTTAATATTGTACTGTAACATTTTGAGATTGTACTTAATAGAGAGACACCTCTATAGTTGTCTAAACATATGGGTCCCTTTTTATGAATTGGGATGACGATAGCCTTTTCCCATTCCTTTGGATGTATCCCTTTGGTAACACTTTATTAAAAAATTTTATTCAAGAAGGGATAATACTTATGCTACCGGGTCTTGAGCATTTCTGCAAGCACCCATCCATTCCACATGCTTTACCACATTTAATCTAATTTACTGCATTTGCTATTCCTCTAAAGTTATGTCAGCATTCAGGCAATGTTTGGTCTTCCTCCGAAAGATAAATGCACTCTTGGTTTTCCTCATTGCAATATTTGTATCTGTAAAAAAATACATTTTTGAAATGATCATCCATTCATTCAGCGATATATTGTTTTTGTACTTTCCCCTTTTTCCCACACCCATTTCAGTTAGCTGTTCCAAAAAGGTACTGGAATCTTTAATATTTGCAGCAAGCATTTCAACTTTTTTCCTTCTAAAACTTCTTTTTTTTCGTCTTCATAGGCACTTGTATTCTTTTCTTGCATTTACGTATTCGATTCTATCTTTCCTCCAATCTGTACTTTCTGAAACCCTCAAAAGTTTTTCTACTTTTTTGTTTGGCTTGCTGACATTCATTGTCAAACCATTCAGCCCTATATTTTGTACATTAGATAAACTTTTCTTACCATACAACTGTAGTGCTAATAAACACTTTACAAACATACCAGCGCACTGTCTACAATGGTCTTCTAAATACTAGCAGCTAACTGAATCTTACTTTGCAGATTTGCATCATTTAGATTATCTACGTAAACCTGTTCCTTTCCTTTATCCCATAATGTTTTTTAATATAGAATTTTCCCTTTTTATTTTGATTGAATTCAGTGCTGAATGTAGAAGACATGTCAATACAACTGGTAGATGATCAGTTCAGATGAATTTCCACATCTAAGGACATACCACAGACATCATATGCAAACCGTGTGACATGACAAACTAGTCCACAATACTGCATCCCGTGTTACATATGTAGGTGTAACTGCCAACAAAATCACATTCACACAAACCATTTAAAATAACAAGATCAAAAGAGTTACTTCTTCTTCTTCAAGTGGGTCCTGCAGACATCGACGATCATGGCTCTCCATTCTTCCCTGTTCTCGGTCCCTCTCATGAGCTCATTGTTGGTGCCCTCTTTATTCCTGCGAATTTGTTTAAGCTGTCTGTGAATTTTGTGGTTGTCTTCCTCTGCTCTTGTTTCCACAGATTTTGTCACTCCATAACAGTTTCTCTAGTCCGTCAGGCCTGATTATATGGCCGAAAAATTTGAGCTGTCTTTCTCTGATGGGGGTTGGAAGGGATCTCTTGTAACCAGCCATTTCCATTACTTCTGCATTTGTTTTTCTTTTTGGTCATGAGACTTTCATGATTCTCTGGATGAACACATTTCCATGCTTCTAGTCGCGTTCTGTGTCCTTGGCTAGGGTCCAGCACTCACACCCTTTACAGAAGAATGGACCATACGTGGCTTAAAAACCCATGGATCTTTGTCTTGAGGCTTTTCTTCTGTTGGTAAAAATGCATTTCATGTTGTTAAAAGTTGCTTAGATTGACCAATTCTCTTCTTGATTTTGTGTCACACTTGCCGACCGGGGTGATAGTAAAACCCAAGGTATTTAAAGGTGTTGTTATTGTCTGATTCTCTCCTTTACGGCTATGCTGTTTTCTGGTATAACAGCTTTTTTCGAGACACCATGCATTCTGTCTTCTTTGCTTTGAGCTGTAATCCTTTCTTTTCGCTTTATCTGTTACTGTTGTTAAATCTTTTGCGTTTTTCTTAGAGTGGGCGATAAGGACTGTGTCATCTGATATCTCAAGTTGTTGATGTTGTGGCCACCTACACTAATTCCCTCATGAATTCTCAATATTTCGTAGAATTTTTTCATATATACATTAAATAAGTCAGGCGAGAACACGCAGCCCTGCCTCACACCCCTGCAGATTGGTCTATATTGACTGATGTCATTGTCGACTCTAAGGCTGCTCCTGTTCCAATATATGTTTGAGGACTCGAAGATCTTTTCCGTCGATGTATGCCTGCCAGAATATCAAACAATCGGAGTGCCCATACTTTGTCGAAGGTTTTTGAGTAGTCAATGAAGCAGAGGTACAGGTCTTTTGGACCTCGATGGATCTTTCCATGAGAGTTTTCAATGCGAAGATTGCATTTCTGGTCCCTTTGTTCCCATGAATCCAAATTGCGTTTCTGATATTTCGGGGAGTATTTTATTTCTCATTCTCTTCATGAGTATTCGTAAAAGAACTTTGGTGAGGTGACTCATCAGGCTGATTGTACGATGTTGGTCACATTCAGCTGTACCCAGTTTCTTAGGGATCGCAATGTAGATGGACTTCTTCATATCTGTGGGAAATCTCTCCTGTGTCTATATATTGTTTAGTAGTTTTGTGATTGCCTTAATTCCCTTCATCCAGGGCTGTTATAATTCAGATGGGATATCATCAGGTCCGGGGCCCTTCCCACTTTTCATCTTGCTGAGTGCATGTCTCACTTCGTCTTCCCATGATTATGGGGCCCATCTTCGTTGCTAATATGGGAGGTGGACCTCTGTCGTTGTGGTATAACTCTTCGATGTATTCTGACCACTGTTAAGAATATCTTCTTTTTCCATGAGTATATCTCCATCTTCGATTTATAAAAAATGTTTTGCGATGATTTCTTTCCTGTCACATCTTTTATTTTTTCTTTGCATAAGTTTGCTATCAAATTTGCATTCATTTCAATTTCCTTGCATGCATATTGATCCATTCTTCCTTGGCTTCATTACATTTTTTCTTAACCAGTTTGTCAAGTTCTTTATACTTCTTTTATTACTTTTGCCTTTCTCCTGTTTTCCATTAGGTTTAAAATTGGGGAGCTCACCCACTCTTATGTTCTTTCTATTTATGACTGGAATATATTCTTTTGCTGCCTCGATGATGCTATTTTTCATCATCTGCCATTTTTCCTTGTAGTGGTGAGTTGATTAGGCATCGAATTTTTTTCCCAACTTTGATCTTGTATTTTTCTTTGATTTCTTCGTCAGTTTTGTAGCATGTTCATTTGCAGTTTTGGTGTTTTTTTTGCTTTTGACAATTTTTCAATTTTAGTCGCATTGCCCGGATAACTGGGACAATGATCACTTCCACAGTTGCCCCTGGCATGGACTTACAAGACGTTATAAAAGTTACGGGAAGCGTTCTTGAATCAGGATGTAATCAAATTTGATTCCTGGTTTCTGTCGCCAGGGCTTTTCATGTCCAGCATCTTTTGGTGGTTTTCAACCATGTGTTCAATGACAGCCAGCTTTTTTTCCCTTGCACCTTTCCCGTGAGCCGCTCTCTTTTTTCATTTCTCACTCCTTTTCCCAATGGGCCAACTGGGGTTTTTCATCTTTCCTTTTCCTACTTTGAATTGAGGTCATCCATTATTATTCTGATATTTGAGACTTCGTTGCTTCATTGCTTTTTCGATATTTTCATAAAACTCCCAATTGCTACGTCATTTTTATCAGCTGTTGGTGCATATACTTGTAATATTCCAATGTCTAAAGGTTGCCTTAAGTTTTACTATCAGGACTCTGTCATTTACAGTCCAGAAACCTTTGATGGTCTTTGAGGTTTCTTGATCAGAATCTGCCCAAATCCTTTGGGTGTTGATCTCCTCCTGAGTAAAGAATGGTGTATTGTCGGATGGTATGCAGCTGTCCCTTTTCCTCTCACTTCTGAAAGTCCTAGTATATTGAGGTTCATTCTTTCCATTTCCCGTTTGAGATTTTTCCCAAATTTTTCCCTTTTTTTAGCATAGTCCGTACGTTCCATGTACCCATTTGAGAGGTTTTCTGATGCGGACAGTCGCTGGATGAGATCGAGGGTTACCTGTCGCAAAATAATCCCCTACGAGCGAGGAACTTCCAGATAAACTGGAAGCCCTTCACGTGTTATCTGTATTCTGTTTTTTTGATTACCATGACATTCTTTGCAGAAGTATACTTAGTAGGCTGCAATTACTTTCTATAGGAGCAGTGCTCTACTGAGGGATTTTCTTAGCCATTTTACTCATATATTATCATTGCCTAACACATTTGAAGTGCTGACAGTTCCCAAAAACTATTCGGCTGCTCAACACATCATTCCCCACCTGCCCTTCCATGACTTCAGTAACCCTGATCGGGGGCTAAGTGGGTACCGATCTTTCCAAGGATCTCCCAAGGCTAGCGGAGGGAAGGAGGCACCTTACTTCTCCTGTTGGTGAAATAATTTCACCCCGCCACCAAAGAGTTACATATTTCCAAAAATTGATCTCCAAACATGTTATTGTTTACATCATGTGATTTTCTGTATAAGGGGGACTGATCATCTATTTCATCGTCTGAATCATCATTTAAGTTATAACAAGCATTATTTCTGGATCCTTTCTTGCATTAAGATCTCCAAAATAATAACAAATGAAAATCATATAGTTCATAAAAACTCTAACGCGTATGCTTAATGTTTCCAAACCCTATCCGTTTTCATTATTTTTCAAAAAGTGGGTGATGTGGTGATATGTCGGTACAAATCCAAAATATATCCATATCAGTTTTAAAAAAATTGCTTATCAATATCAGAATTATCATATTATCTCTATCGAAATCAACCTTAGTTACAAACTGTGCAAATGCCTTCTTTATTCAATACAATGATCCCCTGAATATCTGTCCTGATAAGAAATCTTCTTTGCAACGAGCTGAAAATAACATAAACACTAAAGAGATTGGACTCAAAATTGGTGCCAACAAAAGTTTCAGTTAAACAAATAAAAAAAATTTGATTTATGTATTTTACAACTCTGCAATTTCTAACTTAGGAAGCACCCATTTAATTAAAAATTGAGGAAACTTGACATCAGTCTTTGAAAAACTGTTTTTCCAGGCATTATTTACAGAAGTTTACTCATCTACATTGTTATCATTTCTTTTCCTTTATTTTATACTATTTACAATGGCCTGGCGATTTCCTATTGTGGGGGTGCGAGTTCTTGTGCGACTCTATTCTGAGCTTTCCCGTTTCCCCCGCTAGAATGCACACGACTAAAGCTGTCAGAATGCTGCTTGACTAGCATCCTTCCCTGGCAGTCTTTCTCTGTTGGCTCTGTTTTGGGGAGCCTCCTTTGGGTTGCTGTGTTCTCATGGGTACCGTCCAAATGGGCGTTCTCTCACCCCGTGGAGGGCTGTATCTGATGTTGGGCTGTATCATCGCCATGCTTGTTTGAATCTGTGGCACCTGTGGCTGTGACTGTGAGTTTATCCCCTTTCTGGTGTCACAGCAGTCCCTCGTTTCTCCTGGGGCCTCCAGTGGCCCCTTTCCTTTCCTATGTGTGCTCTTGTCGCCCCCATAACCTTTTGTTTATGCTTTGTCCCCCTTCTTGCCCCGTACCTTCCTTTGCTTACACTCTGTGTTGTCACCGTGTTACTGTGCCTCTGTTTCTTCCGTGATTTTTGCACTGAGCAAATTCTCAGTTTCAGAGATTGTATTGCCGTTTTTCTTGCACTAAATCATTGTTGTTATTACATCCTGTAGGTCTCCAAATCAATGTTAGAGGCAGGAGGTTTGTCTTAAGTCTTTTCCTTGTCTGTACAGTCATATTGTCCAGTTCATGTCATCTCCATTGTAGCCTTCAGTCTGTGTGTTGTCATCTCTACTCTGTCTACCATGCCATTCGTGTTTTGCTTACCTGAGGCTCTTTGTTCTTATGTGCCTTCCTGTGTACTGCCGTCTTTCCACAAGCAGTGTGTCCTGGATCTGGATCCTTGTCAGAGTCTGCCTTGGTGAGCAGTTCAGTCGGGACACCTGGTGTAGTGAGATGTCCTGGTACAAACAGGTCTGGCATGATAACATGCCCTTTTCCGTGCAGAGCTTGAACTGCCCCTGTTTGGTGACGATATTCGTGATGTGCGTCTCTGCTTGTGCTCCCTCTTTTATCTGTCACGTGTGAATCATCACAGTCATGAGGTCTCTCTGGACATCATCAGTCATACTTCTCTCAAAAGAACCCTCTCTTGCCCTTGGTCTGTATAATGGAAGAAGGCTTGCGGCCCTTTGGTATCTCTGGTGTGCCTGGATGAGTGAGGCTGTTGGGTTTTATTGTACCTCTGCTTAAGCTGCCTTCTGTCCACTTCTGACCGCTTCCTGTATGCACCTTTATTGCCCTGATGATCCATGACGATCCCATGACGATCTGCTGGCGCACCCTGACGATCCCGCTGATGATCTTCCTGTCGATCCCTGTGGTCCCGCTGGGCGAACTGGTTGGTCCCGCTGACGAAATCGGGGCATTTCTTTTCTGCTGATCATGCTGTCACCCGTGTCCTGCTTTGATAGTGTGGTTGTGCGTGCTTGCTGGTCCCTTCTCCTGAGTGGATCGCCCGTTTACAAGTTGGCCCCTTTGCCCTGGTCTCTATGATTTCTTTTCCTCTCTGAGGTGGTGAGATCTGAAGTCACTCTGATGGTTTTTTCTTCGCGAGCCTCGGGGTTTGTTCTGGTCCCTGAGGATGCTGTTTTATCTCCCCACCGGCGAATTGAAACAGTAGTGGGCGGGCATGTGTCCGGTGTCGGCTGCCTTTTTCTGTAAAGTCGTTCAATGTCGACCTCTGCCAGACATCATCGGAAGAATAGTAATTGAAGATGTCACTATCACTTGTTCGTTGGACTTTCCCGACTCCCTGCCATTTTCTTCAATCCCCAAGAACTTTAAATTGTTCTTTTTGGATTCGATTTCATTGGCTTCCAGTTTCTCTTCCACCGGTTTTATTCGCTCTGCCATCAACTCTTTTCCTCTCGGAGGTTGTGATATCCCCAGTATTTCTGTCAAACACTCACTTTCAGTTTGCTTATTTCTGTCCTAAGACGTCGGAAATGTATACCCTTTCTCTTGAAATTTTTCTTAAGTAATCGAAAAATATTTGAAGAGTGAAACTGGAAACAGTTATCAGTGAGAAAAATTCAGTCCACATGGAGAAAGGACATGTTTTCTTCAGGCCAGGGTTCAGTTCAATATCACTGCTGATCAACGAACAACAGTGCATAAACAGAAAGTCAGTCTGCGCGAACCCGAAGAAATGTCAACATGAACCCTTGTTCACCTGGCTTGAAAACAGCCTGCCGGGTAGCATGATGATAAAAATGGCTACTTATTATGTTTTGTTAGCAAATAGATACAAATTATTTTTTTTTACAAATATCTGGAAAACTACAAAATATTTAGCTTTGAATTTCGTACATCATTTGCACCATTACCTTATCTATTGACTGGCCAACTTTTGGTCACTGTACTTTGTTGGTACTTGTACCTACTGAAAATACGAGAGAGCGAAATGAAAGTCGCATTCTAGTGAAAACGCTCACTTTATGGTCAGCACAACACAAGCATTAAGTGTAGGCTAATATGAATCAGCACTAGCGTTTATGTTCGAAGTGCAAAGCCGTTTCACATTTACATTAATTTCTGTTGATAGAATAATAGTTTATTATGTATAATTTTCAAAAACTGTTAGGTGCATTCTGCACATGTTTGGATACTCAAGAGCCACAACAGAGGTTGGGATAAGAATCTTGATTTGTTTGCTTCTCGACTTGACTCGATTTTTTTCTAAGTCCAAAAAATCAGCAGTAGTGTAAATAATCATCACAGAGGGGGGAGAGCAAAAAATATACGTCCCCTCTCTTCGAGATCAGCTCACCAAGTCCGAGAGAGGAGAGAGAGGGGAGAGAGAAGAAAAGAGAAGAGAGGAGAGAGAGGATGGGGTGTATAATAATAGGTACTTTGGTATCAATGCGGGTGTGTCTAAATCACATGTAGTGAATAGAATTAAAAAAAACCCAGCACACACACAACACACTACACACACACACACATACACACACACCCCACACACGCACGCCGACGCACGCACGCACGCACGCCACACCACACACACTCACACAACACTCACACAACGTGTTTTCCCCTTCCCTTGATACTCCTCCCACCCCCATCCTTTCAATGCTTTTCTGTCATTATCATTATGTTGTTGTTTCATGGGGATGGGGATTATTGTTATATTGTTGTTCATGGTGATGGGTGATTGTTGTTATTCTTGTATCTATATAATAATATTATTGTTGTTTATTTGACTTATCTTGCTTGTTTCTAGTTATTGTGTGAATATAAAATTTTTTTAAAAAACGCTATTTGAAGAGTATGAGCCCATAAAAAGCACACGTTTGCTGGGTGGAGGAGGAGAGGAGGGAGGTCATTGAAGGCAATATTGTCAGTAATAACGCAACGAATGTCTAGTATTTTCTAACGTTTTGTTCCTGTACCTTTGTATTATCTAAAGTATAAACGTGAAAGAATGGATGAAACAGTAGGTAAGTAATTTGTTTGTCCTGACGTTTTATGATTTTCTTTTTTTTAATTCTTAAAACATTCTTTTTTAAAAGTGTGTGTGGCGTGAGGCGCACGCGCGGGAGGTGTGTATGAGTACAGTAGTGTGTGGTGTATTTTGTATATGTGGTAATTTGTATTTTTCATGTATTACCTTAATCGATTTCCTCTTTTATGGTTTAATTTAAAGGTTATGGATGCAATAAAGTAGTATTTCCAATATAATCATTAAGAAAATTTGTTCTTAGATAGCTTGATGAAAAAAGCAAATGCATTGCTTATTCAATGTACCATCGGAAATAAAACTTTGATTTGAAATTGACTTTTGACACACACACCACGCACACGCACGCACACCACACCCAACAAACACACACACACACCCACACACACACAACACACACACACACACACAACACAAAACAACACACAACAAAGTAAGAACGCAGAATAAATTATCTTTCACACACGTTAAAAAAACCCGGCCTGCATTTCGGAAGAGTAGGCCATTAATTTGTGCGGGTGGGATGGGATGACAACATTAAAAGAATCAACTACATACACGCTAGTGTCTTGTTTAGACATCACCTCTGAAGTCGGAATGCGGCTACATAGTGGGTAAACGGTAGCATATGCAAAATGTCACCATAGGTAAACCTCGGAACTCTAATCGAGGAACAAAGAGATAAGAAGAAAATCTTGTTTCCTCACGTGCCTGTACGCGGGCTTAGGGGTAGATGCAGGCATGCCCGATTGCACAGTATATTATGTGGATGTATGGGTGTGTGTTTGTATGAATTCGAACGAATTGTGATAGAAAGAGTGATGGGCGGAAAGAAGAAGGGCATTTGGAAATATGTTAACATGTTTAAGCTGTGTTTAATTTGGAATTTATTTGTTTACTTCTTTTTATTTCGAGGATAATGGAATAAGCCCTCATGTGCTGTTTACAAATGTATGCAGTTTTGTAAATTTTGTCAGTGGTTCCCACGGGGCACACAATGGCCTACTTTTCCGAAAAGCGGATCGGGCTTTAACGTGTGCGCAAGATATTCTGCACATGGAACCTCAGTTTATATTCTTATAGAAAGGACATTTGGGGGGAGTGGAGTGGGCGCTAATATTAACCCTAGAGGAAAAATCCTCTTGAATGAGAATCGAACCCGGTCAGCAGATCAGGAGCGCATCACTCTAACCACCAGATGCATCACTTTAACCACCAGATGCATCACTCTAACCACCAGATGCATCACTTTAACCACCAGATGCATCACTCTAACCACCAGATGCATCACTAACCACCAGATGCATCACTTTAACCACCAGATGCATCACTCTAACCACCAGATGCATCACTTTAACCACCAGATGCATCACTTTAACCACCAGATGCATCACTCTAACCACCAGATGCATCACTTTAACCACCAGATGCATCACTCTAACCACCAGATGCATCACTCTAACCACCAGATGCATCACTTTAACCACCAGGCTATTCCGCCCCCCCCCCCTCCTCTCCGTCTGTGACGTGTGTTTTAGTCGTGTTAAGTCGAGAGGCATTTTTCTCCATATATATATCTCTCTCTATATATATGTATGTATATAAAGCTTGTATCTTGTACACTCTCTTGCAGGACTATCTGTCAGACGCATGCCCCTTGGTGGCTGGACCTTCAAGGCAAGTCTCTGCCGGAAGTGGGTGAAGAGATCAGGGCACGCGTCTGCCCCCACTGGAGCAGCGACTGCTCCAACTGGGAGTCGCCCATCACTGTGCGCAATTGCGGAGTCTACTTTGTCTACCTACCTGGAGCAGAAAGAAACCTGCAACCTGGCTTACTGTGCGGAACCACATGTCTAAGGAACCCCACAGGTAGGCAGGCAGGTATGGGTTCTTGGTGTCAGCCATCTTTGTATTTGATGTTTATAACAATGTTAAGGGTTTTTTTTCTCCTTTCCCCCCAAAAAAAATGAGACCTTAATGTTACTCAAACACACGCGCGCACACGCACGCGCACACACACACACACACACAACACACACACAAACACACACACACACACACACACACACACACCACACACACACACACACACACACACACAACACACACACACACACCACACACACAAACTCATCATCAATCGTACTCTTTCTCTTTTAGAATCATTTTGTGAAAGCATAAAACTAAACGTAAATATAGATAAAACTAACATCATGGTATTCAGAAAAAGGGGGATGTTAGGAAGGCGTGAAAAATGGTTCTATAAAGGTAACAGACTGGAAGTTGTTAATGATTATTGTTATTTAGAATATAACTTTACAACTATGATCAGTGCTAAAAGAGGTGCATTGGATTTGACAACTAAAGGGAAAAAGGCAGTATTACAGCTGAACAAGGTTTTTCAAAAGTACAAAGAAATGACGCCAAACACTTTTTTTCAAATTTTTGGACGCTAAGATACAGCCAATATTGCTTTATGCTGCTGAAATATGGGGGTTAATCAGATTAGATAACTCTGCCATGGCCGGTCTCAAGCCCGGATGAGAAAGGAGGAGGGTTGGGCGTGGGGCTAGCAACCCCACCCCGTGAAAACAAAGCTTGCTACAGAAACGCCAACAATGGACCAAGAGACTACTGCCCTGGGAGAGGAAGGGTCCTCACCAAGAGGATGTATGACGCCGTGTGCGAAAGCCGTGAGTCTACGGAAGCCACAAGGCCGACCACCCCTTTTATCGACCAGGACCATCAACGTCGGAACATGGAATGTGAGGACATGTATGAGACAGGAAAAACAACACAAGTAGCAGCAGAGGATGAAAGCTACAAGCCTCACATTGCTTGGATCAGTGAGACCCATTGGACACAGCCAGGACAAAGGAGACTGCTCACTGGAGAGATGCTGCTTTATTATGGCCACGAAGAAGACAACGCTCCACACACAGAAGGTTTTAGCGCTCATGTTGTAAAGACTGACAGCAACCCCTGATGGAGGGGAACCCAAAAAGGGACAAAAACATCGCGGCACCCTTCGGGGACTAAAAAGAAGAAGCAAATCAAACACCAGTTTTACCCCCAACAAATGAGGGCGTAAGAAGCCAAAGATCAATTCTCAAAAACTGCGAACGCATTGCCAATCCCCAGAAAAAGATAAAACATCCTCAGGGGGATTTCAATCCCAAATCGGAAAAAAGACAACACGGGACAGGAATGGGGGAAACACGTTGGAGAGCTGAATAGAAGGGGCGAGAGATTTCAGCCCGTGCTACAACAATCTGGAATGGGTGGCGCATTTTCCCCCCCACGGGGTACATAAGGCCATGGTATCACAAATCAGGGGGACGAAAACCCAAAACGCCTATCTGCGGGCCAAAAATTTCGGAGACTTACGGAGTAAGGGTGAAAAGAGGGCAACTTGCACTGACCACCCCCTTTTTGGTACCGGGCTGAAGAAAAAGTGAAGAAAAACGGAGGAAAAAGTAACAACAAAAAAAGGCAGAAGTACAACCCCAAAGCCGCAAAAGCTCAAAGATAATGAAAATTCAAGTGTCCCTCACAAACAGTCCCAAGTACTACAAAAACTGAAAAATGAACAATAAACAATTTTTTTATTTAAGGGGTTTATAGAATAGCATAACAATGCCTTTTTACATCCCAGCCTCTGGGGAAAAAAAAACAAAAGTAATTAACGTGCAATACATAGCATGAAAAATGATATAAAAGAAAGAAAAAAAATACTTATGATGAATTTTCCATGTAAAACACCCCAAAACAGTTTAACATGAAAAAAAAGAAAGTAAACATAAACAGGAATAAGCCAAAAAAGGATGGCAGGGTATTAATTTTTCATAATCACAACCACACATACATATAAAGACAAAATGATAAGCAAAGAAAATTATTTCAATAAGTTAATGGAAAAAAAAAGAAAAGGAATGCAAAGAAAGGGAGAGAAAGCGAGAGAGCGAGAGAGGAGAAGAGAGAGAAGAGAGAGAAGAGAAGACAGACAGACAACGACAGAGAAAACAGAGCCAAGACAAGGGGGAAAAGGACAGAAACAGAAAAAGACAAGACTGACAGAATTCGGATTCGGGTTTGGGAAAGTTTTCATGAAAAGGGCCCTTGCCCTTTAAAAGGGGGGAGGTTTCCAGGTAATTTAAAGAAATCATAACATACACCACATTAACAAACTTTTCTAAATCGCCTGATCGTAATTTGATTTCCTTATTAAGAAAATCTTTCATTTCGGCAATATTTTCGTTCATAGATGACAAAAGTAAACACAGACGAAAAAGGCAAGGGGGATTTGTAAAATTTCAAAGGGATAAAACCGTTCTCTTGCTACTGAAATCGGACAACCCCAACAGAAAAGTATTATCCTCATTTCCTTTAAACAAAAGGGCAAGTAAAACCAATTGAATATGTTTTTTACCCTTTTGGTGTGTACAAATTTTTTAAATCTGGCCCAGTTTTAATTTTTTCATGGTGGCCCACAGAGGCCCTGCCCAAACCATCGAAGGGTTTCCTTAAAATCAATGAAGACGTGGGGAGGTCTTTTTTGATGTGGCTGTATTTCTCACACAGAACCCCGGTTGAATACTGTTCTGGGTGCTTCATTTGGGCGGAAAAAGGCCTGCTCTTCGGGGTGATCTTTCTGCCTGTGGTTTACCCGTTCAGGATACTTTCACATGACTTTCTGGGATACTTATGAGGCGATGTTCGTATTTTGGCACGCTGGGATTTCCTTTCTTGGGGGAGAGTGATGAGATGATTGGGTCCCTGGTGTAGGCCCCTCCCCTCTGCCCGATCTTGTTGCGATACTTTTTAAGATGTCTGTCACTGCTTTTCCCCCCTGTTTGATCACTTTGCTGGATGTGTCGATTCCTGCTGATTTTTTTTTTCTTCGCGTCTAATTGTACTTCTACTTCTTTTAGAATTGGGAAGTTGTCTTTATTCGATGAGGCTTGCTTGCAAGTACGTTTGGGGTCCCTAGCGTTGATATTGTAGAGTTCGAACAGTACCGTCCATCCCAAACGATTTCCTTTTTTATCTGTTACAATTCCCTTTTTTGTCGGGATGTTACTGACTCTTCCCTGTTTGTTTGGTGGCTTTTTTCAAATTTGGTATGCTCTTCGCTATTATTCTTTGTCGGCTCCCTCGTTTTTTGTACATTTTTTTTCTTATCCATTCCTCCTTGGGTCTTTCCATGTCCCCTGATCTTTTGTTTACTTCTCGACTCAACTGCTCCTGTTGTTTTGCCTTCTTCAGGTCTGTCTTTTGTCACACATATTTACGATTTCTCTGTGACCCCCGGTTGTGTTTTTCGGGGTGTTTGCCCAAAGTATGCTTGCGTCTCATCACACGTTTAAAACTGGTGGTCATCGTTTCGGCAACTTCTTCAAGGGCCCGCAGTGGTGCGAATTTCCCTCCTATTGTTGCTTGGGAAAGGGCTTGGATGGTGGGGGCCTTCAGTTTCCCTTTTTAAATTGGTCGGTGTTTTTTCTTATTATCTTCTTCAATGGGCTCTAAAGTTCAGGAGCACGGGGTCATAAACAATTAAACATGGGCCAGAAGCTGATCCACCCCCAAAAGGGAAACTTACCCCCCATGCAGACCGTACAGGCAGGGTAGGGGTGGTTCCGTACCTCAGTTGGGGCCCGACGGGGATGTTGCTGTCGCCGACCTTTTTAACTTTTTCCCCTCAACGCATCATGACACCCTTTGGGAAGACCCACAGGCACAGTCAATTGGAGGGCGAACAACCCCAACCTCAGGTTTGCCGAGAATTGACGGTCGGGGCAAAATGAAGGGGGGAACGGCCCCAACCAGTGAGAACGGACAAAATTCCCCCGTCGGCAGGGAAAATCAGCGCCAAAAGAAAACCAAGCCATGTAAACATGCCCCAGCCATCCCACCAAGTCATTCACGGAAAAGAACTGGAGACAGTTGACCTTTTCAATACCTTGGAGCCATAAAAGAGGAGGGATGGGAAAAGAAACCTGCAAGAGGGCACAAACACAGCAGCAAGGGCAAGACTAAAACCCATTGGAAGACAGAAAAAAAACCCTTTGGGAAACCCAAAGGTAAATTACTAAACGCGCTATCACCTCAAAATTTTTACGCTGTGAGGCAGGGACACTGAACGCAGACTCAAAGGAGGACCAAAGCATAAAATGAGATCCTCAAAAGGGCTCCTTGGCATCTCATACAAGGCCCCATGTCCCCAACAATAAAGCCCGCGAATGATCATCAACAAGGCGGGCTATAAGACCACGACCCCCGGCAAAAAAGGAAACCAATGGTATGGGCACGTAACACGTCAAAGGTCTTGCAAAAAAAACCCTCCTCAAGGAAAATCCCGGGGGAAAAGAAGATGGGGGAACGAGGAAAAGTGGGCCCCACGACATCCGTGATTGGGCAGGGGGGGCTTTAGGTACCCGGCATCGCCCACACCCCCGCAAGTGGAGCCAGCTGGTCCACCGTTCGTCCACCATGCACGCCCCTACGACCCGGCGGGTTACGGGACCAGTGAACAGAGTGAACAGTGAATTTCTGAAATGCCAAATCTAAACCTGGTCATAATAAATTTCAAATGTTTGTCTAGATCCATTTTCAGATATGTTTTCCGGTCATGAACACCCCAAAAAGAGTTCTATAGATGGTAAACCTCTCACTGTTGTTAACGTGGAAGTCCCATTCCTGCCATCTGCTTAAGATCAATCTTTCTTTAAACTGGTATAAAAACTTTTTAACTTTTTTGAACACCTCCATTTTCCCAAACATACCCAAAACCATTTTCATATAATCTACAATGAATATTTGATACCCAGTTTCTTTTGCCTCTTACTTTCCAACTCATATAGCATTTTAAAGCTTTCTTTGGTAATCTAACATCTTCCATCACTACTAATTTTAACCAATAACGATACAGCGTATAACAGAGTTGATATAAATAGAATATTCTGTTCGTTTCAACCATAAACAAATCATTGGGATTCTCCTTTCAACCCCCAAAACTTTTTCAATGCAAACAAATGTACTTGTTCACACTGACGAGCTGCATTATCCAGACCCCAAAGTTCTGCCCCAACAAAGCAATAGGTGCACCTGTGAATCAAACAGTTTTTAAAAACAATTCAAGCTGCTGTTATTCAGGGATCGAAGTTTTCCCCAAGATGCATTGACAGCATTCTTGGCTTACTACTAAGGTCGTTTTCTGCTAATGTGAAACTAAGTCTTGTAGAAAATAATATACCTAAATATTTGTATGCATTTACCACAGGCATCTCAACCCCAAATTTTTATTCCATGTTTCCCTTGCTGAAAGATGGCCACCTTTTCTAAATACAATTTTTACTTTTATTTAAGTCTACCGTCAAATTCATAGAATGTGCTGCTTTTTGTAAACTATTTAGTTGCGTTTGTAAACCAATAACTGTTTCAGCTAATAAAACTATATCATCTGCTAAAAGTAAAATGAAGAGTTCAAGATAATCGTTTTTAAATAAAGCCCCATGTCTTCCATTTTCAATAACCTCAGTAGCAATCTCATTGCTGAATAAGGAAAATAGAATTGGACTACAAACGTCATCTTGTTTTACACCATAAGTACAACTAATTAAATCTGTCAGTTTTGAACCACATTTAACTTTAACTTTAACACTATTGTACATACTTTTGATACAGTTAAACATTTTACCCGTTATTCCATTTTTTTTAATGAGAATCTGCCAAAGAATACCCCTATTTAAAGAATCAAAAGCCTTCTCAAAATCTATGAAGGCTACATATAATTTCCTGTTACAAGAGAACTGTTTTTGAACAAAAGACAACAAAGTGAACATGTGATCAGTAGTTGAATAATTCCTTTTAAAACCAGCTTGATGTTCTCCAGTGATATTGTTTTCCTCAACCCATTCTTGTAAACAATGGTTTATGATTGTACTATAAATCTTACTACTAACGTCACTTAAAGTAATGCCTCTATAATTATTAGGGTTATTATTATCACCTTTTTTGTACAAAAGAATAACAATGCCTTCTGTCCATTTTTGTGGAAAAACACCTTTTTGAAATAAAGCATTGAAAAACAATACAAAGAATTCAATAACATTGTCACCTGCATTTTTAAACAATTCTCCAACAATCCCATCTGACTCACTGCTTTTCTGTTCTTTAGTTTTCTAAAATGCTAACATGACCTCTTCTTTTGAAATAGGTCGGTTAAAATAGGTATCAGAGTCATCAGACTGTACATGATCTTCTTCATGTGTTTTCCTTTTTCAAGTAGATTTTTGAAATGATGATACCATTCCTCAACTGTAATATTATTACTAAACAAATTTTCTCTTAAATGAACATTTGCGCACATTTGTCCAGACTGACACAGAGAGAGAGAGAGAGAGAGAGAGAGAGAGAGAGAGAGAGAGAGAGAGAGAGAGAGAGAGAGACAATGACATGACAATGACAAATTCTTTGTATTTCGAGGATAATGAATAAGCACACATGTGCTTTTTTACATCCAGTCCCGCCCGTTAGGGATACATCTTAATAATAATAACCCAATACTTAACAGTCTCACAATAAAAACAAGGGGAAATAACCCTTATCAAAACAGCTCCCCCCCCAACAACCCTCCCCCCCCCCCAAAGCAAAGCAATTATAAAGAAAATCCTAAGAATACCCCACCCCTGCCCCCACCCCCCAAAAAACCCTAACCAAAACAAACAAACAAACAAAGAGAGGAGAAACCAAACCAACAAAAGATGTAAAAAAGAAAAAACAGACAAACAACAACGGGAGCAAGAGCAACAAAAAGCCAAGAAAAAAAAACACAACCAAACTAATAAGTCATAAAGATAAACATCTCCCAATTATCAAATGGTACACCTACTTGACACATAATTATAATAAAAAAAGGGCACTCATTAAAACTTAATACAGAGGAAATCAAAAAAGTATTAAAAAAAAAATATGAATCCTTTCAGATAACAAGAAAAAAGCGGACGATAAAGGTAAAGGGAGGGGAGACAAGCGAGAGAAGAGAGTGTGTTTGTTGTGTATTTCAGAATAATACCCAATATGAAAACCCCCAAAACAGTATCGACCCATCAACACTCATTTAGATTATACCTTTAAAATTTATATTCAGATATGAAAAAAATTTAATCCCATACATCCCAAAAAAAAAAGGGAACAAACCAAAAAAAATTTAAAACAACAGTCTTTGGGGAGAAAAATGGGGTGGGATGGTGATGGTGAGTGTTGGGGTGTGTGGGTGTGTGTGGTGTGTGTGTGGTGGGTTTGAGCGTGTGTGGTTTGTGTGTGTGGTGTGTGTGGTTTGTGTGGTTGTGTGTGTGTGTGAGTGTGTGGTGTGGGGGTTTTGAGGTTGTGTGTGGGGGGGGGGGGGGTGTTTTCAGGGTAATACAAATATTTTTAAATACATAGCACACATTAACACAAAAAACTTTTAATTTTATGCCTGCAAATGAATGTCGTGGATAAAAAAAGGGGCAATACCCTACACTCCATAATAAAGAGGGGGAAAACCCAATAAATCATAAAAAGAACATTAACATTGTAATAAAAAACAAATTCTTTTTTTCCAGGATAATAAATAAGTAATGTTTTTTTACATCCGGTCCCCCCCCATGGGGTCCATTTTAAATGCACTCATACTAAAACCTTTTAAAAGAAAAGAAGCAAAAGGAAAAAACTTTTTTTTAAAGAAAAAGAGAGAAAAGAAAAAAACAACAAACATACAAACAAACAAAAAACAACCCCAACGAAAAAAGAAAAAAACATACCCCAAACCCCCCCCCCCCAAAAAAAAAAAAAAGCAAAAAAAAAAAAAGCAAACAAACAAAAAAGAAAAAAAAAGAAAAACCCCCCCAAAAAAAACCAAAAAAAAAACCCAAAAAAACAACAAAAAAAAAAGCGCAAAAACACCTTCCCAAATAAACAAACAAAAAAAAGAAAAAACAACAACACAAACAAAAAATAAAAAAAAAAAAAAAAACAACCCAAAACAAAACAAAACAAACAAACAAAAAAAAAAACAAAAACAAAAATTTAAAAAAGACAGCCCCGTTCCCCCCTTCACCAACACCCCCACACACACAACACACACACACAACACAACACACACCAACACACACACACCAAACCACACACACACACCAAAAAAAAAAACTAAAGCGAAAACCCAAAACAAATCACAAACAAAGAACAAAGTAACAAACCAGAAATAACAACAAGGTGAGAGAGAAAAGGAGAGGGGGAAGGGAGAGGAGGAGAGAAAAGAGGGAAGAGGAGAGAGAGAAGTAAGCCAAAGTTAGACATAAAATTGAACACCTTCATATTAAATGTAAAATGTTGTTCACGTGGTAAAAAGATTTTAAAAAATAGGAGATTCACTGGAGCTCAAGTACAGTCAACAAGCCAAATAATTTAAAAAATCGAAAGTAGAATATGCCCTTTATTGAATCACAATAAAAAGAAGGAGAGAAAAGAGAGAGAGAGAGAAAGAGGAGAAGAAGAGAGAGAGGAGAGAATAAATTTAAATTGCATATCGGTTTTTGGGCCATAAACAAGAGAGAGAGAGAGAGAGGGGAGAGAGAGAGAGAGAAGAGGGGAGATGTGTGTTGTGTGGGGCGTTTGGGGGGGTGTGTGTGTGTGTGTGTGGTGTGTGGTGTTTTTTTGGTGGGGGTTGTTTTGTGGTGTGGGGGTGTGGTGTTTCAGAGAGGACTAAATATTAATTCTCAAAAACAACACATCACCTTGGGACACTTATTTTGTTTACTCATACAAAAATAGTTATGATAAAAAAAAAAAAATAAAAAAAATTAATTTTTAAAAAAAAAAACCTTTTAAAACGACACCTTGGACCTTATTTTGTTTACTCACCAAAAAAATATTTTATGATAAAAAAAAAAAAAAAAAGAAATTTTAAAAAACAAAAAATTAAAAATAAAAAAAAAACCTCAATACCCAAAATCTTACACAATAAAAAAAAGAAAGAAAAAAAAAAAAAAGAAAGAAAAGGGAAAAAAACCCCAACAAAAACCCACCCAAGTTTATAAGGTAAAGTGAAGAGAGAAGAGAGAGAGAAGAGAAGGGAAGAGAAAAGGGAGAGGAGAGAGAGAGAGAGAAGAAGAAGAGAGAGAGGAAGAGTGTGTTTTCAGTGAAATATAAAATATAATTCTAAAGGCAGTGCCGATCACCGCAACACCTTTTGATTATACTCATGCAGATTATATGTCAAATAATGAAAAAATAAAAACCCGATACTTAAAATAAAAAAAAGGGAAGAGGAAAAGGGGGGGGGGGAAAGCCAATTCATAAGGAGGGAGAAGAGAGAGAAGAGGAGGAGAGGAAGGGGGGAGAGAGAGAGAGAGAGAAAAGAGAAAAGAGAGAGAGAGGGGAAAGAGAGAGTGCTTTTTAAAGGGAAAAACAAAATGTAAATTCTCGGACACACGGATCACCATCAATACTTTTCGAATATACTTGTACAAATTGAACCCCATAAAAAGAAAAGCCCAACGTCAATATACTCAACAAAAAAGAAAAAAAAAAAATGCTTAATCATAAAATGAACATCTATACTTTGTAAGTAAGAGAGAGAGATGGGGGGGGGGGGGGGAAATGAGGAGAGTGGGAAGTGGTGTGTGTGTTGTGTGTTTGTGTGTGTTAGTGTTAAAGATTTATGCTTTTTTTTTGTAAACAAAAAAGACAAAAAAGACAAGAAAAAAAAATACTGAAGTCATTCCAAAACAGAGTCATCACTGTCAACACTCTATTTCTTTTTATACTCGTACAAAAAAACACTTTTTTTATTTTTTGATAGATAATTTCTTTAACAAAGTGTAGTTTAAAAAAAAAAAAAAAAAAAAAAATTTTTCCAAAAAAAAAATTTTTAAAAAAAAATTTTAAAAAAAAAAAATAAAAAAACTCATTGCTAACTCACTTTCTCACAACAGAAAATTGAAAGGGGAAAAGAGAGAGAGAGAGAGAGAGAGAAGAGAAGAGAGAGAGAGAGAGAGAGTAAGAGAGAGGAGAGAGAGAGAAGAGAGAGGGGGAAAAAAGAGAGAAGAAGGCAACAGTCTACATACATCAGGTAAGGGGAAGGGGAAGGGCAGATAGGTGGGAGGAAAAGGAGAAAAAGGGAGGTATGCAACTTGTTTTGGGCTAGGGGACGGGGTGTTTGTTTTGTTGATGATCAAGTGAGTTGAAAATTTGAGTTTTGAGATTGTTTATGATTGAGTTTTTAAACGAATCGGGAAGGGGTTCCAAGCAAAGGGCGAGTAAAGTAGACAATTTTTGAATAAGTCTTTTCGGAATGGGACACTGGTTTTAAGTATTTCGGTTTGGTTTAGGGAATTTTTTTTTAAGTATAGGGAACAGTTCCTGTCAGATTTTGGGGAACATCATAAACCCTTTGTTATTTTTAGTCGTTGCGTAAGGGGAGAATATGTAATTGAGTATATTTTCAGCTTTAGTAAGCTTGTCTTTTTAAAAGGCCGTTTGAGAGCACGTTTTAAACGATCGTACGGTTTCATATGTTTGCACTGCAGAATCCATGGGTAGAACATAGTCCTATTGAGGTTTGTATAAAATTGGAAGAATTTTTTCCTTGAATGAAAGCAGAAAGGCTTGATTTTAAAAGTTGTATACCTTTTTGGGGACAGTATTCATATTTTAGATATGTGGTAAAACCCAACGAATTTTCACAATTTTCCCCCAAAATTTGTGGGAGGTTTTGTTCAATTATTTTTTTTTTAATTTTGAGGGGAGTAAGTTTGTGGGTTAATTTTTTGACGCTTTGTCTGGGGTAATAACATGCTTTTTTTTTTTTTGGGGGTGTATAGCATATGGTTTAGTTCGGTCCATTCATAAGCTGATAAAAACCACTTTTTGTAATGCTTTTGCTAGAGAGAAGGGTTTTTTTGGGGGCTCTATGAAATTTGTGTCATCAGCAAATGTTCGCTTTTGGATTTGATGTGGAAGGTGGGTCGTTTATTATTGGAAGAAAAAGGGTCCTAGTAGGACCCTTTGGGTATCCATAATTGAGGGGCTTGTAGGGGGGATGAGTTGGGGGCCCCCCTTTGGAACACTTTTTCCCCTGTTTTCTAGATAAACAAGTAGTTAAGGAAAATTTGAAAAAGGCGGATTTAGTTTTTTTTTGAGAAGGTGGGCCCCAATTGTGTCAAAAGCTTTTTGAAATCTACAAATGTACTTCCCAAAAAAATTTAATTGTCATTAAAATGTTGTACCCATTTGTCACAGGCTAAATCGTGCAGTAAACAAGGGTGTTTTTCTAAACCCAGACTGATTAGGGTGAATTAAGTTTGGTAGTACTAAATGACGGACTATGTTTTTGTTTTAATGTTGTTCCAAGGTTGGAAAAATAATATGATAAAATTTGGCCAAATTTTTGAGGGGTCGAAGTTCACCAGATTTGTAGGGGATTACTTACTGTTTAAAGGCAGGGAAAATTGGTTTTTTTCAAGAAAGGTTAAGTATATTTTAGTGTGCTGTGATAACGGAGCTATGTTTAAATTTTTGCTGTCTATTCCATAAAGCCCAGCGTTCTTGTTTTGTTTGGGTTTATTAGTTTAACCAAGACCTCAAGAACAGAAAAATGGAATGGAAAGTTTTTAAAGGGGATATGTTTCCCCTTTAAGTTATTGTTTTTGTTCCCTTGGGTTTTAAGGGGCTTTGATTTATCATTTTTAATAATGTAGTAAAATTAAAAATGTTGTTAATTTTTTTTCAAAGGTACGTCTTTGATTCATTTGTTTGGAAGTCTTGTTTGTTAGTTTTTTGATTTATGGCCCCGCCATACATCTTTGGGTTTTTTTTTGGGGGTTTTGGATAGTAATTAAAAATATTCTTTTTTTCCGCCTTTTAGTGATTATGGATTTTCTTAATTTTTTTTGACTCTCATAATTTTTATTTTCTTTTAAAAGGTCTCTAAGATAGCTGCTTCTTCATTTCCTTATGACCCAAGGTGGTTTTGGGGGTTATTTGTTCTAAGATTTTAGGGGCATTTTTGTTGTAAATAGCAGAAAAGTTTTATCCAAAATTCAATGGCTATGTCTGGATCAGAATGTGAATTTTTCCCCGAAAGAATGGAGTTACTAAATCTGAAAAAAAGTTTTTCCATAAAATTTACAAAGGAACGATTTTTTTATATTTTGTGCCAGGTTTTTGGGGATTTTTGTTCGTTTTTTTGCCCCTGATACAGATGGGTATGACGCTACATGATAACTGGGATAAAGTTTCGAAATGTTTTTTGGGGGTTAGATATATAGTTGGTCAATTTTGTGCTTGATTTTGGTGTGACTCTCGGGGGTAATTTAAATTTAGTTGGTGGGTTTGTATGTTTTTTAAAAGGGGTCCATTGATTATTTACTTTTGTTAATCGATATAAATTTCCCTAATAAGTTTATTCACTTGATTCTAATAGGAGTATTCTCATGGGGTCAAAAATTTTTCATCCATTTTTTCTTTCTGTTGGATTCCATAGCAGATCCCAATTACAATAGGGTTTGGGGACCCTTTTTTAAAAAATTAAACCATATGGATTTTTACACCCTAATGTTTTAAAAGGGGAAAGCCCCGAAGGTTATGGGCTCACTAATATAAATTAGGATTCCCCGTTTTTTTTGGGGGTTTTTTTTTATCTTTCGCAGGATTTTTACCGGAAAAAAAAATATCGTTCCAAATGTGTCTGAAGTCTCGATCAGAAAGCCCATATTGAAATGGATTTCCTTTGTTATGATAGAGTTGGATTTCTTTGATTTTTTTTAAATGCATGGGTTTATATTTATGCAAATACGTACCCTCCTTAAGGGGGCCCCTTTTTGTGGTTGGGATGCATTTGTCTTTTTGGTTTGGAGGAAGGGAAAGTGTAAAAAGGAAGACAAACAAGAAAGGAAAAACTGGCAGTAAAGAAAATAGAAAAAAAGATTTGTGTTGGAAAACTCAAACCTAAAGGGGGAAAATGATAGGGTTGGTGGGGGAGGAAAAAAAATAGAACAAAAAAAAGAAACAACTGGGTGAGGTAAAACAAAATAAACCGAAATTTGAAAAACCCACGTTATAGCTTTAAACATGACAAAAAACTCAGGTAACTTCGCACAAAACCGGGAAGTTATACAAGGGGTTTCCCGCTTTTTGTTAGAGCCTGGCAAGTTGTCTCCCCAGGAAAGTCTCCCAAGCCCACCAAAAATTTCAAATGCCGCTCTCCCTTTAAGCAACCTGAGAGCACTGAGGTGGTCCCGGAGATGGTCACACTTGTCAGAAAGGGGCCTCACAAATAGTAGGGGGGGGTGGAGGAAATGCAGCACAGCACATTTTTTTTGTCACTAAAAAGGGCCATCAGAAGTAGTCAGGGGTTTTCTGCACGGCTCATTCCCTCACTGAATAATGCACTCAGTGTAACTGAATAAATGTCACTCAGCATCACGAAAAAATGTCACACACGAATTCCCCCAAATTCGATGCACAGTTTGCAAATTTACTGCATGGGGGCTGTCCCAAAAAAAGCTGAGACCTGTTTTTCATGGTCAAAATGTTGTTTAAAAAAAAAACAAAAACAAAAAAAACAAACAAAAAAAAACCCAAAAAACAAAACCAAACACACACCACACAAAAAAAAAACCTCCCCAAAAAAAAAGCAAAAACTCAACAAAAACACAAAAACCCCAAAACCCAAAAAAACAAAAACAAACCGCACCCCCCACACACCACACATCAACACACAACACAACACACACACCCACACACTCCCACCCCCACACCCAAAACAAAAAAAAACCCACAGGGGTTTTACATCTCAATTTTTGGGATGCAACTTTCATGCCCCATTTTCCCTCAACTGAAATAAGAAAAGGAACCATAAAACCCAAAGAAAAAAAAACAATATTTAAATAATATATTAAAATTTTTTAAAAGAAACTGGAGTTGAAAACAGAAGGAATACCAGGGTTTTCCACACTTCCACAGCGACTTGCAAATTTTGGGGGGGGGGAAATTTTAAACAAAAAAAACAAAAAAAACACCAAAAAACCCACACACACACACAACCCAACACACACACACACACCACCACACACCACACACCACACCCACACACACACACACACACACACACACACACACACACCAACCCCAAAAAACAAAAAAAACCCCAAAAAAAACCATACAACCACCAAAAACCCACCAAAAACACACACACACCACCCCACACCACACCACACCACCAAAACAACACACACCACACACACACACCACACACCCCCCACACACACCACCACACAACACCAACACCACCACACACACCAAACCAACCCCAACAACCCCCCGCAACAAAAATTAAGGGTTAAACACACCACACACACACACACAACACACACACACACCACACCCCCCCAAATCCACCACCCCACCCTACTATCACTCCTACACACTTGCCCAAACCACCATACAACATGAGTACCCGCATACCCACCAATAATTTCGCCCAAAAAGCGGTTCGTTAACTCACCCCCAACACACAACACATACTTCAAACCCCTAAACCCACCCACCCTTTCAAAAACTCTTACATACACACTTAACCCCCATGCAACACAACAAGGTACACACGCATACCACACACACCGCGTTCGTTACTCACCACACACCCTCACACCACACACACACACAAACAACACCCCCCCACCACCACCACCCCCCCCCCCCCCCAACAAACACACACACCCACACAACACAATTCCATCCTTTGGCCCCCCTTTTCTCTATAAATGGGGGGTTTAAAGGTCTGAACTCTATGGATTCGCAAAACCCTCCACATTTTTTTCCCTTTTAAATTTACCCCCCCACTTGGTTTTTCTTGAAAGGGGGAAATCCCCAAAAAAAATCCCCCCCAGTAACTTTTCCTCTTCCCCAAAAAAGGGGGACTTCTCCTGGGTAAAAACGCCTCTTCCTTTGCCGCGGTATTTGTGCAATTCACCCTTTTCCCCTTTTTTAACTTTTTCCAGCCCTTTTAAAACTCCAATTTTAATCCCCAATTTTTTTGATATATTTTCCCTTTATTCATTTTACCCCCAACCTTTTTAAATCCCATTATTTAAGAGGCTTTCCTGGGTCCCCACCCATCTAAAGAAAATGGTCGTTAAAATTCCCCCCACCAAATTTTTGGGGCCCCCGAACGTAAGTGCAAATTTTAAGAAAAAAACAAAAGAAAAAACGGGTATCCCCGAACAATTCCGCGGCACAGGGCCAACCCCCAAAAAAGATTTTTTTTTGGGAAAATTTAAAAGGCCCCAAAAAAAATTTTAAAAAAAACCCGGGGAACCGCCCCAATGCCAAACAACCACCCTGGCGGCAAAGGGGCAGGAAAAAAGTCCCCCGGGGGGGTTTGGGGGACCCCCAGGGGGGGGGGGAGGGAACCCCTGGGAACAATTTACCCAGCAGTTTTACCCAGTAATAGGGTTTTAAAAGGGGGACGTTTTGGGGTTTTTTAGAGGGTGGGTAAAAAACACCCCCGGGATTGGAAAAATAACTTCCAGTTTTGAAAAAGGGGTTTCCTTAAAAAATTTCTGAATTTTTTAACCTGGGGAACGGGGAAAATTTTTTTCCTGTTTTTTGGGATAAAAGGGGGAGGACAAGCCAATTTCGATTCGTTGGGGTTTTTTCCCCTTTAAACCGCACCTTGTTTTTACACGTTTTTGGTGTTTTACAGAAATCCCAATTTTTCCTTCCAAAAGGGCTTTCCCCAAAAATTTTTTAAAATGCGGCGGGTTTTGGGCCCTATCCTCCCAAATTTTCGGTTTTAAATCACTTTTTAGGCTTTTGGTTTTGGGTTCCGGCATTTAATGTTCCCCGTACCCCCCCCTTTGAGGGGAAATTTTTTTAGTTAACTTTTGGGGGGGAAGGGGGGAAGGGGGGGAGAGGCTTTGGCTTTTAAAAGGGGGTGGGGGTTTGGTTAAGATTGGGGGTGGTGTGGAAAAGGGGTTGTGGGTTTTTGGGGGGCCAGGGGAAGTGGGGAGTTTGGTTAAAATTTTTTCCCGGGGGCCAGAGTGGTTGTGGAAATGGAAGGGGGGGTCGTAATGGTGAGGGGGAGGTTTTTAAAAATAAAAAATTGATTGGCGGGCTTTTTTGGCAAATTTTTAAGCTTGGGGCTTTTGGGGGAACTTGCCCCATTTGCCGAGAAAGAAAACTCCCGGGTGCGGTGGGGGTTTTTAAATGAAAGTCCCAGGGGTTGGAAAAAACCAAGGGGGGTTTGGTTTGCCTGGCGTTCTTTTTTCCCCTTTTTGGTTTTTTGGGAAAAAGGGGGAAAATGGGTTTTGGGTTTTGGCCCGGGGGGGTAAAACATATTGAAAAAGTTTTTTAAGGGTGTGGGTTTTTGAGGGGGTAAGTGATTTGAAAGGGGGTTAGAGTGGGGGGGGAAGGGGGGGGGCTTTAGGTTGGGTGGAGGGGGTTGAAAGGGGGGGATCATTTTGGGGGGTTTTTAATTGAATTTTTCTTTTCATTGGTTTTGAACGGGAACAAAGGTTTTGGGTGTTTGTGAAAGATTTGGGGCGGTTGGGTTTTGGAGAAACCAAAGGGGGGAAACCGTGCGGAGGGGGTCAAAAGACATTTTGGGTTGGGGTTTTGGGTTTTTGTGGTTTCCCTGGGGTCCCAGGTTTTTCTTGTCAGGGTGCAACCGGGAGGAGGGGGGGAAAAAAAGGTTGGGCATTCATAGAATTTAAACCCCAAAACCCCCTTTTTCTTTAATTTTAATTTTTTTTAAAAAGGTTTGGTTTTTTGCCCTGGGTTGGGCAGGGGAAGGCTCCCAAGAGGGTAGAAAGGAGGGGGGAGGGGGGGGGCAGGGGGGAGGGGTGAAAAAAGGGGGAATGGATTTAAAGGGGTTTCGTTTAGGGGTCCCGGGGGGAAAAAGGGGAGAAATTTTTTTCCACTGAAACCGGGGGAACAAAAGAGGGGGGGTTTTGGGGGGCAGTAAGGTTTTTTGGGGGCAAGGGGGCCAGGGGAAAGGGGGGGAATTAATTTTAAAATGCCCCGGGTCTTTTAAAAAAAGGGGGGAAAAATAAATTTTTAAAAATAAAAACACCCCAAAAATTTCCCCCCGGAAAATTTTTAAACAAACAAAAATTTCCCCATAAAAACCCGCCGGGGGAAAAATTTTGAATGTTTGGAGGGAGGGCAAAAGCATGGGCGGGCGGGGGGGGAAAAAAAAAAGTCCCCCAAAAGGGGACAGTGGAAACCCTCCACCACCCCTCTTTGGGAGGAAGGTTTATGTGCCCTCACATAGTTTAGGTACACACGAGTACAGATTAATATATCTATATGTAACCGTCGTTGGCACTTACATGCTTGGTGGAGACAGCCACTTCACATCATCACCACAACACCACTTGAATTTTGAAAATTTTAACACACAGAAAAATTTATACCACCACAACACCACTTGAATTGAACATTTTGAATTGAACACTTTAACACACAGAAGAATACACCCTGGTCACTGAAACCCTGGCCGTTCCGCTTGGGCGCACACTGGAGCTCCTCTTGAATGCGCCCTTGGGTCCAGAGGACGTCCAGTCTGAGAGAGACAGAGAGAGAGAGAGAGAGAGAGAGAGAGAGAGAGAGAGAGAGAGAGAGAGAGAGAGAGAGAGAGTGACAAACAGAGAGGGGGAAAGAGATAGATAGATGATAGGTAGATAGGTAGATGATAGATAGACAGACAGACAGGCAGCAGAAAAATAGACAGGCAGACAGACAAACAGACAGACTGACAGAGACAGAGAGAGAGTGAGAGAGAGAGAGAATGGATGGCAAGAAATCAAGGCAAGGCAAGGCAAGGCTCATCATATTCTGTTTCAGTATGGCCATAGGAATGAATATCTTCGTGAATCCTGCTTACCACATGCCCCTGGAGGAACATTTAAAAAAAAGAATAAATAATTTTTTTTTTAAATCCTCCACTCAAACATACACTCACAGCTTCCAAAAACCCATGTGAAGAATACTTGCATAAAAAATACAAATCATACAATTTCCACCAAAACTCACAATCACAACCAATTTCCAAGGGGAAAAAAATCTATGACAATAAATGAATAGAAAAAGAGAGCGAGCGAGCGAGCAAGAGAGCGAGAAGGAGAGAGAGGGAGAGAAAGAGAGCTGCTTGCATCCACTTCATTCATTTTTCTCCCATGGACACATAAAGCGCGCACACATACGGGGACATACGATGTTCGCCATCACCTACGCACAATTCACGTGCACGCCACTTGGACACATACACTTACATGCTTATATGAAAAATAATGATAATGGCGGCGTTGCTCCTGTGGCGACGCGCTCTCCCCTGGGAAGAGCAGCCCGAAAAACCCCCGCAGAGAAACTTGCCGCGACCCCAAGCGGTATACAATACAATATAATTATAATACATAAAGCGTGCATAATACATATACACATACATACACTAACACTATACATTACACATTCGCACACGTGCACGCTCTGCTTGCCTGCTTGCCAACAACACACACACACACACACACACACACACACACACCACACACACACACACACAAAACACACACACACACACACACACACACACACACACACACACACTATATTTTTACAATTGCAAGGAAAGTTGTTAATAAACATTGCCGTGAAAACTTTCATAATATATGTTACTTTTTCATATGCAATGTTTTGTCATATAATGCTCATTACATCAAAAGGTGATTTTTTAAAGAGCTTCTAAAGGAGTTATGGCTAGAAATCTCTTTAAGAGATGATGGAAGCTGATTCCACAAGGAACCACCACTGTAGATAAAGCTTGTGTTAAAAATATCAACTCTTGGGAGAGGCACTGCTATTTTGAAATGATGCCTGTTGTTATTTATGTGGAAACAATATGAAATGGAAGGAGGTCCGCTCCTTTAAATTTTACCTTATGCATCAACAGTGCCTTGTTGTAGCAGCATCTCTGCTTTAATGGTAAAATACCCAATGTTTTATAATCATTTATGGTCAATGAACTTGACTTAAGAAAAAACTAATTTTAGAGCTCGCTTGTGTAGCCTCAATAAAGGGTTTTTGAGCATTGCACTTGCAGAATCCCACAATGTAGAGGCAAAGTCCATAATTTGACTGAATGTGTGCTTGAGAAAACAGTTTACGGGCATGAATGTTTAAAAAGTATTTAATTTTTGATAGCTGGAACACTCTCTGAGAGATTCGTTTGAAAATATGAGAAATGTGGTCAGTCCATGACAGGTTATTGTCAATAATGATACCCAGTACACGATTGACTATTTCCACACTTTGTCCGGCAACTGAAATAGAAAACAAATTTGTTAATACATTTTGTCGTTTCTGTCTAGTACACATGTATTTTGTTTTTTTGTGTATTTAGGCACATATGATTGAGTTCTGTCCAACGAAGTAATTTGTCAATACTATTTTGGAGGTTAGTTGTTAATTTACAAAGACTAACATTGTTACAATGCATGGAACTGTCATCTGCAAATAGTTCACAAGTTGTTGCTAAATGCATTGGTAAACCATTAATATACAATATGAATAACAGGGGACCTAGTACAGATCCTTGAGGTACTCCATGTTCAATAGTCTTGAAATCTTAAACAGAAAAGTTCACACACATTAACTGTTTTCTATTTGATGAAAGGAGGAAATTACTTGGACTGTAGAATCTGAAAAACCATATACCATTAATTTCTTTAAAAGAAGAGTATGGTTAATGACATCAAATGCCTTAGCAAAGTCAATGAAAACAGTGCCAGTGAGTCATTCTTATTTATATTTAGAAGCCATTTATCAATCATTGGGTCAGTGCTGTATGGAAAGAGTGGTTTCTCTGTAAGCTGATTGCTTGGATGTATCAAATTGTATTGTTCAATGGTGAATTAAATGTAGTCTAATATTTTTTTTCGAATGGCTTTGACAAAACAGACAAAATTGATATAGGCCTGTAATTGGATGGGTTTGTACGGTCACCTTTTTGAACATTGGAATTACCCTTGCTTGCTTGAAACATAATGGAACATAGTTCTTGTTAATGCACAGATTATAAATATAAGTCAGTGTATCTGCTATAACAGGGGATGCAAGTTTGAGTATATTTCCATCTAATTTCTCCAAATCTTTTGTTTTTGAAGGTTTTAGAGACAGCAGAGCCGCTTTAACTTCTGGTACTGATATAAAAGGAATATTCACTTTACAGTCAATATTTTTTGCAGAGCAGTATTGTTTTAACATTTCTAAGTCATTTTTCCCCAGTCATTATTTAATAATAAATTATCAGCTGCATTTACAAAGTAATCGTTGATTGTGCTTGGAGTTATATCATTTATATTTGTATGTACTTCAGAATAGTCTTTGTTGGTTAATTTATTGATTACTTTCCAGACTGATGTTGACCCTCTTTTATTGGCTACTCAATCTTGATAATATTTTAATTTTGCTTTACGCTTCAATGTAGTTACCTTATTTCTTTGTTCTTTAAATTTGTTGTCACTTGTTGACTTCAAGTAGTTACGAAGATTTATTTCTTTTTCAATCTCTTTAGTTAACCATGGAGGTTTGATGTGGTGCTTCACTCTTTGAGTTATTAAAGGGGCATGTTTGTCATAGATTCTAGTGAAAATGTTTACCCATACCTCTGTTGCCTTATCAGGATCAGTATATTGGTAAACCTGTGATAAAGAGTTAGCTAAGTCTGCTTGAAGAAGAGACACATCGAGAGCCAGTGGAAGAAAGTGAAAGAGACACTGACGTCAACTTGTCAGGAAGTAGTGGGCCCCAAGAGACACCAACAGAAGGAATGGATATCTGCAGTCACAATGGGCAAGATTGAGAAGAAAAGCAGAAGAAAGCAGCCAGTAAACAACAGCCGGACAAGAGCAGCAAAGGCCAAGGCCACAAACAGACTTCACAGAACCCAAACAGAGAATCAAGAGGACGCAAGAACAGACAAGCGCAAGTACATCGACACCTGGCAGAGGAAGCCGAGGAAGCACAGCCAGTAACAACATGAAGCTGTTGTATGACACCACTAAGAAACTCTCAGGGAAGTACAGCAGGCCTGAGCGACCATCAAAGACAAGAAAGGAAACACCATCCTGGAACAGAGGGCAACTGACAGATGGGCAGAGCACTTTGAGGAACTCCTGAACAGATCCGTACCTTCAAACCCCCCGACATCGACCCTACTGATAGAGACCTAGACATCAACTGAGAGCAACCAACCCGGAAGAGATCAGGGAAAACCATCAAAATGCTGAGAAATGGCAAGGCAGCAGGACCCGACAACACCCACAGAAGCACTCAAGGCAGACCTGGAGACCACGTAGAGATGCGTAAACCCCCTCTTTGGGAAGATTTGGGAAGAGGAGGAAGTACCATCAGACTGGAAGGAGGGCTACCTCATCAAGCTACCCAAGAAAGGAGACCTCAGCAACTGTGCCAACTATAGAGGGATAATGCTTCTGTCGGTGCCAGGAAAAGTCTTTAACAGGATCCTCCTCAAGAGAATGAAAAATGCAGTCGACCCTCTCCTCGGAGACCAGCAGGCCGGCTTAATAATGATAATAATAATAATATGGAATTTATATAGCGCTGAATCTTGTAAAAAAAAACAAACAACCAACAACAAATCGAAGCGCTTGCACTCAATAATTTACAGGCATGCAACTCTCCTTTAACATAATGAACAACAGATTTCAAAACCAGTGCGCCACTATGCACCATCACCACACACCCGCAAACACACCACACACACAACACACACAACACACCACACACCACCACACACCACACAAAACCCACACACACCACACACACACACACACACACACACTCGGAACAACACTTAAAAGGGTAAAATTTCTTTAAAAATTTGGGGACAATATTTGGGGGGGAAAGTCTCAGGTAGGAAAAATGGTTTGGGGGGGGGTTTTTAAAAGGATCAATGAAGTTTTTGCGAGTGAAAGAGGAGTCATTCCAGGGGGATGGCCCCAGAAACAGAGAAGAGCGACGGCCAACATGGTTTTGTTTGAATCTGGGTGTTCGAAAGCAAAAAGTATCTGCGGCTGAACGAAGGGAACGGGATGGAGTGTACAATGAAGACAGTTACAGAGATAAGGGGTGCAGATTTGTGGAGACTTGAACAGAAGGTATTGATTTTATACTCCAGTCTTTGTAGACAGGCACCCAAATGAAGAGATCGCAGAAGAGGATGATGTGTTCAATTTTTTCTTTCTTGGGACCAGTCGAGGTGCAGAGTTTTGTATGCGTTGAAGAGATGGATAGTGATGCTGGTAGGCCACCAAAAGAGAATTACAGTAGTCTAAACGTGAAAGAATGAGAGATGTCCCAAGCTTGGAAGTGCATCAGTGGACAGATACTTGCGAATCGCGCTTATGCCCGTAATTGATAGTACAAGACTGGCAGGCGGGGATGAATTTTTTCATAGAGAGGTGTTGTCAGAACTACTCCTAAATACTTCACAGAGTTGGACAAAGGACTGACGTATTGCCGAATTCTATGAAGTTTTTGCGATAGGGGAAAGTTTTATGTTGGTCCCTATGACAGGGCTTCGGCGCTTTAAAGGGTTGTAACTTGTTCTGAGTCATCCATTTTGAAGCTAGAAAGTAGACATATATGTCAGGAGGAAGGCAAGTTTTCAACAGTATCACTGCAACTGAAGCTGGTATCATCGGCATAGAAATGATGACAATATGGGTTTTTTTATTATATGTGAGAGTGGAGCAGTGTAGAGAGTAAAGAGAACAGGGCCCAGGACTGATCCCTGCGGGACTCCACTTCCTTTTGACAGGTTTTGATTGAATTTTGTTTACAATAACTTTCTGGAACCTGTCTGTGAGGTATAAGTAAACCAGGGGAGGGCTGTGCCGTTAATACCAAACGTATTTTGGAGCAGAAAAAGAATTTAGTGATCTATGGTATCAAAGGGTGCAGATAAGTCAAGAAAAGTGAGAGGGAGATTTTTTCCCGCATCAGAAGCAAGTAGAAGTGTATCTAAAGTGTGGGCTAGGGGGGTTTCGGTGCTGTGTTGGCGATAGGCAATTGAAAAGTGGGAAGGAAGATCATTGGAATGAAGGTGACTGTTGAGCGTTTGAGAACGACTTTTCTAGTACTTTAGAGACAAAGGGTAAGTTGAGACAGGCCTAATAATTCTTTAGAATGTTGGGATCGAGTCGTGCTTTTTCAGTAGAGGTGTGACTATTGCTGTTTTAAGAGCTGAGGAAAATTTCCTGACACAAGAGATGATTTTACTTTTTTATGATAATAGGACATTTGGGGAAAGGGCTTTGTGAGAAAACGGCGGGTAGGGGATCAAAGTCGCATTTTTTTTAATCATTTCCTTCAGAATTGTCATGATTTCTTTTCCTTTGGGGTGGGGAAAATAAGGAGTGCCAGGAACTGGGATCAGGGGGCGCGGCGGAAATTTGAGCTGATCCTCTGGGCGTATGTTTCGAACTTTGTCTAGAAGAACAAATAGTTGATGAAGCAACGGGCTGGGGTGTTGGGCAAGGATGTTTTTGCAGACCCAAAGGGAGTTTTGAGGTGAGGGAAAAAAGAGATTTTAGGATTCACAGCGAATTTGGAAGAGTATAGTTGTTTTTTCAAATGGTTAAAGATTTGCTTTGTTTATTTTTTTTCGGAAAAGTTTTTTGTTTTTGGGTTTTGATTTCCCGCCACTCCCTTCATTTTCCCGGCGTTTGCGCTTTGCTAAAAAGAGTTTTGGGGATCCATGGCCCACAGGGTTGCAGGGGGAATGTTCATGGGAGGGCATCTCATAAAAGCATTGGCGGAGAATGTGTTCCGCCAGAACAGATCCGCCAGAACAGATCATGCTAACCAGTTGCCACCTTGCGCATCACGTTGACAATCTTTTGAGTGGAAAAACGTCTTTATCTTAAATTTATTGATTAGAGAAAGATTCGACATGTGGGCCGCACCCTCCTCTAAAATGCTCCCACCATGGGGTCCAAAAAAACTGGGCAACTTGATCAAGAACTCCTATTAAGAAAGAAAAAAGGGTGGTCCCTGGGGGACAACTCACAAAAAGCTTTGATGAAAAACCGGGGTCAGACAGCGTCTCCGGCAAACCCTTTCCTTTTTCCCGGCGATCGATTTTACCCTGAAACTTCAAAACTACAAAGAAAGGAATCCCGAGACATTGTGGGGCCCAAATGGATAATCTCACTTTGCAACACCGGCCCTCTTTTCCCCCAGCCGCCAACAATGCAAGACAAACTACAAAAAGCAGCCCCCTTTCAAGTTGGTCCAAGACAGAAGGGAAAACCAAGATTCCAAAATCAACGAGCGAACGGACCCCGTCACACTAAAGGGAAAGAGCGGGAAAATGGAGACATTCACGTACCTGTAGCACATTAACAGCAGGGGGGCACAGACGCAGACGTTTAAGCAAGAATTGGCAAGGGGACGCAGCGAAATTAGGTGAAAACTTGGGGGCTCCAAGGGGGCCACCCCACAAAGACAGGGCCCCCTTCCTCCAACTAATCGTCTACTATATGGACGAGATATGGAGGGCCAAAGACCCCCCATCAAAAAGTGCAGACCTTCTCAACAGCTGCCTGGCGAATCCCCAGTCACGGGCCCACACCATCTGCAAAGCGACCTTGGCAAAAAGTACCAACAGCGCCCGCCGAGAATGAAATCCGGGGCAGGAGATGGGGGGGATCGGGGGCACCCTGAGAAAGCCCCCAGCAACTACAAGGGAGGGCCCATCATGAAAACCCCCGGGAAAACAAAAGGAAAGGCCCAAAAACACCTGCGACGTGACCTTGGGCAGAAACCCGGAAATGGGGTATACCCGGGGCAGCTGGGAAATAGCCCCGGGCAAGGGTTGGCGGGCGTTGTGGGGGCCAAAAGCTCCAGGGGGGGTGATGGCCTAAGTAAGTAAAAGCTTAGATCAATAGAAAAGGCCCTATGATGGCTTGTAAGGGTTTTTGGGTTTCCATTAAGACCCCCCAATTTAAGGGGATATGGGGAACCCTTGGGAGATATCCTAACGGATTCTTATTTCCTGTGTGAATTTGGTGCAAAATTGTTAAAATGAATATTTAACGTTACTTGCAAAACTTATCAAATGTTACTAAAATTAGACACTGGAAACAATGTTGGGTCTCAAAAGTAAGAGAAGCTTGTGCGCAACTGGCTTTAAACATTGTTTGGCTTTAAAAGATGTTTGGGGAGTAAAAATTTTCTTGGCCCCATTCAAAAAGGTTTCGAAGACATTCAAAAGGACAGGCACTATTAGAACTCGAAAATTTCCCCCTTATCGATATTTTAAGACCATTTTTGAAAAAGAACGGACATTCAAATATGGATATGTTTTGCTTTTGTTCGTCATTACCAAATAAATTTAATTTATTCCTTTAATAATATGTACATCGAAAACAAATCTTTTGTGACAAAACTGTCCAATTTTTTCAAAAAACATATTGAAAAGAACGCATTTTGGGTTTTATGTGAAATGATATGACGATTAAGGAACAAATTCCTTGCGATTTTTTTACTCTTCCCTAAAAACCTTCTCAGACCCAAAACTGCCACTTCAGATTAGTTTTCTAGATATTATTCACCTACAAACCGAAGAACAGGAACGTAACCTTCATTTGGAATAAAATTTTTGCCCTGTTTCACTATTTGCTTTATTTAAGTGCCTTTTTTATGGGTTTATTTTGGTTTTTTTAAATTAAATTTTCCACTCTCTTTTCTGAAAGTTCTAGTGAGCATTTTGCTTTATGGTGAGTCACACCTGATGGGGGATATTTTCAAAGTTTTCTGCTTTCAAATTTTATAAACATTTTAAATACATTTAAAAAAGGGGGGGAAAACATGGGACCAACATATTATGATATTCAACCCATTTAGAATGCTGTAACCTAAAATAATCATCTTTCGTTTCATATCGAAAACACTGTAGGGGTTTGTTTTTTACGGGGGAAAACTGTACTACATAGAAGTGAAGTTTTTACTGATTAAAAATTGTATTTTTATTGGAAAACATTTTCTCTTCCATGTATTTTCCCCCCCCCCCCCCCCCCAAAATTTTTTTATTTTAAAAAAAAAACAAAAACATTTAAGGTTTATTTCCTGTATATTAAAATATTTCAAGTTTTTGGGTTTTTCCGAGTTTCCGATTTCCCCTCTCTCTCTCTCCTTTTTCTCTCTTCTCTCCTCTCTCTCTCTCTCCCCTCTTTTCTTCTCTCTCTCTCTCCCCTCTCTCTCTCTCCTCTCCCCTCTCTCCCCCTCTCTCTCTTTTATTATATATATATATGTTGTTGTGGGGTTTTGTGGTTTTGGGTGTGTGTGGGGTATTTCTTTTTTAAAACATTGCTCTGTTTTTTAAAATGTTTTAAACAATGTTATTTGTATTTCAGGTACTTTCCATTGACACCTTAGTTGTTCCCGCACATGACACCTTTCCCCCCCCCCCACCCCCACCCACACAGGTATACTACACCATCCATGATAAACAACACCGTATGCATATGGAAGCCTACGAAAAAATTAGAGCTGTTTTACCTGATGTTGTATCTTATGCCTACTTATGTAACACTACCACCCACAATTTCATCTGTACTAAACCTAGTAAATATATAATGTCTTCATGACGTACAGTCTTACACAGCAACATTATCATCATCAAACATGCACTTGTATAGTAGCCAGTCTTGAAGGAACACATGGTAGTTCATAGATGTCGAGGCAATATAAAGTTCTGTTCCATAATATGTTTTTAAATATTTCTTAAACATGGTGAAGAAAGGGCGAGCATCTTGAACCTTAGATCTGTAAATGAAAAACTTTGCATATAATACAATTCTGTCAAATGTTTTATCTGTTTTGACATAGTTATCTTGTCCAAAAAGCAAAATCTTTTCATTCAAGTTTATGAACATAGCTCCCCTGCTTGAATCTGCTGCTGCTGCTTGCTGAAACTCCTGCCAAAATGTTTGCGTTACTGGGCAACGCCAGAACAAATGACTGATACCATCTCTTTCATCTTTGCAGAACGTACATAAGTCGTCAGTTACTACACCCATTTTATATAAAACAATGTTTGTTGCGAGCACTCTGTGGGTTAATCTGAGCTGGAACCATTTTAGTTTTTCTCTTTAATCGTTTTAAATTTTCTTGAATGGTTTTTCCCCATGATTTTCATGGCCAATTTTTCCTCCCATTTGTCACAGCATTTTGGTTTCGAAGAGCTGAACTTAAAATTCATAATATAACCTTGCACCTTTACCTGAATAATATAAAGTTCTCAATGTTTTAAGCAAAGGTTGTACAATTTTACTATTTGGTGTAAGCCTTTTTTTTTTTAAAGAGTTTTGTATTGCTTGTACAATTCCTGTGTAGGTAATAAAATTTGTGTTTATACTGTATTTGTTTTTAAACTGTTGAAACGACAGATACTCGGCTTTTTCATTCATAATATGACCTATCTGAAACACCTCTTTGTGTATCCAAGATTTATTAAAATAAAACTTTGATATTGTGGTTGCAGAAGATAGGTTCTGAAGGAGTCTCACTGGATTCACAGCTTGTTTTCTCCCAAACTGCCTTACGCAGACAAGACATCTTCCAAAACATATTTAGACGGTTGATCGAATTCTAGTTCTCCTCCTACCTTGTCAATTAAAGAGATCTTTAAATTTATATTGCTATATTATACTTTTCCACTTAGGGCTGCTTGTTTTTAGCTTTCTTATCCAAGTCAGTTTTAGAGCAGCAACATATAGCCTTATGTCTGGGATACCAAGCCCACCGTTTTCAAAACTTTTTACGGCCGTTTTTCTACCAATTCTGTCTTTGTTTTCTACCCCAAACAAACTCAAATATACTTTCTTGAATACGATTAATGTCTTTGTCTGAAGGATTCGGCAGCAGCATCCACAAGTATATTATTTTTGAAAGAATGAGAGATTTTAGAACTGCTACTCCCCTTTAAAAGGTTTTATCTGTCTTTTTAACTATGTTTTATAAGTTTTCTTATTTCCATGAATTTCTCTTTCATATTGATTTGAAAGCAGTCCTCATAAATACTAGTGAACCATATGCAAAGAATCTTGAATGATGGTGGATTCCAAACCATCTGTAGTGAGACATATACTTTACTGATGAATTTCCCTTTTACAAACCCAAAACATACAGCAACTGTTTTTCCATTTATCAGTAATAACCCAGAGACCTTTCCAAAACATTCTACAGTTCTTACAGTTTCTTCAAATGAAGTCTTATTGCCATCTAGAAAAATGTCCGTGTCATCGGCATACTGATAAATCTTTATTTCTGTTTCGGCTATTTTAATTCCTTTGATCCATTTATTTTCTTTGATCATAATGCTAAGAATTTCAACACATAGAATGAACAAGTATGGTGATATTGGATTCCCTTGTCTACTTCCATGGCTGATATTGAACCAAGGAGATATCTTTCCATTTACTGATACTGCTGATTTTATACCGGTATAAAAGGTGGCGATCCATCTCTAAATTCCACAGCCAAACTCAAAGGCATCAAGAACTTTGGACATGAACTTCCAGTCTACCGAGCCGAAACTTTTTCAAAGTCAAGGCATAGAAATAAGCCGGAATATCTGACTTTTTGTGTAATCGATAAAGGTAAAAAATGAGCCGTAATTATCACCAATAAAGCGACTGGACATAAAACCAGTTTGGTCCTCGCTGATCACAGAGGGGAGGATAGCTTTGATTCTATTAGCAATACATGTAGATCCTATTTTGTATACAGTATTGGGAAGGGAAATAGGTCTCCCGTTTTTTATGAAATGTTTGGGTTTTCTTTAGGTAGACATATGATTATGCCTTTTTTGTGTTGATGATAATTCATCATCATCATCGTCAGACCTGTGACCTTGGCGGTCGTGGGGGAGACACGAAAGACGATGCCGTGGTAAGCCTCCTCCATCCATCTCGGTCCTCGGCTCTGCGCAGTATTGCCGAGTCATTCATCCTGGTCCATTCTCTGATGTCTATCCATGACTTGTTCTGTCTTCCCCTCTTTCTCCCACCTTCGAGTGTTCCCTGCAGAAACTGTTTTTGGCAGAGTGTTGTGGCGGTGACGGGGCCGAACCTGTCAGCTTTTTCTTTTTGAGGATGGTGAGAAGGGGTTCCTGTGGACCTGCCAGCCGTGTTATTTGACTCTTGACAAATTCATTGGTCTTTCGTTCTCTCCAGGATATGCCCAGCAGTTTTCTATGGCATTTTGTTTCAAATGACTGGATTCGCTTTTTCTAAACCCTTCGTTTAGTGATCTAATGACCAAAGGACCCAACTTAAGCCAGAAAACCTTGAAAAACTCTGCCGAAAATCCATCTGTTCCTGGACTCTTTTTATTGTTCATTCTTTTTAAAGCATTACTTGCTTCCTCCAATGAAATAAGTCCTTCAAGGGATTCTATTTCCTGGGTAGATAACTTTGGTATATTTTTTATATTTACTAAATTGGTTACCTCCTACTCATCCAATTTTCTGTGCATATATAGCTTTTCATAAAAGGTTTTTACATTGTGTATTATTTTGTTTGTTTCATATGTCTCTTCTCCATTGTCTAGAATTAATCTAATAATGTTTACTGGTACAATTTCTCTTTTCAAGATTGCAAAAGTATCTCGTAACTTTTCCCCCATCTGCAACCCGTCTGGCTTTTGATCGGAGTAATACGCCCCTCATCTTATGTTCTCTAATAGCAATCAGTGCCTGCTTATCACTCTCCAACAGCTGAATCTTGTGCCCTGTTAAGGTCACTTTCTTTCCAAGATCTCAATGCTTTGTTCTAAACGTTTTTTTTTGTTCTTCCTCTTCTTTTTTCAAACTGTTTAGCAAAGCTATTGTTTTGTTTCTTATTTTCCATTAGCACGAGATCTGGCAGCAGTTGGTCAGAAATAGTGAAATGAATGTCGGATTTAGGCATAGCAGCTGTGTTGTTTTTATCATAAGGTGATGCTGCATATTCAACTATAATTTTGTCAATAAGGTCGTTTATTATGTTAGAAATTGTCTATCCTTTAGCAGGGAGGAATTAAATTTCCAAAAGGAATTCCTCTTTTCCTCTACACCGAAGAAGTGCAGGTGAAAGGTAATCATGGAATGGTCTGTTCTGTACCCAGACTAGATGTCAGCTTCCCTGGTAGAAACTGAGAGCAGATCTGATATGAGGAAAAAATCCAATCTGCTTTGCTGATATGGAGTATTTCTAAGCCAGGTGTAAATCCTCGTTTCTGGGTTAAGTTCACGCCAAATGTCCACTAAATTAAGAGTGTCTATTAGATTTTCAACTTGTTCTTTTGCCTTGATATTATTGGAATGTTTTTTAATTATAAAAGTCCCTATTAAAATCCAATACCAAATTCCAATCTCCACCTATAAGGATGTGATCGTAATCATAACTTTTTAAAACTGATCTTGTAGGTCTTCATAAAATTCAGATGATCCCGGGGTTTGGACCATACAGACTAACGATAAGAAAGTTTTTATTAAACATCCTCATGGAGACAAAATGTAGTTGCTGTTCAGATCTTTGAACACTTTCTTAACTTCAAATTCAAAATTGTTATTTAACAGAACTGCAACTCCTCTAGCATTTGAATTAAAGGATGCAAAAAACGACTTAAATCCCCAATCGACCTGAATACTATTCTCAACTTTGGGGTCAGACCCGTGACCTTGGCGGTCGTGGGGGAGACACGAAAGACGATGCCGTGGTAAGCCTCCTCCATCCATCTCGGTCCTCGGCTCTGCGCAGTAGTGCCGAGTCATTCATCCTGGGCCCCTTCTCTGATGTTGTCCATCCATGACTTGTTCTTCTTCCCCTCTTTCGGGCACCTTCGAGTGTTCCCTGCGTACTGTTTTTGGCAGAGTGTTGTGGCGGGTGACGTGGCCGAACCATGTCAGCTTTTTCTTTTTGAGGATGGTGAGAAGGGGTTCCTGTGGGCCTGCCAGGCGTGTTATTTGACTCTTGACAAATTCATTGGTTTTTCGTTCCCCTCCAGGGTATGCCCAGTATTTTTTATGGCATTTTGTTTCGAATGACTGGATTTCGCTTTGCTGTTTCACAGCAATGTCCAGTTTCACTTCCGTACAGCAGGATAGTCTGAATTAGGGGTTTGTAGAGCTTTAGTTTATGGGAAACTGATCTCTTTACTTTTCCATATGGGTGAGTTTGTCATGGGAAAATGTTGCCATGGCTAATCTGACTTGGATTTCTGTCGTTGATCGCCCGTCCTTTGTGAGTGTAGCGCCAAGGTATTAAAAGCGTTTACCTCCTCCAGTTGTTGGCCGTTCATGTAAATTTTAGCAGTGGCATTGCTCGTGCTGTTCACAAGTACTTTACTTTTCTCCGAGCTCACCTCCACCCATAGCTCCAGCTCTGTTCTCAAGTCTGGTCGTAAAAATCTTGCAGCTCTGTGTTACTTCCGCCCATGAGGTCAATGTCATCGGGAAACCGAAGTTGCTGAGGGTCTGCCGCCAATGGGGATGGGAAAGTGGAAGTCATGGAGGGTCTCTCTCATAATGTTTTCCAAGAAAAAGATTAAACAGACTGGAGATAACAGCATCCTTGTCGGACCCCAACTGTGGTTTTGAAGTAGTCTCCGAACTGATTGTTCAGAAGGATTGCACTGCTTTCGGTGTTGTATAGTGCTTGAATAGTTTGCATTGTCCTTCTCAATGCCAAACATTCTGAGGGACATGCCACAGGCCTTCGTGCCATACTCTGTCGAAAGCCTTCTTGAAGTCGAAAGAAGTTGTGGAAAAAGGTCTCTCTGATGTTGAAAAATGGGTTTTCCATCAGGATTGGGAGTTAAAAATATTTCGATTGTGCTCCTGCTGCGCTGAAAACCCAGCTTGTTCCTCGCAAGGTGTTCTTCTGCCTCCTTCTTGAGTAATTTAAAATAACTTTGAGCATGATCTCGCTGGCGTGGGTGATGAGGCTGATTGTTCTATAAGTTTTTTTGGGATTGGCGTAAATTCCCCTTCTTGGGCAGGGTAATGAGAGTGATTGTGTCCATTCTGTTGGGCCCCTGTTTTGTCCCCAAATCTTCTGACAGATACTGTAACATGTGTGATGACTGTTTCGCCACCATGCTTAGCAGCTCTGCTGGTATATTGTCTGCTCCTGGGACTTTCCTACTGGAAACTGCGGGTGGCCTTCCCTTCTTTCCCCCAGTATAGGGAAGCAGGGTGCTCTTTTGTTTCTGCTTTCTCTTTTATTATGTTCTTGTCAGGTTGTACATTCTTGACAATACTCAACCACCCGTTTAAAAACACGGCTTTCTGGAGGGGGTTTCCGGAGCTGCTTCAAGGGGCGATATTTGGTTGAAGGGGTTTTTTGATTTCTTTAGGGTAACTATGTTTTTTTTTTTTTTTTTTTTTTTTTTTTTTACTGTTCCCACTTTCATCTTTTTGTCTCATACTTATCCTGATCTACTTCTCTCTAGCCCTTTTCATTTACTTCTTCACGAGATTGTTGCCTCCCGGTATCTTTAGGGTTGGAAGACCTGGTTGGTTTAGTGCTCTTCTTGTATCGCGAGGGCCAAGGGTGTCATTGGTATCCATGTGGGTTTTCCCGACGACCGGTACCTTTTTGATTTTCTCGGACTGCCTCTTAAGTTGTTGGGAGTCTTGATTCATTGCCCGAGGGGAAAAGCCGCAAAAAATCCGCCAAGCTTACCTTGGAAGATCTCCTCGACCTGGAATCTTTCATTTGTCCAGGTCAAAATTTTATACGTATTTGCAGCTTTTTTTTTTTCCCCTTCTTTTTAATACCAGCACACAAGGTCGGGTTCACGGGGTAGCACCCAGGGGAGGTTTTTGTTCTGGCTCTGTTGTGCGGGTTTGAAACGCCCTGGGTTTAAGATAAAAACTATTTGGGTTTTGGATCTTTCCCTTTGATCGCCAGGTTTCCTCCTTGACTGCTTTGGGGGTAGAGGGTATTGCAATGGAAGTCTGTGGGGGGGGGCAAACTCCAGCAACGTGCCCCGTCGTTGGGCTCTCCCGTTCCAAACTGACCAATGTTCCGGCCCATTGGGTTTTAAATCGACCTACTTTGGCGTTTAAAAACCCCTTTGGGATGATGTCCTTCTTGGGGATTTTTTTTTAAAGGCCCCTTCAAATCTTTGTAAAATTCCTTTTACTTCTTTATTGCATGGGCAATGATGTGATAAATTTTTTTTTGATTTTGTTCTTGGGCTGGCCGACACCCGGGGGGTAATCCGGGGGGAAGCCGGGTACAGCATAAGCACCCCACTACTTCTCTTCTGACAAAAAATGCCACCCCTTTTGGATTTTCCTTGGCCACTGTACCAACTTTTTGCCTTCTTTCATCAATCTCACCCAAAACCTTCCATCCCACTTTTCCCCTCCAAAAATTCCCCTTATGCCTTTAAACTCAACTCTATTTTTTGATTTTTTCCGCATGGGAAGGGTTTCGGACGTTCCATACCATGGGGACTGTTCCTAGGGGGCTTTAAATAAAGTTTTTAAATCCAGTACTGATTTCACTTTCCCCCCTGGTGTGATCAATGGAAACGCGTCGTTTTTTAAAACGCAGATCGGTATATTTGGGTTTTCATTTGTTTTTTTCATGTTTTTTTCTGTGGGCTTAGGAATTCCTTGGGGGCGCCAACTCCCCTCCAATCTCCATATGTTTGGTTTTTTTTATTTTGGGTTTCCTCCCCCAACCACGGGTTTTACTGGTTCATGGAACCAGTAGCAGTAACAGAGAATTCCTGCGACCGACCTGTGGTCTATAGGATAAAGAGTTGCTTTTTTTTTAAGAAATGAAAGGCCTTTTTTTGGAAAATTTTCCCCAATCCTTGACAATTTATTGACATAATATTTAGGGGTGATTTTAATTTTATTGTTCTTTTAAAAAGTGTCCACACGTGGAAATGTCTGAACCAAATGCAAAAATCCCCTTTGGGGAAAATGCCTTTCCTTTTTTCCCCATTTCCCTTTGGCACTGGGTAGCAACAAAGGGACACATACATACGGGGTAGAGTTTCCCTCCTAACCAAAAAACATTCATACATCCTTCTACAACACGTTTAAAGTCCTGCCGATCTGCACCATCTGGCCCGCCTGCCTTGAAATTTCCCACTACTTTCCCCTCGCTGCCCCTGGACGCGGAAAAGTACACAGCGATTTTTTTAGTGGACATCGAGCGAATAGAAACAGCCGCCTTCTGAGCTTGATCAACCAATTTAAGGTTCTTTTTTTTTTTTTTTTTTTTTTTTTTTTTTTTTTTTGCTGCCTCCTTCTGACGACCCCCGTCCTACTGTTCCCACGCCGCTCATTCCAATCTCCCCCCACAACCACACCCAGATTTTGTTATGTCTCATCCTCAGGGTGGGAAAATCCACAGGGAACCCATCACTATCAGGCCGCCGTGGGGCCCACCAGCCAGAGGGGCCCTGCATGCTGCTGTTCCCTTTTGGTGGTGTTCAGTGGTGCCTGTTCTGAGCTAACATACGCAGGACACCACCTACTAAGCCCCTACTAACGACAGTATTAGCTCAGTCGCGGAGCCAGACTATGAGTTGCCCACCCCAGGTGGCAACCATCACAACGTTTTTCCCAAACGACCGTCCCCCCGCGAACCTCCAACCCCAAAGGCTTTGACACAAACTCACCACAGGCACGGGAAGTGTATGGGCAAACCAAAATCTGAGGTCCCCCATGAGACCGAGAAACCGGACCACGAATCAGAGGCTTTTTTAATTTTTTTTATAATGCATGATGATCAATGACAAAGAGGATGACGTTTAAAGACATTGTGTGGAAGTGCATATGCTTTGAGACTAAATTGACAGGGGTTTTACTCTTTCGCTTACTATCATAATAATCCCGGCGTCAACCGGGCCCGAGAGATACAGACACCTGCAGTGTTGGTCAGGTAATTTGAGCAACACTCTCAAACTCGCATCCGTTAAGTGGATGAAGCTCGACTGTGTGGTCCCAGTCTTCCCACTGAGCCCACAGCACACTCACTCTGGGTAGGAGCCGGCCGGAGTCCGAAAAATCCCTATGACTCTTATGGGAATCGAATCGAATGTTAAGGTTCTTTGTTTGGATATCAAAGCTGCATTCTTCTTTTTTTCTTTTTGTTTTGGAGGGGGGGGGGGGGGTATGTAGCACTTAATCTTGTAAAGCAAACAAAATGAAGGGCTTGTATTCAAATCATTTACAGGCATGCAACCATCCACAAGCTTTACTCTTGTGAACAAATGGGAGAACATTTCTTGGTTAATGGTATGGAGATTTTTTTTAATAGACATACCGTGTGCTTTAATATATATATTTTTTTTAGATAAGTGTAAGCAAATCAGTTGATTACTTTGCGTCCTGTTATGCCAGACTATTTTTTCTCTGTTGTTTGTATTGTGTTAGTCGTGTGATGTTGTACTATATGAGGTTTTTGTGTGTTGCATTATGTTACACAGTATCTTGTATTGTGTTGCGCTGTGTTATACTGTGTAGCATAATTGCAATCAGAGACTGCTGCTACTGCTGTTTTTCTCATCCATAGAACTTGTGTGGGTGTAGAGTCATATTTATGTTAACTCCGGGGACTAAAGAGAAGAGCATTTTCTCAAAACTTTGGGGGAAAAAAGCTGCTGTGCTTGATCAGAAGGTGGGGCAGGGAGCAGTGTTTGTTCTCTTTCTGAACCATGGATTTCACTGACCGTTGTTTTTCTTCCAGGAGTCTTCAATCCCTCCCCCCAATTGAAAGATAAATTTCTTCCTGGTGTTCCGTCCACACACACACACACACACACACACACACACACACACACACACACACACCACACCCCACACACACACACACACACACACACACACACACACACACACACACACATACACACACACACACACACAAACACACACACACACACCACGCAAACACACACACATACACACACACACACACACCACGCAAACACACACACATACACACACATACAATACACACACACACACACACACGCAAACACATACACACACACACAACACACACACACACACACACACACACACACACACACCCCACACACACACACACACACACACACTATTGCCATAGCGACCACTAGAGAGCGCATTGCTAAAAACTACCACCGTCATCTCCATATTTTCACAGATGGGTCGGTTCTAAATAATAAAGATGTTGGTGCAGCTTTCACCATTCCAGCACTGAAAGTTGAACAGTCTTTTTTGTTGGATAAATTTGTCAATCTTTACAGCGGAGCCTGTTACCATCTTTTGGGGTTAGAATACTTGATTAATCTGCCTCAAATTTTGGTTTTAAGTGGCCTTTTTGTTGATTCAAAATATGTTTTACAAGCCTTAGAATCTTTTAATGTCGAAACAAGACCCACTTTTATTATTGATATAAATTATTTGATACACTGCTTGAGAATTAAAGGGACAGATGTCAGTTTTTGTTGGGTGTCCTCTCATGTTGGTCTCTATGGTAATGGAAAAGTTTATGAAGCAGCGAAAAAAGGCGCACAAAGTTTAGAACAGTCTTCTCAAGTTTTTTGTAAGTCTTTCAGTCAAGGAATCATTCCTTTTGTTAGAGAAAACTTCTTTAAAGCGACTTCATGATCGTACAAATGTGAAACTTGCATCACAGAAAAGTATAGCATCTTTAAATCATTTAAAGACAAAAGACGTCGTATTCTTCAATACTCTATGCGACACTGATTACCACCATTTCTTACAGAATACGACTTAATGCTCTCAGAACAAAGTTGTGCAAAAATGTTAAATGCATTTGTGGAGAACAATTTTCTCTAGAACACTGTTTTTTGTTTTGTCAGAAGCTTCCTGGTTTCTTACCAAAAACGTTTTAGACAAAAATACTTCTTAAGAAAATGCAGATGTAATTCTTTCGGATGAAAACATTCTTTTTGCTATTTCGAAGTCTCTTGTACACAGCCCAGTTTTCGCGTTTCTTTCAAGTTCTTTGATATTGTTTTCCCTATTTGCATTTGTAGGTGTTACATTGATGTTTGATACCAATCTGTCACATGACTCTCTTTTCGTCTGTCTTCTATTGTTTTTGCTATAGGTATTTATTTCCCGTCTAATACCACTTATAGTAAAAGACGTTAAATACAAGAAACACACACACACACCACACACACACCACACACACACACACACCACACACACAGCACGCACGCACGCACGCACGCACGCACCCCACGCACGCACGCACGCTCATACAAGCAAGAAAGCATATTATTTATATATATGTATATATTTATATACTTATGTGTGGTGGATGTGGGTGGGTAGGGGAGAGAAAGAGAGAGAAAAGAGAGAGAGAGAGAAGAGAGGAGAGAGAGAGAAGAGAGAAGGGGAGAGAGAGAGAGAGAAGAGAGAGAGAGATGCGGTGTGTAATAATAAGTACTTTGGTATGAATGCGGGTGTGTCTAAATCACCATGTAGTGAATAGACATTAAACAAAACAAAACAAAACAAGCACGCACGCACACGTCTGAAAATCACAGAGAAATGAAGAAAGCAAATCTACAGAGCAACAGAACTATAGAGGCTGCTAAGAAGTCCTACTGGACTTTTCTGCATGAAAGAAGTTCCTCATTTTAAAGATTTTCAAAAGGTTTGGACGAAGCTGAAACAGATGAAGAATGGCGCAGCCCTTCCAGCATGCCTAATTACAATTGATAACAGCAAACTTCCATCAGACATTGAAAAAGCAGAAACTTTCGCCAATCTCTTTGCCAAAAATAGCAGGCTGGAAGGTTTGTCTTTATTTTAAAACCCCCCATATTAATCCTCCCCACAAACGTATGTGGGTTAATCTGAAATCTGCTATAGCAATTTTAAAAAATGTTCTTTGGGCTATGATGTCATTTCCAACAAAATGTTGAACAATCTTCCAACAACGTGTGTTTTTTTGCACTTTTTTTTTAAACCCCGCTGAGAAAGCGGAATTTTACTATAACAAAATGAATTATAGCCCAATTTTTTTAAACATCTCACACCAAAAATGCGGAAAAAATAGTACTGAATTGTTTTAATTATTATTGTGAAAGAACAAAATCAAACCCGTGAATAAGGGGATTAAAAAAGGGAGATCTACAATAAAAATCTTAGTTAAACTGCCCAACAAAGAAACGCAATTTCCCGGAAAAAAAAGTGTTTAGAAACTTTCTTGGATGTAAAAACGTTTAGATCAATTTTGGAAACAAGCTTTGTTTTTTAAAAAATTAAAATCAATTGTTTGTTGGAAATCTGTACAATTATGAAATCATTTTTTTTTAAAAGCAAATAGAATATTAAATTTAGAATGGTTCAATTTTTCTGTTTCCCCCAAATACAAAAATGGGTAAAACCTCTTTACTTTTTTTTACTTTTACTTTTTCCTTCCGCTTGTACTCGATGGCGTCGGGGGGAGTTTAAAACGTCTGTCTGCAGCAAGGGGGTAGCTGGAGGGGGACACAAAATCACTCCAGCGTCGCCGGGTCTACCTCTGGCCCTCGTGCCAGAGTACCTAAAGTTGTAAGCAGCAAGGTGGCTGGTTTGGCGGCATCCGTGTGAGGTCCCAAACCACTTGGTTCTTTGGTTCAATAGGCGTAGGAGGTGTGGCCCCCCAGTTTGATCACCCTTTTCTTATCTTGTCTCTCCGGGTTTTGTTGAGGTTTTCCCTCAAGCACTTCATCTCAACGTGACCATTTCTGCTCCAGGGCTTTTGTCGGGGGCATTCTGGGACTGGTAAATGAAGTTGGCAGGAAAATGGCGTTTTCACTTTGCTTGGTGCTCATAGGGTGTCAGGAGTCGCAGAAGTGGGGGAAGTGTGTGACTGCGTTTTTGCTTTTTTTCAGCTTTTCCAATTCTGTTCCAGTTTTCCCCTTTCTGTGAATTATGCCTAAGTACTTGAATTTAGTTGTCCATTTTAAAGGGGCCCCTTTATTTGATTTGAGCTTTTTTGGAGTTTACTGACTGTCGGCTTCGGTCTTGCTTACGCTGATTGTCATGTCATAGGGTTTTACAGCAGTTTGGTGGGTTTTGTGCTCTTGCAGCTTGTTTTGTTATCATTGGTCATGACTTGATCGTCAGAAAACAGAAGTTCGTTGAGTGCCTCCCGGTCTGAGTTGGCTTCCTTTGTGATTTGGTCCATATATATGATGAAGAGCAGAGGGGAAAGGACGCAGCCCTGTCTCACCCCAGACGTCACCGGGAACCAGTTGGAAAGTCCACTTAGAGTGTGAACTGCGCTCTTGCTGTTGTTGTATACAGCTCTGATGTTATCTAAGAGCTTCCCCTTGATGTCATACTGCTCCAGGACCCTCCAGAGCTTATCTCTGTTCACTCTATCAAATGCGTTTTCTTGGTCGACAAATACTAGGTGGAGTGCTTGACTGTACTCAAGAGCTCTCTCACTCTGTCACGGTTCGCATAATTCTGCGCATAATTCCGTGCATTACTCAGTGCTATTTCTTTCTCTGTATTTCTGGATGCTGGTGTTTTTCTGTGTTCACATTCGCATATTTTTTACATACATGAACTCCAGCTTAGTGGCATGCACATCCCCTTTTCTCTACAATTTTGCATGCAGGTTAGCTTCTTGTGAAGTTCATTTTCGTGAGTTAGGGTTTGTTTCATCAGCTGAGTAGCAGCAGCTTTAAATAGGAGGTCTTGACTTGAGGGAGGAGGAGATTCAGTCTTTGGCTGAAGTTCGCTGGTCACCGTTCCAGCTGGGCTGTTGGGCGCCGCGTGATGTTGTCTCTCTATTTGGAGAGCAGGGGGGAGCAGCACTTGGAGTAGTTCAGGCTCCTGTGAACCCGGTCTTCGTTCTTCGTTGTTACGTTGTGTCCGTCCTGTCAACGTCTTCCTCGAGGTGCAGGAGTGTACTGTACTTCCTGTGGTGTGGTGTCTCTTCTTGGAGAGCAGAGGGGAGCATTCATCTTTGAGTGGTTCTGGCTCCCGAGGACCAGTCTACGTTCTTCTTCGTTGTGCTGTCCGTTTTGTCAACGTCTTTCCTGGGTGCAGGAGTGCACCTTGTTCTTTCTCAGTGACAGGCGAGGGATGTTCTGTATATATGATTGAGTTCTGTGATGGTTCATTGTGCCGTTGTGGTTGTTGTCATTGAGTGTCTTGTGTTGTGCAGTGCTTGGATAGTTGGTTCTGGGAAAAAATTTAAAGTAGGGAAAGTTTCGAGGGAGATTTTCTTCTGTTTTTAGGTTTTTGATATACTGGGTAGGCTTAGGTTTTTCCTTTAGTGAACAATAGGATATGTTCTTTAATATATGTTTTTAAATGCTAATGATTTGTATAGAGAGAGTCTCACAAGTGTTTAGAACACTCGATACTTCTTAAGGTTTATCGATATGGGTGAGTCCTGAGTGATTTGGGATTTAGAGCTATGTTACATGTTAAGCAGTTGTGTGTGGTTATTAGTTTTCTGTAAGATAATTCTCTCTTGTGGAACAGTTTTTAAAAAGTATTTTAACTTAAATGTATTTGAACATAAATAATTTAGATGGGAAATGTAAATGATTCCTTTGAGATATAGTGAAGTTTTGGTGAATAGACAAATTGTCAATGTCGGGGGGGGGGGGGGGGGGGGGGGGGGGGGATGGGGAGGGATGGGGAGGGGGAATAAGGGGGGGAAAATAACCCTAGTTGCCTTAGCGTTAGCCATGGGTCTATGCTGAGGAACGGCAAGTATTGCCTGTTCCAGGTTCCTGTGGGAGCCTCCAGCGGTGGAGTCGTGCCTGGAGAGGGTGCAGCCCGGTGTGCCCTGAAGAGTCGCCGACGGCTTGTCCTTGACCCTCTGTCCCTTTATTCCCTGGATCCACCTTTTTTCCCTTTGACCCGTTTCCCTTCTCCCTGCTGCCCTGTCCACCTGTGACCCTCCTTGAGGTCTTCGGCCTGCCCTGAACTATCCCTCGGTGTTTGTATGTGGGGGACAGATTGTGACTGAGGGAAGTGGGAGAAGAATATTCATCAGGCTGGTTTCTGGACTGTGCAGAGGAGGGGAGGGTATTATGGATAGAATTTAGAGTGTGACTGGAAGTTGAATCTGTGTGTGTGTGTGGAAGTGAGTTTAAGTATTTGTCTGATGATTGTTTTGGGATTTTTGGAAAGTAAAGTCTGGAACTTTTCTTCGGTGTTCTGTGTTTGGTGTTGTCGGGAAGATAGTTAGGGAGGGTATGGGTGGGGGGTTTAGCCACAATTCCTTATGGAGCGTGACACACTCAGTTGTCTCAGTGCAAAGATCGTATCAGTACAGCCTCTCCTCACGGATCAATTATAGCTCATATACTAATCAATATCCTTGTACATGACCTTCCTAAAGCTCTGTCAAGTAATGTGGTTTTGGTTCAATATGCCGATGACATCTGCATGTGGATGAAAAAATCAACTCCTCAAAAAGTTCAAAACTATCTTAGAAGATTGTATCAAACTGAGTTGGGCAGACTTGAAAACTTCATGATGGAAAATGGATTATCTCTTTCCACAGAAACAAAAGATGATTTTATGTGATTCAGGAAGTGTTCCAAACAGTCTTCCAATATTTAAATTACAAGAAGAATAATTGAGTATACTCAAATGATCAAATTTCTACGGCTTTATATCACAATGACCCGCTAAGAGTGCACTATGACACATGCAGTTGGTATGGGTCTTTCATCCATCTTTTCTATCCCCCTCCCCTGTCCAATTCCACAAGCCACAGCAGCCGCGTGAACATGGCTCACGTGCCTAGGTTTTTTACCTACCTATTTCAGATGGTAGTCAAGTCAAGTCAAAAACACTTAAATCATCCCATGAAGGGCAATTACAATACTGACAGGCACATTGATACGTATAGTTATCTCAAAAGACACAAGAAAAATACATTTCAAATTGGTATGAACATTCCAAGATAGATTTAAAAACATACACAGAAGCCCCCGCGCGCGCGCACACACGCAGGGCATACACACACACACACACACACACACACACACACACACACACACAACACACACTCACACACACACACACACACACACACACACACACCAATGTAGGAATACAATGTTGTAAAAACCAGTGATTGGAAAAGACATATAAACTTATTATTTACGCGTGCACGCACACGAGCACTCACACACGCATGCACATGAGCACACACCCACACACCAATATCTATCTCTATCTGTCCCGTAGTCTGACGACCGTGGGGGCACCCTCAAAGACTCAACAACCAGTTCCCTCCATTCCTCTCTCTGTTCTGCCTTTCTCAGGGTTTTGTTGAGTTCTAGGCCTGTCCATTCGCTGATGTTATCCTCCCAGCTCTTCCTTGGTCTGCCTCTTCTTCTTCCTCCTTGGACAGTGCCCTGTAAAAATGTCTTTTGCAAGTCCTTTGGATCTTGTGACATGCCATAACATTTAAGTTTACGCTTTTTCACGATCGTTAGAAGGTTCTCATAGGGTCCAATGGTTTGCTGGATTCTGCTATGCACGCTTTCGTTGCTTATGTGGTCTTTGTAGGAGATGCCAAGGAGTCTCCGAAAGCATCTCATCTCCACCGCCTGTACTCTTCTCTCCAAATCTGCATTCAGGGTCCATGATTCACAGGCATACAGAAATATGGATATGACAAGGGAGCGCATTAGTCTGATCTTGGAGATAAGTGAGATATTTTTATCTCTCCAGATGGTGTTTAGTTTTGACAGTGCTGGTGGTTGTCTGTGCAGTCCTGCATACTACTTCTGGCTTGGATCCCTGGTCTGATACAATGGCTCCCAGGTACTTGAAGCTTTGAACTGTTTCCAGCTTCTGGTCATTAACCCTGATATCAGTGCTAATGCCGTTGGTGTTATTAGTCATCAGTTTGGTCTTCTCTGCACTGATTTCCATGCCGTATGTTTTGGAGGCCTTATTCGGGTGTCCTGTTAGGCTGGCAAGCTCTTTTTCTGATCCTGCTATTCCACCAATGTCATCTGCGAAGCGGAGGTTTGTGATCGTTCTGCCACCAATGCTGACTAATCCTTAATGATATTCCAGTGCATCAGCCATGATTCTCTCAAGGAAGATGTTGAAAAGAGTGGGTGAGAGTAGACAGCCCTGCCTTACTCCAACTTACTCCACACCAATAAATGAACATAATTTTATAAAGACTATTGACTAGTAAACATACACACACGTGCAAGCGCGCACACACACCATAATGACCATTGACTAGTAAAGACATAAACTTACACACATATATACACACCAACACACACAATCTAAAAATCATTTAAGCCAAAATTAAGATACGGAGTACTTTTTTCATGACACCACACATCACACACACATACACACACATATTTCACACATACACACTCATCACACAATACACACATACACACACATACACACACATACACATACACACACATAACACAACACTCACACACACAAACACACATACACACACACTAACACACATACATAAACACACCCACACAACCCCCACACCCACACACCCACACACACACACACACCCCACACACACACACACACACAAAACACACACACACACACACACCACACACACACTTTCTTGGGGAGGGGGAGGGGATATTTTGGACTCTTTTTCTCGTTTTTTTGTTAGTTTTTATATTGTTCTTCATTTGTCTTGGCTATTATTTTTGTCCTATGTTAGTTATTGTCGCTGTTGTTGTTGTGTATGTATATTTGTGTTTGTTTGATTGTTTTATTTTCCCTTTTTGTGGTTGTCCTTGTTGATTATTTCCCTTTTGTTGTTGTTTATTCAGTTGTTTGTATGGTTTAAGGTTTGTGTGTACGTGTGTGTGTGAGAGGGGGGGGGGGGGAGGGAAGCATTGGTGTGGGTTTTTTTATATTTTTATTCTGTTTTGTCTTCTTTTTTTGTTTTGGTTTGGCTTTTTATTGTGCTTGTTTGTTTGTGTTATGACGGGGTTTTTTTTTCAGATTTTTGAATTATTTGAATTGTATGGTCTCATATTTTTCGGGGTTTTTTGTTTTATTTTAATTCCACATATGCATATGTTATTGGTTTTTTTGTTTGATTTGTATAGTTTACCATAGATTAGGTTTTTTTTTAATTCTATGTCTGCATATACATTATCTTTTTTTTTCTCGCTTTTTTTCTTTCTTTAGATAGATGGCTTGATGAAAAAAAGCAAATGCACTGCTTATTCAATGTACCATCTGAAAATAAAAGTTTGACTTTGACTTTGACTTTGACTTTGACTTTGACACTTGACAATCAGGGAGGTATGCCAGAGAATGTTAAACTGTTTGGTCAGTGCTGTTTTGAATTTATAATTCGAATGACTACTGGAACAAAGGAATTTCTTTTTCTATTTGTTTTACTGTTGGAGCACCGAAAACGGCGTCCTGAAGGCAATAACTGAAATTCCCAAGACATAGCATGGGAAGGATCAGCCAAAATGGCAGTCGCTTTGCGCACAAACTGCTGTTTGCAGTACGGCTTGAAATCTCTTTATTCTTCTCCAATTATTTTTGAACAGATTCTTACAATTCTCTACAGGCCATTCTTGTTTTTAACACTAAGGATGTTGTACCAAGAGATGAAAGCAAAACTTAGAACACTCTCTGTGAAGGACTTATAAAACAAAGAAAGAATCTTTTTGTCAACAAAAAATGAGTTAAGCTTCCTTAAAAAATACACACGTTGTTGTCCCTTTTTGACAATAGCGTTGGTGTTAGCATCCCAGTTTAATTTGTGATCAAAAATAGTTCCCAGATACTTGTACTTGGAAACATTTTCAACTTCTTGATTATGGATGGTAACATGCTCAGAAGTGTGACCCGATCTTCTGAAATCGATAGGAAGATCTTTAGTTTTAGAAACATTTAGCTCCAGATATGCCTCATCACACCAATTTACGAAATCAGTGAGGGCTGGAGCATGGTTTTGGACAGATCCAGATAAGAGGGACAAAAGAGCTTTGTCACTGGCATATTTAACGAAAAAGGATTTTTCATAGCTGCTTCTGCAATCATCTGTGTCTAGAATGTACAGAAGTGGTGAGAGAACGCATCCCTGTGGAGAACCGGTACAGGTAAGTCTAACGAATGAAGATATTTTGTTGGCAAAAACACGCCTGGGTGTGTTAGTTAAAAATTCAATCAGCCAATGAACAAGTTGATAGTCTACATCAAATTTTGAGAGTATTTTGTGAACAAGAACATGAGGCTGCATTGTATTGAAAGCTGAACTAAAGTCAGCAAACAATATTCTAGCATGAGAGTCAGGTGCTTCTAAGTGGTTGTACAACTTGTTGAAAATGAACAGTTTGGCATCTTCGACACCTCGTCCTGTCCTGTAGGCAAACTGTAGTGGGTCAAGGTCTTACTCTGAAGTGGAAAGAATGAGAGATTTTATGATCTTTTCTAATGTTTTCATCACAAGTGATGTGAGGGCTACAGGTCTGAAATCGTTGGGCCAAGAAGGATTTGGTTTCTTTGGAAGAGGTGTTACATTGGAAGTCTTCCAAATAACTGGTATCTGGCTAGTGTCCAGTGAGGCTTGGAACAGGTGCTGAAAGAGGCTGGCAAGTTCAGTAGCACAGAACTTAAGGGTTCTGCCGCATATACCATCTGGTCCGCGATTTGTTCATTATTTATTGCCTTGAAGTGTTTACAAATAACTGTTTCATCAACAATGATGCCATTCTCAAATGGTAGATATAGCTTCAGGCCATTTATTTAATGGAAAAATCATGCTTTTCGAAGCGAGTAAAAAGTGCATTTAAATGGTCTGGTAAGTTGTTGTCACAGACCCCCTGGAGACTAATCTTCGACCTATGTGGAGCAGCTACCATGTTTACTGCTGACATTTTTTTTATTCCCTGCCAGGCAGCACGAAAATTGTTCCCTGCAAACTTGTCCTCTATCTTATTTTTATAGTCACGTCTAGCCTGTGCAACATCAGCTTTAAATTCTTTATTCCCTTGTTTCTTTTGTTCTTCTGTTCCTGTGTAAAATACTACTTTTTTTTTGTTTAATACACGTTTTAGGTCCTTTGTAACCCAAGGTGGGTAGCGGGGTGAAATAATTTCACCAATAGGAGCAGTAAGGCGCCTCCTTCCCTCCGCTAGCCTGTGGGAGACCCTTGGCAAGGTCGAGTACCCACTTAGCGCCCCCCCTTCCCCCCCCCATCACGGCAGGCAGGTGATGGATAATCTGTTGAGCAGCCAAATAGTTTGGGAACTGGTCAGCTTTTCAATGTGTTAGGCAGATGATACTTTTCAGTACAATGGCTAAGACAACCCGCTGGGTAGGGGCACTGCCCCTATAGAAAGTAATTGCAACCTACTATAGGTATATCTTTGCAAAGAAAATCATGGCAAGAAAAACCAAAATGAAGTCAGACAACAGCGTGAAGGGGGTTTCGAGCTCAACTGGAAACTCCTCGCTCGGTAGGGAGGATCATGTGCGACAGGTGTCACCCGATCGTCATCAAGCGACTGTCAGCAACCGCCAACAACTGAAAATAGGAACGTGGAATGTGCAAACAATGCTACAGAAAGGAAAATTGGAAAATGTGAAACAAGAAATGAAAAGGATGAAGCTCAACATACTCGGACTCTCTGAAATGAGATGGAAGGGAGCGGGCTATATAACATCAGACGGCTACAAAATTCTCTACTCAGGAGGAGAACATCACTACAGAGGAGTTGGTGTGATACTCGACTCAGAAACCTCTAAAGCCATCAAGGGTTTCTGGACTGTCAGCGACAGGGCCATCATTGTTAAACTTCAAGGTAAACCTTTTGACATTGGCATCATACGCACCAACTGCAGACAAAGACGAAGAAGAAGTTGAAATCTTCTACGAAACGGTCAAGAAAGCAATGAAACAACTGAAGTCACAGAACATTAAGATTGTAATGGGAGACTTCAATTCAAAGGTCGGGAGTGAAAGAACAGAAACTATTGTAGGACCATTTGGAATAGGAGAGAAAAATGAGAGGGGAGACAGACTCATTGAATTTTGCAAAGATCACAACCTACAGTAATGAACACCTGGTTCAGAAATCATCCAAGATGTTGGACATGGAAAAGCCCAGGAGATAGAAATCGAAATCAGATCGACTTTATACTAATTCAGGAACGCTTTCGAAACTCGATAACATCATGCAAATCCATGCCTGGAGCAGATTGTGGCAGTGACCATGTGCCTGTGGTTGGTACAATGAAGCTTAAGCTAAAACGGCTAAAGAGAGCAAAAACAGCACCAAAGCTACAAATCAACATATTAGAAAGCAATGAAATGATGAATTAGTATAGCATCAGCATCAAAAACAAATTCAGTGCACTAGAGCAATTGACCACGGCAGAGGAAAGGTGGCAGATGTTGAAAGAGAGCATGTTAGAATCTGCAAAAGAACACATTCCTGTCACAAAACGAAAGGAAGACAAAAAATGGATGACCCCAGAAATTCTAGGCCTAATGGAAGAGAGAAGAAAAGCAAAAGCAGACGAACAGAAATACAGAGAACTAGACAAACAAGTGAAAAAGAGGTGAAATGAAGCAAAGGAACATTGGATTAACACACAATGTGAGGAAATTGAAGCCAACACCGGAATAAATAGCAAAACTATACACCAAAAGATAAAAGAGATCACAGGGAAAAAAAGTGTCAGCAAAAACAGGGTGCCTACGATCAAGAGATGGAGACATTCTTATGGAAAAGGAGGACATCCTCAACAGGTGGTCAGAATACATCACAGAGTTGTATCACGATGACAGAGGCCCACCACCTATCATCAGTAATGAAGATGAAGGCCCCCATATTCTTGAGGAAGAAGTTCAAAAGGCCCTCAAAAAGATGAAAAAGGGCAGGGCCGCAGGACCCGATGACATTCCATCCGAAATGCTAACCGCTCTAGGCGAATTTGGAATCAAAGAAGTAACAAAACTTCTCAACACTATCCATGCTACAGGTGAAATTCCAACAGACCTCAAAAAGTCGGTGTACATTGCACTAGCCAAAAAAACAGGCACAGTTGAATGCGATCAGCACCGCACAATAAGTCTTATGAGCCACCTCACAAAAGTCATGTTACGAGTGCTAATGAACAGAATGAGAAATAAAATCCTACCTGAGATATCTGAAACCCAAAATGGATTTATGGCAGATAAAGGTACCAGAAATGCCATCTTTGCCCTGAGGACCCTCATGGAAAGGGCGATTGAGGTACAAAAGGACTTGTACCTCTGCTTCATTGACTATTCTAAGGCATTTGACAAAGTAAGACATTCCGATCTGTTCGACATTTTACTAAGACATAACTGTGATGGAAAAGATCTTAGAGTGATCAGAAACTTGTACTGGGAACAAGAAGCTGCAATAAGAGTTGATAATGACTGCAGTGAGTACAGACCGATTTGTAGGGGAGTGAGGCAGGGCTGCGTTTTTTATCCAGACCTCTTCAATATCCACAGCGAAATGATTCTGCGGAACATAGAGCAGCATGAAGGTGTCAAAAGTAGGAGGTCACAACATTAACAAACTAAGATATGCGGATGACAGTGCTAATTGCTGACTCGGAGGAAAAACTACAAAATATCCTTACAACAGTCACAATCGAAAGTGAAAACAAAGGACTCCAACTGAATGCAAAGAAGACTGAGTGCATGGTAATCTCAAAACAGTCAGACATGCCTGTATGTAACATTTTATGCAAAGGGGAAAGAATAAAACAAGTTTGCACCTTTAAATACTTGGGCTTCACAATAACTCCAGACGCCAGATGCGACACAGAAATAAAGAAGAGAATCGCTTTGTCTAAAGACACATTCACCAAGATGAAGCCCATCTTTACCAACAGAAATATAAGACTCAGCATCAAAATCAACACTCTGAAAGCCTACATATGGTCCATCCTTCTGTACGGATGTGAATGCTGGACGCTGACAAAAGACCTTGAAAGAAGACTTGAAGCAGCAGAAATGTGGTATATCAGAAGAGTTATGAGAATATCATGGACTGAAAAGAAAAACGAAAAAGTAATGGAGATGGCCGGGCACAAAAGATCCCTACTCAAAACCATCAGAAAAAGACAACTACAATTTTTGGGGCACATAAACAGAGCTGATGGAATAGAAAAGCAAATATTGTGTGGAAAGATTTGTGGTACCAAAGACAGAGGAAGACAACGCACAAAATACACAGACAGTCTGAATAACTACGCAACGAGGAAAGAATCCCCCAACAATGAACTCATCAGGAGAACTGACAACAGAGAGGAATGGAAGGCCATGATCGCCAATGTCTGCAACAGACCTGGCACATGAAGAAGAAGAAGTAACCCAAGGTTTATTATTGGGGTAAATAGTTATGACCTTTGTTGGAATAAGGCTACTGACACAAAATGAAATACAGGAAGAAATAACATCAGTTAACTTATTCAAATCAGAACACACGTTGTAAAACATATTCCAGTCAGTGCAATTAAAGCAGCCTTGCAGACTAGCTATGCTATTGGCAGTCCATTTTTTGTGGTCCTGACTATGGGCTGAAGGCGCTGAAACAGTGACTGGTGCATGGGTGCTAGAAGAATACAGTTATGGTCGGATGAATCCAGGGGAGGCAACGGTAGTGATTTATATGCACCTGCTACAGTCCCATAGCACAAGTCGAGGGTCTTATTTCTGCATGTGGGGCAGGTCAAGTACTGTTCATAATTCTTCAGCATTTTACTGAGTGAACAGTTATTAAAATCAGCCAGGATGAATTTACGAGCATCAGGGGATATGGAATCTAACACATGTATGTGATTTAAAATATGTTCGGATGCTCTGGTCACACTGGCTTTGGAATGAATATAGACTAAGATAAAGAATAGTTGTGGGAATTCCCACGTCAGGTAGTAGGATCGGAGTGAAATAGACAACAGTTCTATGTCGTCCACATGCAAGGAGGCCTGAATGGTCAGGTCCTTACACCATTTCTTGTTGATGTAGAAGCAGGTGCTCCCGCCCTGTTCTTTCGAGGTGGTCGTTTGTCTCTGTCCAGATGATTAGGGTGTCCAAAGCTATTTATAGACAGCTCACTGCTGGGTACACTGTCTGTCAGCCAGGTTTCTGTCAAAGCGAGCAGGCCAGCGTTCTTGAACTTATGCATATAATTAACATTTGCCTGTAGTTCGTCTGTCTTTGGTTGAAGGGATTGGACGTTGGTCAGGATGACTGTTGGTAGCGGGTTTTCTGGTGATTTGAAATTTTTAGTCTTTGTCTCACACCACCTTTTTTTCCTCTTTCTCTTTTTTTGATGTTCTTCCAAGTCTTGTCCGTATTGGTGGCAGTTGGAAGAATTTCCAAGTTGACGTCTTGACCCTCAGCTAACACACTGGCCCATTGGCGTAGGCTTAGAAGAAATTAACGTGTGTACATCCAAGCATGATTGTTGTTGGCCAGTGCACCTCCCACACGATCAAAAGACACTATCAGAAAACAAACCAAGAGAGTGGATACAGTTCTTCCAAACATTGTCACATTCATTGCAGACACCTCAGACACAACTATGCAGGATCTGACACTGATACACGCACACTTTAAATGAAAACAAGATAAAAACAATTGGTTGTCAGTAGAGTGCAGCACCACCTAGTAGACTTCTGCCGCCTGGCGCCTCCTAACCATCCAATCACACCTAGACCCCCAGACACGTGGTCAGCTGGTCAAACCCTACAAAAACTAGAAAAGAAGTGGGCGCTGGGAGAGAGACAGGTAGGCCAAGGAGAGCAGGTAGGTCTAGAGGAGAGCAGGGGAGCAGGGCAGAGCAGGCAGATGCAGAGGAGAGGAGAACGGCAGGGGAGAGTAGAAAACCAAGACAGGTGAAAAATTAAGGCAAAGAGAGGAAAACTTAGAGGGAAAACGTAAGGAAGAAGGGAAGCTAAGACAGGGGAACTAGACAGCGAGAAAAGACAGAAGTTGGGCTGACCTTAAGGCAGGCTTACCAGAGACAAGGGCTAGAAATCTGTGAGCTAAGGAAAAAACTAACTAGCTAGAAAGCAGCTGAGGGTAATCGAAACATTGTCTGTGGTGTGCCTGTAGTACCAGTGCTCAAGGGAATGCCAGGTAAGGGAACTGTTTCATTGATCTTGTATTGGTGGCTGAAGTGACTATTATACTAATCCTTACAGTGCTTTTTAGTGACATGAGTGTGTTCTTATAATAAAGGTGTGATCTGGAAATGCAATCTGTTTTGATTGCATGCAGATAGCGAGTAGCAGGTGTGACTCTCTTTCTTTCTGCCTAGTCTATACACTTCCCATATCTTTTCAGTATGTATGGGTGTTTTTTTATATGACTTTATAACTGTTAAGAATCGGCTGTCTACTCTGATCTTTATGGTCTACTGTCTGTCCTTACCCTGTGAAGCAAATGAAAGCTACATCCCCGGTACTTGAAGTTCAGCGAGTTGCCTTATCACAGGACAGACGAGAGATTTGAACCTAGAGACAGAGGGAAGCCCTCTCTAAACATGTTGCATGGTGGGGCGCCTGGTCACACACACCTCTCTCTCTCTCTCTCTCTCTCTCTCTCTCTCTCTCTCTCTCTGTATCTCTCTCTCTGTATCTCTCTCTCTGTATCTCTCTCTCTCTGTATCTCTCTGTATCTATCTATCTATCTATCTATCTATCTATCTATCTATCTATCTATCTATCTATCTATCTATCTATCTATCTATCTATCTATCTATCATCTATCTATCTATCTATCTATCTATCTATCTATCTATCTATCTATCCATCTATCTCTCTCTCTCTCTCTCGTTCTCTCTCTCTATATAAATATAGTTGACAGCTCTCTCTATCTTCTAAATGATAGATCAGTTACCAGAATCCCTGATGTGTGTAAACATAAAATATCTGCTACTGATCTGACATTAGTGTCACCAGAACTTGTTCCAACTTGTTCTTGGGAGACACATAAAGACACATTAGGAAGTGATTATTTGCCTATCATACTTACGATAATGGATGAAAAGAATCAGTATGATAATGATACATTCGATCTCATCCCAAATATAGTTACGGAAAAGCAAATTGGAAGTTGTTTCATGAAACCCTTGCTTATGAGGATTTTAAATACCCAGAAAATGTCAGCGTGGACACATTGTTTTCTGACTTCCAGGAAAAGGTTTTATCAGCTGCAAACTTATCTATACCAAAGTTAAAAACCGTTAAGGCTGTTGATTCTTCTGGTAATGTCTGGTGAATGACATATGCGAGGAAGCTGTTCAATATAAAAAGCAGTGTTTTAAAACCTATCTAGCATACAAAAATGAAAAAAATTACATTACTACGAAGCAAGCAAACATTAAGAGCAAGAAGATATAGCAGAAGCTAAAAAGGACTACTGGTCATCGTATTGCACTAGGGAGATATCAGATCAAAGAGATTTTAATAAAGTTTGGACAAAAATGAAAGAAATTAAAAATGGAATCAGTCTACTGGTGTATCCAGTGACCATAAATGCAAGTAACAAATTTCCATCAGATTTAGAAAAAGCAGAAGCATTTGTAGCCATGTTTGCTAACAACAGTAAATCTGAAGGTTTGTCACCTAATTGCAGAGAGTATACAGAAAGAGAAGAGGAAAATCAGTTATATACAGATCCAGCTCCCCGAAATGATCTGTGGTTAAATTCGCCAATAACTATTTATGAGTTGAAAACAGCAATAGTTTCTCTTAAAAGCAAGAAAAGTTCCGTTGATATAGACATTGTTTCTAATGAAATATTAAGGAATATACCAGACAACTGTGCTTTATTCTTGCAGAACTTCTTTCAGAAATGCTCAGAATTTTAGAAAATATGCCTCAAATATGGAAAAAAATCTATTGTTGTCCCAATAATAAAAGCTGGGGAACCCAAAAGCAATATGAACAGTTATAGACCCATTGCTTTAACTTCTCACACGTGCAAACTTTTCGAAAAAATAGTCTTAAATGGAATAATGCAATATTGTGAAAAAAATGACATTCTCCCAGTTAATCAGGCAGGATTCAGAAAAGGAAGGTCAACAGTTGAACACCTGGTTAAACTTTCAACCCAAATTAAACACCAGTTTGCTCTCAGAAGAAATGTTTTAGCAACAATTTTTTATGTTAAAAAGCATACCACCAAGTTTGGCATAAACGATTGTTATACAAGCTAAAATCAATGGGATTGTCTGGAAACATATACAACTATGTTGGAAGGTGAACAAAGTTCTGGGAAGGGGATGTTAGGACACTGGCACTCCACACTCAAAGGAATGATGTGAGGCCACGCAGGGGTGTTCTGGTAAAACTTTTTGTTTTTATTTACCAAACAACACACACCTGAAACAACTATGCTATCCATATTTAACTAGGCACATCATTGATGAAAGGAACAAACAGCAAATAGCTATATTGTCGTCTAGCCGAATGTAAGAAAACCAAATTCCTTTCATCACTCATACCAAAATACCAAGTTCATCCTAGGGAACCAATAGAGAGTATACAGTTGTAAATCAGACAACCAAAGACTCCAAAGTAACAAGGAAAATCCTTTCCTCAATACTCTCAACTGACATTATTCTAATAATGTAAACAGAACTTTGTCTATCCTAAGATCTTTCATAACATTGGCCCCTATCATACCCCATGGATATTGTAGCACAAGAGAGAGAGAGAGAGAGAGAGAGAGAGAGAGAGAGAGGGATGGAGGGAGAGAGAGACAGAGAGAGAGAGAGAGGGAGCGAGAGAGAGAGAGGCAAATCTATTGTGTCACAAAACCACATACAAATTTACCACTTTTGACACAAACGACTAACCATACACAAAGTCACACCTACATGTTGAAATGCCTACTTTTACCAGGGCAATACTACAAGGGTCTAGCTAGGCCTAGTCCTGTACTGCATTCAAGTCTAACCTTCAAGTCTTCGACTCTTTTAGTTTTAGCACTCAACTCTGATCTCAATTCAACTTCGCCATACTAGTCTATCACAATTTCTCTGTTGCTAAATCCACATTATTTTGATCAGTGCAATTCACAAACTTCCTCTCAACATAATACACACACCAAATAATTACTTACTCATAAAATTCCACTTCTCACATGAACATCCAATAGTAAAAGTCTCATAACTCTAGCCAACTTTAATGTGTAAAGCAACAACACACACTCTCACTGTACCAGTCACAAAATGTAACCAATGCTAAATTCAGCTAGTACACACAAATAAAATTCACATATTAAATCAGCTCTTACATTAATAAATCTCTTTAACAGACAACTGCTATCAAAAAGAGAAATGTTTACTTACAGCTCAAGCAGGAGAACAAGACTGTTGTTTTCCTTCTACCACAGCCTAACTCAAAAAGAAAGTTGACTCAGACAGCCAGCAAGAGAAAGACTTTAAAATGCCATGTACACCCTGTTATGTTGGTTCAGTTGCAGGACTACTAATTCCAACTGACATTTGGAAACTGAGACTAACAAATCCTAACTGCACATCAAATCAGCTGACAAACAAATTTATTCACAAACTAAAATCAACCAATCTAGTCTTTACATTACAAATCTGATGATTCAATAGAGGAGAAGGGGGAGAGAGAGGAAAGGAGGAGGAGGTATAATTCAAGAAAGAGGCCCACAAGCCTGTTGATTAAGACTAGCTGTAGCAAGCTCTGAAGTGTTTATCACATGCCTGTTCACTGGACACTCTAGGCTACAACAAGGCCTCAGGCCATGAATAGAGAGGGCTCCACTGTAACTAACAAAGGGACTGTTAAAGACAAAGGCCGAGCCATAGGCCTACAGTGAGGACACTTAGCTACACCATCACACTGAGTTGCCAAGTTTTCTAGCTCACAGAGACATGCTGGACACTTAACATGAGAGAAGGTGTGACAGTACACAGGCCTCATGACTTGCTAGGTCTCCCAGCCCACAGGGACATGCTGGACACCTAAGCTAAGGGAAAGAGTGACACTACACAGACTTCAATTGGTTTCTTTAGAGAAAGCCTCAAGTGGATTACTAGAAATTCCAAACCACAACCATGGGTATACAAACAGAAAAGTTTGTCCAAACAGCACTCTGTAACATAGATTGACAAAGAAACCTTAACTCTTTCAGAACTGCTAACCTCAGCAAATCATGAAGTCTAACCAGGTTGAACAATTCTTTCTAAAAATGGTGGGGGAAGGGGCAGGGAAGGAAAGAGGGTGTAGTTCAAATGTTATAGTGCGCAAAGTGCACACTATAACAACTATATACAATGCTTTTTGTCTAACAGAACAATTAAGAGCAGAGTGGTATTCAGTTATTCTTCATCACAAAATCTTAATATGGGAATACGCAAGGATCTGTTTTAGCACCTATTCTATTTAACATTTTAATCAAGATCTCCCCAAAGAGATTTCCAATCGTGTCATTCTACCTAAAAAAAACCACAAAAAATTATATTCAGAGACAATTTCAATCTGATCTGATGAACTTAGTAAGTATATGCTGGAAAATGGTTTGTAACTGTCAACCAAAAAACAACAAATGTGACATTCTTTAATGTGCGTAGTGATCCAAATAACCTGCCTGATTTTAGATTATACCATGAAATAACTGAATACAGACAAATTGTCAAATTTCGGGGGGGGGGGGGGGGGGGGGGGTTCTTTACATCAAAATTAACTTGGAATATTCACTTTGATTATATTCTGACAAAGCAAAAAAAGCATAAATTTCCTGAAGGTAATTGGCAGAGTTTTGGGGGGATGGATACAAAAACATTAATCAACCTTTCACTTGCACTTGTACAATCTAAATTATCATATGCTCAAGAATTGTTCTTCAGTGCACCAAAGTATTTATTAATAGAAAAAGATTGAAAGTTTAGATTGTAAAGACATTAAAATTGTATTGGGTGTGCCTAGTCATGCATCAAATAAGGAAACATATAATACAGCCGGAATTCTACCCTTAGAAGACTATCGGGAACTGGCAGCTTCAAAATTTGTAATAAGAGCAGCATCAACCACAAACAAATTTCTTGGGAAGGGAATCACATTAAGATCTTACTCTGATTTTCCAAAACGAGCGCGGAATATTTCCTCACATGTGACTATTGCAACCTTTACTGCAGACTTAATACAACAAGCTGGAATTGATATAAAAGAATTAGCAAAAAAGCCAGCATGGACACCTATACCAACATGGAAAATGTTGAAAGCTACATATGATATTAGTTATACCAACATAGGAAAAGGCGAAAATATTAATATTACCACAGTGATCACTATAGAACACAAGCAAAAAAAAAACTACCACCGTCATCTCCATATTTTCACAGATGGGTCGGTTCTAAATAATAAAGATGTTGGTGCAGCTTTCACCATTCCAGCACTGAAAGTTGAACAGTCTTTTTTGTTGGATAAATTTGTCAATCTTTACAGCGGAGCCTGTTACCATCTTTTGGGGTTAGAATACTTGATTAATCTGCCTCAAATTTTGGTTTTAAGTGGCCTTTTTGTTGATTCAAAATATGTTTTACAAGCCTTAGAATCTTTTGATATTGATACAAGACCCACTTTGATTATTGATATAAATTATTTGATACACTGCTTGAGAATTTAAGGTACAGATGTCAGTTTTTGTTGGGTGCCCTCTCATGTTGGACTCTATGGTAACGAAAAAGTTGATAAAGCAGCGAAAAAAAGGTGCACAAAGTTTAGAACAGTCTTCTGGAGTTTTTATAAGTCCTTCCTTTTGTTAGTGAAAACCTCTTTAAAGCAATTTTATGATCATACAAATGTAACCTTGAGTCACAGAAAAGTATAGCTTCTACAAATCATGTTTTAAGACAAAAAAATCGTATTCTTTAAATGAAGTGGCAGCCACAGCAATCTCACAAATCACAACTCAGAGGCAAAAATATAAAAACAAAACACTTTATTTCGCTTTCGTTCAAATTAATAATTTATATATAAGCTACCATGCCTCCCTCTTCTCCCTTCCTAACCCCCCACCAACAATAAAAAAAATAAAAGCAAAAGAAATAAACAAAAACCACAATAATAATGCACTCTCACACACACTCACAACATGCTCACAGAACACACACGACGGGGAAAAGTCAGCTAGGACGGAAAGAACATGGGGGACCACTCAACGTGGATGCTGCTGCTGTGCTGATGATGGGGGTGGACAACGTCACGAAAACCCCTGACAATTCCAGAAGCGGCTCCACAAGCAGCATTGCTGTAGATCAGGTCAGCGTCCTCTTCCCTCATGGTAGTAGTTCTGCAGGAACATCCAACTCAACAAGCTGTGCCCACACAATTAGTTTAATGTCACAACATGACTGTCAACCCCTCCCTCCATCCCGCGCTTTTCCCCACCTGATTAATTTACACCATGTCCATCATCAAAATTCCTCCTATGAGGTTACAATTATCAAATTAACATTCATTCAAATAAACTGTCAGACAGACATAGGAATAAACAAGACATAACCTGGCACTGCTGGTTCAAATTCAACAATGTTACTACTGTTCGAGAGAGAGACAGATCATTGGGGATAGTGCTTGAATCAGGCAATGCTGGTCAATCCATGGTGCATCTATTTTTCTGATCCAATACCACAGCAAGAAAACCCCAGAACTATAGAGAAACAAAAGAATTCCATATTGAAAATAATTAGTCTCTAAAAACAAAAAGGAAGCTGTATGTTTGGAAAAAATCCCCCCCCTCTCTCTCTCTCTTCCCCCACCAAGGCAGAGTTCAAGAGAAGAGACTATTGGAACAAAACAGAAAGTGGTGAAGTCAAAGGTTGGAAACCCCAATGCTACACCAACCCACTCCAGTTGGCAGAGTGGATAAAACCTTGTAACCAAAGAGTTGTTGGTACCTCAACAAATAATGTTCGACACTTCCGAGTGTTTAAACTGAACAGAATGATTTGAACCCTTGCCTACACACTACCAACCTCAGGCAGCTTGTGCAGAGCCTACATCTTCACGGCACTGATCACAGTCCCTAACCTCCTGTGTCCGCTAGGAGTTCCTCTTCCTCTTCCTCCACTTTGGCTGCAGAGCATTAAGTGCAGCAGTAGTAGACAGGCAGTGCAGATCTGTACTCACCTGAACACAGGAATGCCACCACCGTTTTCAGTCAAATTCTGCTTTGCACGTGTTTCACATGCCACGCCGCGAACAGAGGTATCCCAAAGGACACCCGGCAGAGAGGTTATTAATATTCCCTATGTGCACGATCAGGGATGCCAATGAAATTAAAAGAAGAGGGGTGGTGGTGAGAAACAGTGGTGTGGAGGTAAATATCTACTGTCAGTCCCCTTAAAACCACACCCCTCCCACCTTGTCCAGGGTCCTAGTCCTTCACCCTGGTGGTCAGGAGAGGTGGAAGTGGGGTGGTGAAGGGGTGTGAGGATTCGAACCTGGGTCTGAGTTGTGACAGAGATAATAAGAGATGATGATGATGGTGATAGTGATGATGATGGTGATATTGTTTATGAAAATGTGATAACGAAAAAATGGTGTAAATTTATCTTTTGTTGTTTTTTCCCGGGCTAAAAAATCATGAAAATAAGCAACTAGTTTTTAAAATGGTTTTAGATAATTATACTTTTCCGCCTTTTATGCTAGAGTTCTTTTCTTTGTTTCTCCTCCCCCTCCTTTTTTGTTATTATTATTATTATTATTATTATTATTATTTTATTATTATTATTTTTTATTATGTAGTGTTGTAGTAGTTGATTTAAAGTAGTGTAGATTTGTGTAGTAGTAGTAGTGCAGTAGCGTTAGTAGTAGTAGTAGTAGTAGTGTAGGTAGTAGTAGTGTAGCAGTAGCTTTTGTAGTAGTATTTGCAGTAGCAGTTGTGGTTTAGTAGTAGTATTTTAGTAGGCAGTAGTGTGTGTGCGTAGCGTAGTAGTAGTAGTAGGTAGCAGTAGTAGTAGTGTGTAGTAGTATAGTGTGTAGCAAAAGTGAGTAGTAGTAGTGCAGTGGTAGTAGTGTGGTAGTAGCGGCAGGTAGTTGTGCAGTGCAGTAGCAGTGTGTGTGTGTAGCTAGTGTAGTAGTAGTATAGCAGTAGCGTATAGTAGTAGGCAGTGCAGTAGTAGTAGTAGTTAGTGTTTAGTATTTAGTAGCAGTAGCAGTTTTGTAGAAAGTAGCAGTAGCAGTATTTGGATAGTGTAGTAGCAGGTGTAGTATGTGTGCAGTGCGTGTAGTAGTGTAGCGGTAGCGTAGTTGTATAGTAGTAGTGTGGTTTTGTATTTTATAGTAGTAGTAGTAGTAGAGAGCAGAAAGTAGTGTGTAGGTAGTAGTAGCAGTAGTAGTGTAGTGTAGTAGTACGTGTAGTGTGTTGTAGTAGTGTAGGTAGTTTTAGTAGCAGTGCTAGCAGTGCAGTAGTTTTGTAGTAGTAGTAGTAGTAGCAGTAGTAGTGGTATTTTAGTAGTAGCAGTATAGAGTAGTTGTAGTAGTAGTGTAGCAGTAGCAGTGTATTATTTGTAGTAGTAGCGCATTGTGTGTAGTGTAGCAGTAGCAGTGTAGTAGTATTTAGAAAGCAGTGTAGTTAGTAGTAGTAGTAGCAGTATTTAAGTTAGTTAGTGTTAGCAGTAGTAGTATTTAGTAGTAGTAGTAGCAGTTTTAGTAGTAGTAGAAGTAGTAGCAGTATTTAGAAAGTAGGTAGTAGTTGGGTAGTAGTAGTAGTATTTTAGCAGTTTAGTGTAGTGTAGTAGTTGTAGTAGTAGCGTAGTAGTTTTAAGAGCAGTAGTATTGTAGTAGTCGTAGCGTAGTAGTAGTGTAGAGTAGTAGCAGTAGCATTTAGTAGAAAGTGTGTAGTGTAGTATAGCGAAAGCAGTGCATTTGCATTTGTGAGTATATTAGTAGTAGAGCAGTAGTAGTAGTATTTAGTAGTAGCATTTAGTAGTATTTAGTATAGTAGCAGTGTAGTAGTAGTAGTAGCAGTGCAGTAGCAGTGTAAAGTAGTGTAGCAGTAGCAGTAGCATAGTGTATTTAGTTAGTAGTAGCAGTATTTTAGTAGTATGTACGTGCTTGTTAGCAGTAGCGTAGTAGCGTAGTGGGTAGTAGTATTATTTTGCAGTATTTAGCAGTGCATTTAGTAGAAAGTAGTAGTAGTAGCAGTAGCTGTGTGTAGTAGTTGTAGAGTAGAGTATTTGCAGTAGCAGTAGTAGTATAGTAGTATTTAGTAGTAGTAGTAGTAGCAGTAGTAGTAGTAGTAGTAGTAGTAGTAGCAGAGCAGTAGTAGCAGTAGCAGTAGTATTTAGGTGTAGTAGTAGTGCAGTAGTAGTAGTTAGTAGTAGTTAGTGCAGTAGCATTTGCGTAGCAGTAGTAGTAGTGTAGTAGCAGTAGCAGTAGTAGTAGTAGTAGCGTAGCAGAAAGTAGCAGTAGCGTAGTAGTAGTAGTAGCTGTAGCATTTAAGTAGTATTTAGTAGTAGTAGTAGTAGTAGTAGTAGCAGTAGTAGTAGTAGTTAGTAGTAGTAGTAGCAGTAGCAGTAGCAGTAGTAGTAGTAGTAGTATTTAGTAGTAGCAGTAGTAGTAGTAGTATTTTAGTAGTAGATTTGTAGTAGTAGTAGTAGTAGTAGCAGTAGCAGTAGCAGTAGTATTTAGTAGAAGTAGTAGTAGTATTTTAGTAGCAGTAGCAGTGCAGCATTTGCAGTAGTAGTTAGTAGTAGTAGCAGTAGCTGTAGTAGAGTAGCAGTAGCAGTAGTAGTAGTGTAGTAGCAGTAGCATTAGTAGCAGTTAGCAGTAGTAGCAGTAGTGTGTAGTAGTAGTAGTAGCAGTGTGCAGTAGCAGTAGTTAGTAGTAGGCAGTAGTTAGTGTAGCAGTAGCAGTAGTTGTAGTAGTAGTAGCAGTAGCAGTAGTAGCGTGTAGAGTAGAGTGTAGTAGTGTAGTAGTTAGTAGCAGTAGTAGCAGTAGCAGTAGTAGTAGTTTAGTATTTAGTAGCAGTAGCAGTAGTAGCAGTAGCAGTAAGTGTAGTATTTGTAGTAGTAGCAGTAGTAGTAGTAGTAGTGTTAGTAGCAGTGGGCAGTAGTAGAGTAGCAGTAGCGTAGTAGTAGTATTTAGTAGCAGTAGCAGTAGCAGCAGTAGCAGTAGAAAGTAGTAGTAGTAGTAGTAGTAGTAGCAGTAGCAGTAGTAGCAGTAGCAGTAGTAGTAGTAGTAGTAGTAGTAGCAGTAGCAGTAGCATTTAGTAGCGTAGCATGTGTGTAGTTAGAGTAGTAGTAGGGGTAACAGTAGTAGAATTTAGCAGTATTTAGTGTAGTAGTAGTATTTAGTGGGCAGTAGGAGTAGTAGTAGTAGTAGTAGTATTTAGTAGTAGTAGCAGTAGATTTGTAGTAGTAGTAGTAGTGTAGTATTTAGTAGCAGTAGCAGCAGTAGCGTAGAAAGTTAGCAGTAGTAGTAGTAGTAGTAGCAGTAGCAGTAGCAGCAGTAGCAGTAGTATTTAGTAGTAGTAGTAGTAGTAGTAGCAGTAGCATTTTAGTAGTAGTAGTAGTAGTAGTAGTAGCAGCAAGCAGTAGTAGCAGTGCATTTAGTAGTAGTAGAAAGTGTGCAGTAGAAAGTAGTAGCAGTAGCAGTAGCAGTAGTAGTTGTAGTAGTTAGCTAGTAGTAGAAAGTAGTAGTTTAGTAGTAGTAGTAGTAGTGTTGTGAAAGGCAGTAGCAGTAGTAGATTAGAGTAGTAGTAGTAAGTAGTAGTAGCAGTAGTAGTAGTGTAATGTAGTAAAGTTGTAGTTAGAGAAATTTGTGTAGTAGTAGTGTAGTAGCAGTATTTAGTATTTAGTAGTAGCGTAGTAGTGTAGTAGTATTTAGTAGTAGGAGAAGTATTTGTAGTAGTAGTAGTGTAGTTAGTAGTAGTAGTAGTAGTAGTAGTAAGTAGATGTAGAGTAGTAGTGTAGTAGTAGTAGAGATTTAGTAGTAGTGTTAGAAAGTAGTAGTAGTGTAGTAGGTAAGTAGTAGTAGTTGTAGTGTGTAGTTGTAGAAGTGTAGGTAGGTAATATTTTGTAATAGAGTGTAGTAGGCGTAGTTTTGTGTAGAGTAGTAGTAAAAGTAGAGTGTGTAGTAGTGTAGTAGTAGAGAGTGTTGAGTAGGTGTAGTAGTAGTAGAGTAGTAAAAGTAGTAGTGTATAGTTGAGTAGTATAGCAGTAGTGGGGTATTTATTTTTAGTAGCATTTAGTTTTTTTGAGTAGTAGAGTAGGAGGTTGTTAGTGTAGTAGTAGTAGTAGAAAGTGAAGTAGAGTGTATAGGTAGTAGTGGGTGAGTAAGAGTAGGTATTTTTAGTAGAGTAGGTAGTGTAGTAGTTGTATTAGTAGTGTAGTAACGTAGTGAAGTAGGTTTAGTAGTATAGTGTGTAGCGTAGAGTGTAGAGTAGCGTGTGTTGTAGTAGTGTAGGTTGTGTAGAGTAGGTGTAGTGTAGTAGTAGTAGTAGCAGTAGTTAGTAGTAGTGTGTAGAAGTAGTAGTGTGTAGTGTAGTAGTAGTAGTGTAGTAGTAGAAGTAGTAGTGTAATAGTAGTAGTAGTGTATTTTAAGTAGTAGTTAGTAGTAGTATTTTGGGAAGTAGATTTTAGATTGTAGTTAGTAGTATTTAGTGAAAGTATAGTAGGGGAGTAGTAGTGTAAAGTGTGGGTGAGTAGAGAAGGGTAGTAGTTTTTTGTGTATTGATAGTAGTTGTGTAGCGGAATAGTAGTTGTGTAGAAGTAGTGTGTAGTAGTAGTATATTTATTTTAGCAGTAGTGTAGTAGAGTGTGTATAGAAGAAGTAATTGTATAGTTTAGTAGTTTTGTGTAGTAGTAGTGTAGCGTGTGTAGGTTGTGGGTTGAAGTATTTAGTGAAAAGTGTGTAGTGTAGTAGTAGTCTAGTAGTAGTAGATAGTATAGTAAGTAGAGTGTGGATTTGTATGTAGAATTTAGTAGGTAGTATAGTAGTAGGTAGTAGTAGTTTTTTGAAAGTAGTAGTTTTTAGTAGTAAAAGTATTTGTGTGGGGTTTATTTAAAGTAGTAGTGTAGCTTTGTAGTAGTATTTTGGGGAGTAGTGGGAAGTAGTAGTGTAGTAGTAGTAGTAGTAGTAGTAGGAGTGTAGTTGTTGTATTTGTGTGAGTTGTAGTAGTAGTAGAAGTAGTTTTGTGTAGTAGTAGTAGTAGTAATAGTAGTGAGTAGTAGAGTTGTAGTAGTGTATGTAGTGTTAGTGTAGTGTAGTAGTAGTAGTAGTAGTAGGTAGTAGAGTAGGGTAGATAGTATAGTAGTTAGTGTAGGTAGTAGTAGTTAGGTAGTTAGAGTAGTAGTGTGTAGTAGGGTTTTAGTAGTAGTAGGTAGTAGTAGTAGTAGTATTTAGTAGTAGTAGTGTAGTAGTGTAGTAGTAGTAGTAGTAGAGTTGTAGTAGTAGTAGTAGTAGTTGAGTAGTAGTAGTGGTTAGTAGTAGGTAGAGTAGTAGTAGTAGTAGTAGTAGTTAGTAGGAGTAGTGTAGTAGTAGTAGGAGTAGTAGTGTAGTATAGTAGGGTAGGTAGTAGTAGTAGTAGTGGTATGTAGTAGTAGTAGTAGTAGTATGTAGATAGTAGTAGAGTAGTAGTAGTAGTAGTAGTAGGTGTAGTAGTAGTATAGTAGGTGTAGTAGTAGTAGGTAGTAGTGAGTTAGTAGTTAGTAGTATAGTAGTAGTGGTGTAGTAGTTAGTAGTAGTGTAGTAGTATAGTAGTAGTAGAGTAGTAGAGTAGTATGGGTGGTAGTAGTTGTTAGTAGAGTAGTGTAGTAGTAGGTAGGTAGTAGTAGTGTAGTAGTAGTAGTTGGTAGTAGTAGTTAGTAGTGGTGGTATAGTAGAAGAGTGGTAGAGAGTGTTGTAGTGTGTGGGTAGTTGTGTATGAGTAGTAGTGTGGTATAATAGTAGTGTAGTGGGTATGTGTAGAGTAGTAGTGGTGTATGTATGTAGTAGGTGAGTGTGGGTGAGTAGTGTAGAGTAGATAGAGTAGTATAGTAGTGTAGTGTAGTAGTGTATATAGTGTAGTAAGTAGGTAAGTATAGTAGTATGGTTAGTAGTGTGGTAGTGTAGTAGTTGTGTAGGTTAGTATAGTGAGGGTGTTAGTAGTAGTAGTGGTAGTATGGTATAGTAGTAGTGTGGTAGTAGAAGTAGTGTAGGTAGTAGTAGTAGTGTAGTAGTAGGTGTGGTAGTAGTAGTGTGTAGTAGTAGTAGTAGTGAGTAGTAGTGGTGGTAGTAGTAGTGTATAGTGAGTAGTAGTAGTTGTAGTAGTGTAGTGTAGTAGGTATATGTAGTAGTGTGTTGTGTAGTATGTAGTGGTAGTAGTGTAGAGTAGTAGTAGTGTGTAGTTGTAGTAGTAGTAGTATTAGGTAGTAGTGGTAGTAGTAGTATAGTATGGTAGTAGTAGAGTGTGGTAGATGTGTGTAGTAGTGTGTAGTTGGGTAGTGTAGTATTTAGTAGGTAGTAGGGTGGAGTTAGTAGTATAGTAGTAAGTAGTAGAGTAGTAGTAGAGTGGTTGTAGGTGTAGTAGAGTTGTGTGTAGAGTAGTGTAGTTAGTAGTGTAGTGTTGTAGTAGGTATAGTAGTAGTTGTAGTAGTAGTAGTGTAGTAGTAGTAGTTAGTAGAGTGTAGTTGTAGTAGTGAGTAGTATAGTGGTAGTGTAGTAGAATGTAGTTAGTGTAGTAGAGTAGTAGAGTTTTATAGTAGTTAGAGTTGTAGGTAGTAGGTAGGTGGTGTATAGAGAGTTAGTAGGTATTAGTATAGTAGAGTAGGAGAGGTAGTGAGTGTAGTAGTAGTGTGTAGTAGTAGTAGTAGAGTTAGGGTTAGGGTTTTAGAGGGGGGGGGTGTTTTGGTTAGGGTTAGGGTTAGGTTAGGGTTAGGGTTATAGGGTTTTGGGTTGGGTTAGGGTTAGGGTTAGGGTTTGGGTTAGGGTATAGGGTTTGGTTTTGGGTTTGGGTTAGGGTTAGGGTGAGGGTTAGGGTTTGGGTTAGGGTTAGGGTTAGGGTTAGGGTTACGGTTAGGGTGTTTGGGTATGCGTTTGGGTTAGGGTTTGGGTTAGGGTGAGGGGTAGGGTGAGGGTTTGGGGTTGGGTGAGGGTGTGGGGTTGGGGTTAGGGGAGGGTTAGGGTTAGGGGGAGGGGTTGCGGTTGTGGGTTTGGTGGGAGGGTTTCGGTGAGGGGTAGGGGGGGGGGTGGGGGTGGGTGAGGGTTTTGGGGGTGGGGGTGGAGTGAGGGGGAGGGTGAGGTGGGGTTAGGGTGAGGGGTTGGGTTGAGGGGTGGGGGTTGGGTGTGGGGGTGGGGTTGGGGGTGGGGTTGGGGTAGGGTTAGGGGTTGGGGCGAGGGGGTGGGTGAGGTGTGTGGGGGAGGGGGAGGGGGAGGGTGAGGGGGTGGGGCGTGGGGTGTGGGGTTGGGTGTGGGTGTGGGTGTGGGGGATGGGGGTGGGGGTGGGGGAGGGGGTCGGGGCGTGAGCGCGCGCGGGGCCGCCGCCGCCGGGGGGGGGGGGGGTGTGTGTGCAGTTACACCGTTCCACGTTCAGTTAAAGTTTCCAGTTTACCAAGTTAAAGTTCCACACGTTCAAGTTAAAGTTCCCGTTAAAGTAAGTTCACGTCGAAAGTTACAGTTAAACGTTAACGTTACAGTTAACGTTAACTGTTAAAGTTACACGTTCAAGTTAATTCCAGTTACGTTAAATTAAAGTTAAGTTAAGTTAAAGTTAAAGTTCAAGTTTCAAGTTACGTTACAAGTGGTTCCCGCCTTACAGTTTAAAGTTAAATTTTTTTTTCAAAACCGTTACCGTTAAAGTTCCCTTTCAACGTAACGTTCATTAAAGTATAAAGTTCACCGTTACCGTTAAACGATTGACAGTTACTAGTTAAGTTAAAGTTCAAGTTCAACGATTCAATTTAACGTTAAATTCAAAGTAAAGTTCAAAAGTAAAAGTTAAAGTTATGTTCAATTTCAAAGTTTAAGTTAAACGTTAAAGTTAATAGTTAAAGTTAAGTTAACCAGTTCAACGTTACAGTTCAAGTTAAAGCTTAACGTGAAAGTTTACATGTAACGTTCCTACGTTACAGTTCTAGTTAAAGTTCACGTTAACGTTTAAAGTTTAAAGATTACAGGGTTAACTGGTTCACAAGTTCCAGTTAACGTGAAAAGTTACCAGTTAAATTAAAGTTAAAGTGCAAGTTACAGTTCAAGTTCACAGTTAACCGTTAAAGTTAACGTTACAGTTCAGTTCACGTTACAGTTACACGTTAAAGGTTACAGTTTGACAGTTAAAGTTACAAGTTCCCGTTTCGAACAGTTACGTTCCAGTTAACAGTTAACGTTCAAGTTATACATTAACAGTTAACAAGTTAAAGTTCACGTACACGTTAAGTTACCTTTCGTTACAGTTCAAGTTAAAATTTACCGTAAAAGTTAACGTTTAAAGTTACAGTGTTAAGTTCCCGTTACAGTTCTAAGTTAAATTCAACAGTTACCGTAACAGTTCACAACGTTAAAGTAACAATTCTACCGATCCCGTTCACGTTCACACGTTCACCTTTAAAGTTTTACAGTTCCTATTGCCGTTACCAGTTACACAGTTACCCGTTAACCGTTCCCACGGTTCAACGTTCACTTTTCCACGTTACCGTTACACGTTACAACGTTCCCTTTAACGTACAGTTCCAGTCACAGTTCCAGTTACACGATCCAGTACACGTAACCCGTTCCCGTACCCGTATCCCTGTTCCGTTCCCGTACCCGTTCCAGTACCACGTTCCCGTACCTTTCCGAATTTCCCTAACACTTACCCTTTACCCGTATTCCCCGAACCCGATTCCATTTACCCTTTCAACTTTACATTAACCAGATTACACCTGTAACCCTAACCCTTACCATATCCCTATACCGATTTTCCGTAACCTAACCCTTACCCTTACCGATTCCCTATTACCTTTCAGTTCAAGTACCCGTTAACTAACCATTTCCGTAACCCGATTCCCTTTCAATTTTACCTATCCTTAAACCGTTCCCTTCCGTTCCCGTTACCCTAACCCGAACCCGAACATACCTAACCATTTAACCTTTCCCCTTAACTTCCTAACCTAACCCTATCACGACCCCTAACCCTAACCAGTTCCTATTCACTGATCCTTAGCATATACCCTTTACTACCCGTTCATTACCCTATCCATAAACACGTACCCGAACACTACCCTTTCATAACCAGATCCATTACCTAACCCTATCCCTTTCCCTTACTTACCCTAACCCTATCCCTATCCCTAACCACTATCCGTAACAGAACCCTATCCTTACTAAACCCTATCACTATCATATCACGAACCCTTACACTTTCCTTTCCTATAACGAACACACTAACACTTTACCCTAACCTGATCCCGAACCCCGTACCTAATCCATTTCCTTTACCAGTACCTAACCCGAACACATCATAACCCTACTAAACCCTTTACCTATCCCTAACCCTAACTACCCTTACATATCCTAACCCTTTAAACCCTAACCCTACCCTAACCCTAAACCCTAACCAACCCATAACCTAACCCTATCCCAACCTACCCTAACCCTAACACTAACCATACATTACCCTAACCATACAAACCATAACCTAACCTATCACTGATCCAGACCCTAACCCTACCCTTAACCCTAACACCTAACCCTTAACCCTATCCCTAACCCTAACCCTAACCCTAACCCTAACCATAAACAAACCCTAAACCCTAACCTAACACTAACCCTAACCTAACCTACCTAACCCTAACCCTTAACCCTAACCCTTACACTAACCCTATCCCTAACACCTAACTAACCCTAACCCTAACCAACCTAACCTAACCTAACCCTAACCTAACCCTAACCCTAACCCATGGTAAACCCTAACCCTAACCTAACCCTAACCCTAACCCTAACCTAACCATAACCCTAACCTAACCCTAACCTAACCCTAACCTACCTAACCCAAACCCTAACCTAACTAACCCTAACCCTACCTAACGAACCTAACCCTAACCCTAACCCTAACCTAACTAACCCTAACACTAACCCTAACCTAACCCTAACCTAACACTAACCTAACCCTAACCCTAACCCTAACCTAACCCTAACCTAACCCTAACCCTAACCTAACCCATACTAACCCTAACCCTAACCTACCCTAAACTAACCTAACCCTAACCCTAAACCTAAGCCCTAACCCTAACATAACCCTAACCCTAACTAACCCTACCCTAACCTAACCCTATTCCCTAACCCTAACCTAACCTAACCCTACCCTAAACCTAACTAACCCTAACCCTAACCCTAACTAACCTAACCCTAACCTACCCTAACTAAACTAACCCTAACCTAACCCTAACCCTAACCTAACTAACCCTAACCTAACCTAATAACTAACCCCATACCCTAACCCTAACCTACTAACCTAACCTAACCTAACTAACTAACCCTACCCAACTAACATCAACCCTAACCTAACACTAACCTAACCATAACCCTAACCCTAACCCTTAACCCTAACCCTAACCTAACCTAACTCCTCACCCAACCCTAACCCTAACATACTCATCACCCTCCCCCTCACATCCCCTACCTCACCTAACTCCACCCCACACACCCACTCACAACCCTCCACCCTCCCCCACAAACCAAACACACCACTACACCCTCAAAAAACCTCACCCAAAACCCCTATCCTACCCTCACCCTAACCTAACCCTACCTCAACCATAAACCTCACCCTAACCATTCTCTCACCCTCTCCCTAACCCTCACCAGAACAATCTCCCTCTCCCGCACCCTAACCCTAACCTCTACCTCACCTAACCCTCACCCTCCCCTAACCCTATACCTCACCCTTAACCCTCAACTTACCCTAAACCTAACCCTTTCCATAATCTTCTCACCCTCTCCCCTCACACCCTCTCAATCACCCTCACCCTCATCACCCTCACCCTCTCAACCCTCACCCTCACCCTCATCATCACCCTAACCTCTCCCTATACACCTAACCCTAACCCTCACCTCACCCCTCACCCTAACATACCCTCACCATCACCCTCACCTAACTCACCCTCATCCCTCTACACTCACCCTCAACACCCTAACCCTAAACCCTCACCCTCACCCCTCACACTTCACCCTCCTCCACCTCACCCTCACCCTCACCTCAATCCCTCTCCGCTCCCTCTCCCTCACCTCCCCACAACCCTCACCATCACCCTCACCCTCCACCTAAACCTCACCTAAACCCTAACTAACCCTAACCCTACCCTAACCCTAACCTAAAAAATAAAAAAAACCCCCCACCTTTTAACCCTAACCCTACCCTAACCCTAACTACCCTAAACTAACCCTCCCACCTAACCCTAACCCTCACCTAACTAACCCTAACCTAACCCTAACCCTCACCTAACCCTCCACCCTCAACCTCACCTCACCCTAAACCCTAAACCCTCACCTAACCCCTACCCTCCAAAACAAACCTAACCCTCACCCTAAACCCTAACCCTAACCCTAAACCTAACCCTCCCCCTCACCCTCACCCTAACCTCACCCTCCCCCCACCTAACCCAAAACCTCCCCCCCCCTAAATCAAACCCCTCACCCTAACCCTCCCCCTCCCCCTCACCCTAACCCTCACCCCCACCCAAACCCCAACCCTCCCCCTCCCCCAAAACCTACCCCTCCCCCAAACCCTAACCCCTCCCCCTAACCCTAACCCAACCCCTAACCCTCACCCTACCCTAACCCTAACCCTACCTCACCCAACCTCCCCCTACCCCACCCTCCCCTCACCCTCCCCCACCCCCCCCTCCCCCTAACCCCCTCCCCCTCCCCTAACCCTCACCCTACCCTCACCTAACCCTAACCCAAACCCTCCCCTACCCTAACCCTCCCCCAAACCCAAACCCCTCCCCTCCCCCTCACCTCACCCAAACCCTCACCCAAACCTAACCCTCCCTCCCCAAACCCCTAACCCTCCCTACAAAACCCAACCCTCACCCCCCCCTCCCCTAAACCTCACCTAACCAAACCCTAACCCAAACCCCAAAACCCAAACCCTAACCCCAGGTAAAGTATGCACTTGGAAATGGGGAGATTTTTGGTTGGACTTTGGGGACGACGTTTCCCTGGGGGGATTGGTGGTTAGGGGTAACGCCCCCGTCTAGAAAGCGAAAAGTCGGGTCTGAAGTGTGCGGTGGTTGTACCCTTTCGGACCCAAACTTTTCCCCCATCCTTGGGACCTGAGTGGTGGTTTGGGGCGCTGCTTCGGATGAGACGAAAAAACCGAGGTCCCGTGGTTCACGTAATTTTTTTAGGCACGAAAAAGAACCCCCACGGCAACAAGAGAGTTGCCCCTGGCAAAATTCTTAGAAAAAAAGGCCTTGATAGGAAAAAAAATACGTTGCAGACGGGAAAAAGAAAAAAAAATGGGGGGCGTGCTTTGGGGCGACCGTCTCCCCGGGGAGAGCGGCCCAAGTTTCACGGGGTGGAGATTTTCCCGTGTTTGAAGTGGTATGAATGAAATCTGAGCGCTTTGTTTTGTTGCTTTAAAAGATTCAGCGTAAAAATTCCAACATTATCAGTAGTAGTGTAGTAGTGTAGTAGTCCACTTTTTCTTCAACTCTCCATTTTTTTTCCCCTTTAGCTTAAATTTGGCACCCTGATCGAGGGTACAGTGCAAAGAGACTGTAAACTCACTCCCCCACACGCGCCTCTGCTGTGCCGGGGGCGTGGTGTGAAGCAGTGCAAGCAGAGCTTTCTGTGAGGTAGGGGTTTTCCCGTGTTTAGGTGAGTGGAGTTTTGCACTGCCCCTTGGGACGCGGAAATTTGCGCTCGGTAGTCCATAAGACAAAAGGGAAAGGGTTGGGGACCGTGATCGTGACTGTGGATCGATGGTTAGAGGTAAGATTGTTAGAATGCGAAAAAGTCTGGGGCGGAAGGTGCGGTGGGTTTGAATCCCGTTTGGGCCCGAAAAATTTTCCCCCCTTCTTAGACCCTGAGTTGTGGTTGGTGTAGTCTTTCGGATGAGACAATAAAATGAGGTCACGGGTTACACAAAATTTTCAGCGTACGGAAAGAACCCACGGCAACAAGAGGTTGTCCCCTGCCAAAATTGTTTGAAAAAAGCACTTGATAAGAAAAAAATTTTCAGACCCCAAAAAAAAGGGGGGGCGCTGCTTTGTGGCCCACGCGCTCTCCCCAAGTGGTATTAATGAAAAATGACGGCCCCCCCCGAGCTGCCCGAGATAGGTTGTGTGTTGGCATGCGTTCGAATTATTTTGTTTTTTTGTTTAAACATTTTAGAAATGCTGAACATTTTAAAAAAAAAATTGAGGGGCCAACAACTCGGTTTTAAAATTTTACCCCCTCTGCCCAATTGGGTGGTTGGTGTTTGCCTGGGGTTTCGAACCTTTTACTTCACCCCTTTTGTTTTGTTGCAAAAGCTTTTCTTGAAATTGCCTTGGTGGGGGAGAAGGGGGAAGGGGAGAGAGAGAGAGGGAAGAAGGAGTAGAGAGAGAAGAGGAGAGAGAGAGAGGTAATTTTTCCAAACACACAGATTCCTTTTTAGGTTTTTTGACTTACTTTTTTAAAATTTTTTTGGTTTTGGGGGTTTTGGGTGTAGCGTTTTTTCGGGAAAAAAAAATGGGACCCTGATTAACCCGCGTTTCTGATTCAAGCACTATCTATATATTATCTATCTATCTGTCCCCTGCTGCCGCCGTGGGGGGACCCCCAAAAATCAACAACCTTCCCCCTTTTCCCCTTTGTTTCGCCCTTTCTCAGGGGTTTTGTTTAGTTCTGGCTGTCCTTCGGAGTTATCCTCCCAGTCTTTTTTGGTCGCCTTTTTTTCTTTCCCTTGGCAGTGCCTTGCAAAACTGTCTTTGCAAGTCCCTTTTGGTTTGTGAATGCCCTTCCTTTAAAGTTTCGCTTTTTCACGATCGTTAGAAAGGGTTCTCATAGGGTCCATTTGGTTTCTGGATTCTGTTATGCACGCTTTCGTTACTTATGTGGTCTTTGTAGGAGATGCCAAGGAGTCTCCGAAAGCATCTCATCTCCACTGCCTGTACTCTTCTCTCCAAATCTGCAGTCAGGGTCCATGATTCACAGGCATACAGAAATATGGATATGACAAGGGAGCGCATTAGTCTGATCTTGGAGATAAGTATTGTCTGTGCAGTCCTGCATACTACTTCTGGCTTGGATCCCTGGTCTGATACAATGGCTCCCAGGTACTTGAAGCTTTGAACTGTTTCCAGCTTCTGGTCATTAACCCTGATATCAGTGCTAATGCCGTTGGTGTTATTAGTCATCAGTTTGGTCTTCTCTGCACTGATTTCCATGCCGTATGTTTTGGAGGCCTTATTCAAGTGTTCTGTTAGGCTGGCAAGCTCTTTTTCTGATCCTGCTATTCCATCAATGTCATCTGCGAAGCGGAGGTTTGTGATCGTTCTGCCACCAATGCTGACTGATCCTTCATGATGTTCCAGTGCATCAGCCATGATTCTCTCAAGGAAGATGTTGAAAAGAGTGGGTGAGAGTAGACAGCCCTGCCTTACTCCAACTGTTGTTCGAAACCATTCTCCTGTGTTGTTGTAGTACACTGCACTGGTGGCCTCGCTGTACAGCTGTTTGATGACTCTGATCAGGTTTGCATTGATGCTGTACAAATTCATGGTTGCCCACAAAGCTGCATGCCACACCCTGTCAAATGCCTTCTTAAAATCGATAAATACGTGGTAAAGGTCTTGTTGATGTTGAAGGTACCGCTCACATAGTATTCTGAGGTTGAATATCTGTTCTGTTGTGCTGCGCCCTGCTCTGAAACCTGCTTGTTCCTCAGCAATGATGGTCTCTGCTTGTGGCTTCAGTCTATTCAATATTATCTGCAGCATGACCTTGCTTGGGTGGCATATGAGGCTGATTGTGCGGTAATTATGGCATTGTTGTAGATTTCCTTTCTTGGGGAGGGTGATGATGAGTGACTGTGTCCATGGTGTTGGCCATTTTCCTGTCTGCCAGATCTTGTTGCAAATTCTTAGTAGGGCGCTGATCATGGCTTCCCCTCCAGCTTGGACCAACTCAGATGGAATGTTGTCAGCCCCTGCTGACTTCCCTTTTTCAGCGATCTGACTGCTGTTTCCACTTCTTCTCGGAGGATAGGGTGACTGTCTGTGTCTTTGCTTTCGGGTACATTAAGGACTTCTGGATCTCCTGCGGTTCTATAGTTATACAGGTCGGAGCAGTATTCTGTCCATCTGTTCAGAATATCCTGGTCGTCAGTGAGACACTTCCCATTTTTGCCTTGGATTGTTAAACCTTTTCTCTGTTTTGTGCTAGTCAGGTCTTTCACCAGCTGATATGCTTTCTTGCTATTGTTTTTCTTGATGTTCTCTTCAATGTCTTGGCACTGTTCACCGATCCATTTCTCTTTTGCCTCCGTCATGGACTTCCTGATTCTTTTGTTGACTGCCCTATATTGTTCTGCTCTTTCTTTTGTTTCATTTTTCTTTTTCTTCAACTCTCTAGAACTCTCTCTTCCCCAGAAATCTGTCTTGTCCCTCCGACTGTAGTAGCAGTGTTGAATTTGAATCGGCAGTTAGAGGTTATGTCTTGTTTATTTGTATGTCTGTCTGACAGTTTATTTGAGTGAATGTTAATTGATAATTGTAACCTCATAAGGGGCATTTTGATGATGGAAATGTAAGTTAATAAAGTGGGGAAAAGCGCGGGGTGGAGGGAGGGGTTGACACTCATGTTGTGACATTGTATTAATTGTGTGGGCACAGCTTGTTGTGCGGGATGTTCCAGCAGAACTGCTCTGACGCTGACCTGATCTTCAGCAACGCTGCTGCCTCTGCTGGGGCTGCCTCTGCTGCTGCTGCTGGAGTTATCTACTCAGACGAGGAGAGAAGAACGTTGACAACGCGATTCTGAAGCCGCCTCTGATGCCATTTCTGGAACCACTTCTGGAATGGACAGGAGTTTTCGCGACGTTGGCCACCCCCATCATCGGCAGCAACGGCATCGGCACAGCAGCGGCAACATCTCAGTTAAGCAACCCCGGTATTTCCTTCTGTCCTAGCTGACTTTTCCCCGTCGTGTGTGTTTTGTGGACATGTTCCAAGTGTGGGAGAGCGTCTGATTTTTCGTAGGGGTGTTAGGAAGGGAGGAGGGGGTTGTGTACGTTAGCTTAGATAGAGATTTATAATTTTAAAAAAAGTGAATGGAAGTGAAATAAAGCGTGTTTGTATAATGTTGCCTCTGAGTTGTGTTTTGTGAGATTGCTGTCACTTCATCTTCCGGACGAATTATGAATGAGCTAGTCAATCTAGGCCCATCCCTTCCAGGATAGGTTTGGGTAAATAAAAACAACAATATTAATAATAATAATGATAATGATAATAATAATAATAATAATAATAACAATAATAATAATAATAATAATAATAAATGGAACTTATATAGCGCTATGTCTTGCAAAAACAAATCGAAGCGCATGCATTCAATCTAATCTTACAGCCATGCAACCAAAGACAGACAATCAATAGTTTATACAAACAGAATCAGACCAAATCTATGAAATAAAATTTCAAAAGTAGAATGTTTTTCATACACACACACACACACACACACACACACACACACACACACACACACACACACACACACAACACACACACACACACACCACACACACACACACACACACACACACAAACAAACATGTCATAATTATACTTTAGCAAGGTAATGGGACATGTGTTAGTGAAGGTGGGACAGTTCTGATATAAATCAGGAGGGGGAAAATCTTAGGTTTGAAATAAATATGTCTTGAGGCTGGATCTAGAAGTGTCATAACTAGGTTTCTGGCGAAGAGAGAGAGGGAAGACATTCCAGGTCGACGGACCAGAAATAAAGAGCGGCGGCCAATGTGGATTGGTTGAATCTAGGTATTCGTAGGCACAAGGTATCTGCAGCAGAGCGGAGGGAACGTGAAGGAGTGTACAGGTGAAGACATTCACAGAGGTAGAAGGGTGCAGTTTTGTGGAGATATTTGTAACAGAGGGTACTGATCTTATAATTTACTCTCTGTGGTACAGGCAGCCAGTGGAAAAATCGCAGGAGAGGGGTAATGTGCTCAGAATTGTTCTTTCTGAGAACTAGTCGAGCTGCGGAGTTTTGTATACGTTGAAGGGAGTGGATAGATAATGCTGGCAGACCAGCCAAAAGAGAATTACAATAGTCTAGACGTGAAAGATTGAGAGATGTGACAAATTTGGATGTTGCATCGGTGGACAGGTACTTTTGAATTGCACTTTTAAAAAAGTTGTGACACTCGACTACTTGAATAACATTTTAATACATGAAATTTATTTCAAACCTAACATTCTCCTCTCTTGTTCCATTTCATTTTTGTCCCTGCCCTCAACAGCCCAAACCCCATCACCCTGCCGGAGTGTTTAACCTTTACGTGCGTACGTGCGTGTGTGTATAGATTGGAATTTTTAAAAACAGGTGGATGGACATTTATATGATAATATCATTTATACAAAATGCGTTTTGCTGCTGCCACTGTTGTTGTTGTCGTCGTTGTTGCTGTTAATGTTGTTGTTGTTGTTGTCATATATGCAAGAGGTGACATACCTAGTAGATCTTTATGTCGCGATTTATCGCCCTTGTGGTTTGACGACCCCAACCGTCAGGTGTGTTTATGTCTTGCAGTGGCTATAATCAAAGGCAAGCAAAGATGATTAATAATCAAGACTTAAGCTCATAATGATATCTTTTCTGTGTGTGTGTGTATGTGTGTGTGTATGTGTGTGTATGTGTGTGCATGTGTGTGTGTGGTTGTGTGTTGTGTGTGTGTTGTGTGTGTGTGTTGTGTGTGTGTGTGTGTGTGGTGTGTGTGTGTGTGTGTGTGTTGTGTGTGCCTAACCCTAGATTGATCAAAACGCCAGCACTAAGACATTTTCATGAAGAACACACAACACACACGTGTGTGTGTGTGTGTGTGTGTGTGTGTGTGTGTGTGTGTGTGTGTGTGTGTGTGTGTGTGTGTGTGTGTGTATGTGTATGTGTGTGTATGTGTGTGTATACGTGTGTGTGTGTGTGATAGAGAGAGTGTGTGTGTGTGTGTGAAGAGAGAGAGAGAGAGAGAAGAGAGGAGAGAGAGAGAGAGAGAGAGAGAGAGAGAGAGAGAGAGTGTGTGTGTGTGTGTGTGTGTGTGATAGAGAGAAAGAATTTGAGAACATGCATGTATGAGCGCACACGTGTGTGTACGTGTGTGTTTTCCTTAGTTTGTCTGTTCACTACTGGTGATTTAGACAAGAACACTTTAAGAACAAAACAACTGATCTGAGAAAGTCTCTCTCTCTCTCTCCTCTCTCTCTCTCTCTCTCTCTCTCTCTCTCTCTCTCTCTCTCTCTCTTCTCTCTCTTCTCTTTCTCTCTTTCTTTTCTCTTCTCTTTCTTTCTTTCTTTCTTCTGGAAGGTGGCAGGATGGTTAAGACGTTTGCCTGCCACCACGTAAAACCGTGAGGTTCTGGGTTCAATTCCCAGCCTCGCCTTCTTCCCAGTTTGACAAAAAAATCGAACTGAATGTCAAAGTCCTTCGGATGAGACTATAAACCGAGGCCCCGTGTGCGAACGCATGCAGAATATCTTGTGCACACGTTAAATCCTGTTCCGCTTTTCGAAAGAGTAGCCCATCGTGTGCCGGTGGGAACAGATGACAACAAAAAAACCCGCATACACACGGGGACTGGATGTAGAAAAAAGCATATTAGTGCTTATTCCATTATCCTTGATTTTTAAAAAAAAAAGTCATCTGAGCGCTTTGATTTGTTGCTTTACAAGATTCAGCGCAATATAAATTCCATATAATTTTCTTTCTTTCTTTCTTTCTTTTTCTCTCTCTCCATGTGTGTGTGTAGGGGGGGGGGGGGAGTGTAGAGAGGAGAAAGTCATTCTGTAAAATTTTAATAATGCTATTTTTCTGAGGATATGATGTAGGTAGCCAATAAATGCTATTACACCCTGTGTCTTTTGCAACGAAAAATGACTTGCCTGAAACATGTTGCCCCTGATAAGGAAAAATCAATCAATCCTGTAGCCCAACATCATTGATTCAAGATCCACGCTGACCAAGAGGAAACGCTGTGAAGAGTGCACAACACGTGTTGGCGATAAGCGCAAGCGCAAGCGCGCGTGTATGTGTGTGTGTGTGTGTGTGTGTGTGTGTGTGTGTGTGTGTGTGTGTGTGTGTGTGTGTGTTGTTGTTGTTGTTGTTGCTTCGATTTTACGTCTGTTCTCTCAAAGTGATATTAGACGACGCGCTGACTCAAGAGAAAACAAACAGGAGAAAAAGTCCAAACACAACAACAACAACAACAAAACGAAAAAGATAAAAGCAAAAACACCCCCACCCTAAAAAAAAAAACACATTGCAGAACTTGCACACACACACACACACACACACACACACACACACACACACACACACACACACACACACACACACACACACACACCACACAGCATGAAACATAATGGCATGTATATTTATAATAAGCTGGAGTTAATATCAGTGCAGACTCTACTCTCACAAAAGTTCTTCGATTGAGACCATAAACCGAGGTTCCGTGTGCGAACGCACGCAGAACATCTTGCGCACACGCTAAATCCTGTTCCGCTTTTCGTAAGTGTAGGCCATTATGGGCCGGTGGGAACAGATGACGAAAATTTACAAAATCGCTTCCTCACGGGGACTGGATGTAAAAAAGCACATAAGTGCTTCTTCCATTATCTTTGATATAAAAGAAATAAATAAAGCTTTTGTACTTAACCCATTTATGCCCAAATTGTATCTGTCAACAAATATGTCTCAAGATGCTTGCTTTTATGTTTTATTAATATATATAACACTCACTTTGACAAAAGTTCAGTACACTTTGAAATTGAGCATAAAATGTTAGGTCCCTTTTTAGAGACAGCGGCACAAGTGGGTAGGGGTTTTGGAACAGCACCCCACCTAAACACAGGCACTTGTTTCTTTCCAGAACTTCTTTGTCATTCAAAATGAACACTACATACAAAATTAGTTTTAAAATGCAATTGTGCAGAAATGTTTTTCTTTCCCCATGCACCCTAGGTTTTTCCAGCGCCCCTCCTCCTCCTAGTCCCTGGCCAACACCCCACCCCACCCCACCCCCACCCCGGCCCTGCACACACACACACACACACACACAACACACACACACACACACACACACACACACACACACACACACACACACACACATGGATTAGTTTGGCAAATTGGTGCACAACTCTAAAACAACTAAATTTCTTAAAAGACAAGTTAGGGAAAAATGAGTATGTTTGAATCAAAGAAAAGTAATGAAGTCTTTACCCTTTATCACTGCAATAATAACGATAATAATAATAATAATAATAATAATAATAATAATAATAATAATAATAATAATAATAATTCATGGAATTTATATAGCGCTATATCTTGAAAAAAACAAATCAAAGCGCTTCCATTTATCTTACTGATTCACATGCAGCCAGTTACAATTAATAGTTTTTAAACATTCAAATATGCATTATATATATATATATATATATATAAATATATTATATAAATTCCATAATTATTATATTATATAAATATATATACATTATATAAATATTATATAATATATATATTATATATATATATATTATATATATATATATATATATATAATATATATATATACGCACGGACGCATGCACACACACGCATGTACATAAAGCTTGTACACTCAGGCAGGGTGATAGGGTTGGACTGTTGAGGACAGGGACAAAAATAAGATGAAATAAGAGGGAAGAATCTTAGGTTTGAAATAAATGTCTTGAGAAGGCTTTTGGCGAGGGGAGAGGGAACAGTTCAGTGGAAGATGCATGCTCATCAAGCAGTTGGCTAAGAACAGTGTTGTAGTGTTTAGAAGGGTCAGTGTGATTAGGGATTTGTGACAGGCATTCAGCAGCTTGGGAAGAAAAAGATTGAATATCTATGGCCTTCAGATTGCGACGGTTGACACGCTTTTTAATTTTGTCAGGCTTTGCGATATTAAGAAAGACCAGTTCATTAGTGACATGAGAAATACAGATGTGACGAGATCCGCTGAAGCATCGGCAATGAGCCAGTCTAAGATATGACCTGACCTGTAAGTTGGTATTTGTTATGTACTTAGAACTACTTTAGATTTACATTTTCCTAATTGTTCATTGAAGACTGAATAAATCAACCCCCTATCTCACTCTCAGACACCCCCCCCCCTTCCCTCCGTCACCCTGCCCTTTTTGTGTCACATTTTGTGAAGAGACCTAGCATGAAATCAAGCACACTTGTCTAGTGTAACTAATAGTGAACAGACCTTAAAATGAAGACAACAACAACAACATACACATATACGCACGTACACACATGAAAATGGATACATGAGCACACACATGAGCATGAATACTGAACACGCCTAGGCTACCAATCGTCTGCCAAGATCAACACAAATTCCTTACATATTTGACCTCTTTTCAAAGCTTTGATATTTCTTACATTGAATCGGCACCATCTTGTTAAATAGCTCCAAATGATTTGGGATCCGTCAGAAACTTCAGACGGGTTGAGGAGTAAAGTCAACACTCTTATGTATGAAGTCATATATCATTATTCAAACCGTGAAACAATTCTTCTTAGGGATTTCTACCTGCATTCATCTAAACCTAACCGAGTGTACCACAGCTGCACTTTGCTTGGCTTAAGACTATAATGTAACAGTTCAGTAACTTGAATCGATCATATCATAGCCTGCACTTTGTGCTTCTCAGTAGACCAGGTGATTACAACCCCCCCCCCCCCCCCCCCCCTCTCTCCTCTCTCTGTGTCTCTTTACATGGATTGAATATCGTGTTTTTAAAAGTACAATATAATACATTATTTTTATTGTAGGTAGTGAGTTTTGCAAACTCCAGAGAGCAGTTTGTTTTTAAAGAAATATTCATTCTTGTATTAATTATTTTTTTTATTCATTCTTTTATTTCGAGGATGATGGAATCTCATGTGCTTTTGATCATCCAGTGCCAGCGTGTATGCAATTTTGTCCATTTTGTCATCCGTTCCCACCGGCAAACAATGGCCTACTCTTCCGAAAGCGGGACGGGTTTTAACGTGTGCGCAAGATGTTCTGCCTACGTTAGCACACGAGGCCTCGGTTTATAGTCTCATCCGAAGGACTTTAGGGGGGAGTGGAGTCGGCACTGATGTTAACTCCAGAGAAAAAATCCTCTTGAGCGGAATGGAACTCGGGTCATCAGATCACGAGCTCATCACGCTAACCACCAATAAGAGAAGATAAATTCATCTACATCATAATAGAAGCCTCTTTAGAAAGGAAGCTCCAAAAAGGTTTTTCGATGAGCACAAAGATGTAGGTGTAGGACACACTACACACCCATTCGAAAAGAAAACAAGAAATAGGGAACAACACTTTTGAGGAAAAAACCAAAATAATCTAAAATATAATATTTTGGAAACTCTATGAAAACCCGTGGTGCCAAACAACTATTGAAGATAAAAAGAAACAAATTGATTTATAATAATAATAATAATAATAATAATAATAATAATAATAATAATAATAATAATAATAAATGGAACTTATATCTTGCAAAGACAAATCAAAGCGCATTTCAATTAAACGTAGATCTAAGAGGCTTTTCTCTTAGAGGTTGTGAACTAATGAAAAGATAATTATAATTATATAACAGTCAACAGGTCATTGAAAACATGTCTGCTGATGAGGTGAAGAACCACTCTTAAACATTGGGAGTCATATCATGTGAGGATGGACGCTACAGTCGAGTGATTCAGACTATTGGACCACTCAATTCTCTGGGTCTATCAGACCGTTTGACTCAATTCTCTGGGTATATTACACCATTTGACTCAATTCTCTGGGTCTATCAGACCGTTTGACTCAATCCTCTGGGTATATTACACCATTTGACTCAATCCTCTGGGTATACCCGACATTTTGACTTAATCCTCTGGGTATATTACACCATTTGACTCAATCCTCGGGGTCTATTAGACCGTTTGACTCAATCCTCGGAGTCTATAAGACATTTTGACTTAATCCTCTGGGTCTATATACACCATTTGACTCAATCCTGTGAGTCTATAAGACATTTTGACTCAATCCTGTGGGTCTATCAGACATTTTGAGTTAATCCTCTGGGTCTATTACACCATTTGACTCAATCCTGTGAGTCTATAAGACATTTTGACTCAATCCTGTGGGTCTATCAGACATTTTGACTTAATCCTCTGGGTCTATTACACCATTTGACTCAATCCTGTGAGTCTATAAGACATTTTGACTCAATCCTGTGGGTCTATCAGACATTTTGACTCAATCCTCGGAGTCTATAAGACATTTTGACTTAATCGTCTGGGCCTATTACACCATTTGACTGAATCCTGTGGATCTATCAGACATTTTGACTCAATCCTGTGGATCTATTAGACATTTTGACTCAATCCTCGGAGTCTATAAGACATTTTGACTTAATCGTCTGGGCCTATTACACCATTTGACTGAATCCTGTGGATCTATCAGACATTTTGACTCAATCCTGTGGATCTATCAGACATTTTGACTCAATCCTGTGGGTCTATAAGACATTTTGACTTAATCGTCTGGGCCTATTACACCATTTGACTGAATCCTGTGGATCTATCAGACATTTTGACTCAATCCTGTGGATCTATCAGACATTTTGACTCAATCCTGTGGATCTATCAGACATTTTGACTCAATCCTGTGGATCTATCAGACATTTTGACTCAATCCTGTGGATCTATCAGACATTTTGACTCAATCCTGTGGATCTATCAGACATTTTGACTCAATCCTCGGGGTCTATGACATTTCGACTCAATCTTGTGGGTCTATTACACCATTTGACTCAATTCTCTGGGTCTATCACACATTTTGACTCAATCCTGTTGATCTATAAGACAATTTGACTCAATCCCGTGGTCTATAAGACATTTTGACTCCATCCTGTGGGTCTATAAGACATTTTTTGACTCCATCCTGTGGGTCTATAAGACATTTTGACTCTATCCTGTGGGTCTGTAAGACATTTTGACTCAATCATGTGGGTCTATCAGACATTTTTGACTCAATCCTCTTGGTCTATCAGACATTTTGACTCAATCATGTGGGTCTATCAGACATTTTGACTCAATCCTCTTGGTCTATCAGACATTTTGACTCAATCCTCTTGGTCTATCAGACATTTGACTTAATCCTCGGGGTTCATCATTTGGTAGGTTTCAGTCTCGGCAGTGGTAGTAGTAAACTAAGGACGCGGGTTTTTAGGATCTTTCAGATAAACTTAGACTGCAGACCTGCCAGTACCGTAGCTCCCTCTGTGTACATACACCCGCAGAAGGTCAAATGTGTACGTTAAAGATCACGTAATTCATGTCAGCGTTGGTGTGTTACAGAAACACGAATATACCTAGCATGCATCCCGTGCAATAAAGCTGCTCCGAAGTGGCATTGTGACCAGCTGAGGCCAGCGGGTAGACCTCCTGTAGAGTGAAAGCAGCATGCGAGGGCTAAGTACCAGCATCCCCACACTAAAGACTACAGAGAATGGTGAGTACGTCATGATGCAGAGTGACACTGAGCAACAGATGTCAGAGAACACGGGGAACAGAGAGAGAGAGAGAGAGAGAGAGAGAGAGGAGAGAGAGAGAGAGAGAGAGAGAGAGAGAGGAGAGAGAGAGAGAGAGAGTTGATGACACTGTATGTGTGTACACAGATATCCAGTCTTTTGCGTTGGTCGCCGTTACAGCTGGGCTGGTGGGCGCTGCGTGGTGTTGTCTCTCTATTAATTTTGGAGAGCAGGGGGAGCAGTACCTTTGAGTAGTTCAGGCTCCTGTGAACCCGGTCTTGGTTCTTCGTTGTTGCGTCGTGTCCGTCCTGTCAACGTCTTTCTTGGGGTGTAGGAGTGCACCTTACTTCCTGTGGTGTTGTGTCTCTACTTTGAGAGCAGGGGGGAGCATTCATCTTTGAAGAAGTTCAGGCTCCCGAGGACCAGTCTACGTTCTTCGTTGTGCTGTCCGTTTTGTCAACGTCTTTCTTGGGTGCAGGAGTGCACTTTGTTCTTTCTTAGTGACAGGTGAGGGATGTTCCGTAGATATGATCGAGTTCTGTGATGGTTCATTGTGCCGTTGTGGTTGTTGTTGTTGAGTGTCTTGTGTCAATGCAGTGCTTGGATAGTTGGTTCTTGAAATAATTAATGTAGAATGGTTTCGAGGGAGGTTTCCTCTGTCTTTAGGTTTATGGTATATTGGGTAGGTTTAGGTTTCTCCTTTAGTGAACGATGGGATACTTTCTTTAATATATGTTTTTAAATGCTAATGTTTTGTCTAGAGAGAGTTCTCACTTGTGTTTAGAACACTCAGTAATTCTTAAGTTGAAATTGATATGTTGGAGTCCTGAGTGATTTTGGGTTTAGTGCTATGTTACATGTTAAGCAGTGGTGTTTTGTTATTATTTTGCTGTAAGAACAGTTCTCTCTTGTGGAAAAATATTGTTCCTGTATTTTAACATAAACAATTAAGGAATAGACACCAGTCGTCGTTTATTCAAATGTAAATGGTTCCTTGGATATACATGGAGGAGATTTTGGGTGAATAAACTGTCAACACGGTGGACACAAGGGAAATAACCCTAGTTGCCTTAGCGCTAGTTCTGGGCGTATGCTGAGGAACGGCAAGTATTGCTTGTTCCAGGTTCCTGTGGGTGCCTCCAGCGGTGGAGTCGTGCCTGGAGAGGGTGCAGCCCGGTGTGCCCTGAAGAGTCGCCGACGGCTTGTCCTTGACCCTCTGACCCTTTATCCTCTGGATCCACCTCTTTTCCCCACGGCCCATTTCCCTTCTCCATGCTGCCCTATCCACTCGTGACCCTCCTTTGTTTTATTTTAAATTTTTTAAAATTGTATACCACTTTAAGTCACGAGATTTCTCTACGTGAAATTCGGGCTGCTCTCTCCGGGGAGAGCGCGTCGCCACAAGAGCAGTGCCACCCTTTTTTGGTTTTTTGTGATACTATAACTACCTTTCTTGGAGTATTCAGCAACAATTGAAGGTCATTGTTTCCATTCTGTGAGATTGCAGCTAGCTATGTTCTCCGCGCTGTCTACCTCACCTTGAAAACCGAAGCAACTGATGTATGGCACTACAGTTCACAAATAGACTTACTGCCGAAAGTGGATACATTGATCTTGATTACGTCTGGATACACTGATGTTGATTATCTTTGGATACACTGATCTTGATTACTTCTGGATACACTTATCTTGATTATCTCTGGATACACTGATCTTGATTACGTCTGGATACACTGATACGTCTGGATACACTGATTTTTATTACGTCTGAATACATTGATCTTGATTATCTCTGGATACACTGATCTTGATTATGTCTGGATACACAGATCTTGATTACGTCTGGATACACAGATCTTGATTACGTCTGGATACACTGATCTTGATTACGTCTGGATACACTGATCTTGATTACGTCTGGATACACTGATCTTGATTACGTCTGGATACACTGATCTTGATTACGTCTGGATACACTGATCTTGATTACGTCTGGATACACTGATCTTGATTACGTCTGGATACACTGATCTTGATTACGTCTGGATACACTGATACGTCTGGATACACTGATCTTGATTACGTCTGGATACACTGATCTTGATTACATCTGGATACACTGATCTTGATTACATCTGGATACACTGATACGTCTGGATACACTGATCTCTCTCTCTCTCTCTCTCTCTCTCTCTCTCTCTCTCTCTCTCTCTCTCTCTCAGGGACAGGGCGTGTTTGTAGCAGCTGTGCAAATGACGGTGTTGTTTGCTGTGTTGGTGTCCACCTATCCCTTCAAGATTGTGCATGTGTATCAGTGAATGTGAAAGGAATGCAATGCTGTTGACAGATTAGCTCATAAAACCAGGTATGGACCCTTAATTAATATATAATTATTTATAGGAGACATTGAAGAAATCTGTGGCAGTGATACTTGTTCACTGGACCTGCAACGTGTAGCTTTGAAAACGTTCATTTTGCACGTGCCTTGGTGTGTCGATGTGACCAGTGTGCTGAAATATTGACAGCCTGCATACACATTGTACAGTGTGTGGTGAACATGACTTAACTCCCCTGACTCCCAATCGTGTTCGTGTTGTGTTGACGTTGCTAGGCAGTAAACGCTGGGCACAGTGTGTGTCTGTCCCACGTCCGAACTGACTGGCCATGAATTATGACTTTATACCGCAACCTGTCAAAAGAAAGGTGTTTACTTAGACAAGTGTGATGTGTGATACCTCAAATATAAAACATGGCAAACTGCAGCCTACCTTGGACTGTCTCCAAAAACAAGTTTCCATGTGATGAAAAGGAACTGATATCATGGAGAAACTGTCTATTTTATCGTTACGCTGCTGTTGACAATGATTGTACTGTAATAGAAAAAACTGACTATGACAGTAAAGATAATCCTCTGTCTCTCCCACTATGGATCAAGGAACCGACACCTACCCACCTGTCTAAGTCAGTGCTTCGTGTGTTTCACAATGACGTAAAATGTGTGACTCTATCTCTGTACTTCACTCGTCAAGGAACAGGAACTCTACTGTGTCAGGGAGTGGCCTGTACAAATTGGGCCAAATATGAATGTGAAGAACTGAAAGATACTGTGATGGAGTGTTGTGAAAATGATGATTCCCACACACTACAACACACACTACTCACACTTCCTCTAACCTTTCTGACTGATGACGGCAGCAGTTTACCACTGTCTGCACCCTTAAATGATCTCACAGCAGTTACTTCTCCTCCTCCACCTACTATAGCAGAGGAGTCTCTACATGATAATGTCTTCCTGGACTACATGCTAGACACTTCTCTTGTGTCCCCTTTCACCAACAGAACAGAAGTAAGCCAACTTATCCCCACTGATAACCATGACGTTGGTCATGAAAACAACAAACATGTTGAACCAACCATCATCCCTAGCGTTACGTCTTCTCCCTGTGCCAATACACCACACAGGGCACAGAGTGTGAAGCAAACACCTAAACAGGTGAAGCACTCCAGAAGTTTACGACGACGAACGTTGTGCCCGTCAAAACATGTAAACAAAACACTGACTGGAAAACTGCAGACTATTGAAGAATCACTTGACTTCATTTTTACCAGATTAACTAACCAAGATGTTGAGTTTTCCTCTAGTCTGGAAGACTGCAAGTGCTCCATCAAAAAGGAACTAAAACATCATATTGACCTCAAGATTAAATCAGTTCTTTCCGCCATTGACAATGTACAGTCTAGCATGGCTAAATGTGATGCAACAATCGGCAGTCTCAAGGAAAATCACTCCCTAAAAACATCTCTAGGGACAGTACACTCCAAATTAAGGCAGTTAAAACAAAAAGCACACCCAAATAAAAGTGTATACTTACAGTGTGACCTGCCAGCCGCTGACAAAATCGTGTGTGGTACAGCTACAGAGGAACAGGCATCTGGTGATCCTTTGCCACCTCTGTCAGTTGTTCCAGGAGCAATACAGGACAACTCGCTTGATCAGTCTGGACATGCAAACAACACTGGGGAAAAGTCTGCTAAAGATAACCCCCACCTCAAAACCCAAGCACTGAAGTTGATGTAGCCAGTATACCTGTAGAAAACAGATTTGGGGTACTTGCAACTCTTGACCAAGATCAGCAACATAGCAGTCAGACTCCTAGATTTTCAAACACAGAGTCTATTGTTCCAAAAGCCAGGAAAGTATCTAGTCTTGACTGTAAACGACTGCCCACAGAAAAGGTAGATAACCCAGAACAGGTGTTGAGGAATGTAACAATTCCTGCAGAAACTTCCTCCATCATCATTGGTGATTCCATCATTAAATACATTAATCCAAGACGATTGGAAACACAAGCTAATTCTCTATTTAAAGTCTGCATTAGAGGCTTAACTGTCCCCAGTCTTATTCAGTGGCTCACTGATACAGCACCACAAGCCCAAGTCAGCACAGTCATTGTGCATGTGGGGGTGAACGACTTCTCTAGCGGACCCATCCCAACCCAGACTTGGAAGAAAGCAATCTCTTTATGTAAGGAGTGCTTTCCTACAGCCTGTATCACTTTTAGCTCTGTGCTTCCAGCTCGTGGAAGGCACCAACTCAACAACTGTATTGCTCCATCAAATAGAAATCTTCACGAAGCCTGTACTAGCATGCACATTGATATGCTAGATCATTATAGAACTTTTATCACCCAAATGGTGCCCCGCGTCAGGCTCTGTACAATGATGTAATTCACCCCAGTGTAAAAGGTACAGCTCGTCTTGCAGTCAGTTTTAAACAGATACTTCCCCAGCCACATGCAAGAACGTTTGCGCCCAGCAACAATGAGAACTCTCTTGGAGAGCAGGCTGGTGCGCCTCGTAATCGTCGTGTTGCTTCCAACACAAGAGATGTAAAGCGTACAGCTCAGCATTGGCTTGGGGGTGAACCCAGATTGACGGGTGCCTCCAGAAATCTACATGTTCCACCCATGTCATCTGTACAAGATTCCCCCTCTTTGCCATCCCGGAACAGCCGTTGGGGATAGGATGGACCACTGTATTCAGGATCCATCTCCTGTGTCCAGACCACGGAATGGCTTGGAGGAAGGTACGGGGGACGTGTCTGCAGGTGCTGTAAGCTGCAGACCACAGGTTGACAGGGACATGCACCTTCGTTATGCTCAATCAGCTGCCCCCCTTCAACTACCCCCTATTACAGCCTATCCAAATTACATGACCCCTAACACTTCCTACCCCAGATTTCAGCTGCCTTACCCATATCCCCCTTACGGTTTTTCTGGTAGAGACTTTGCCCTTCAACAGGCAAATCTCCCATACCACCCTGTAGCCCCAAGTTTTTACCCTCATGGTAGTGCTGACGCTGGCAACTGGCTCTCACCTAAATCCTGCTGGCCAATATGCTCAACATCTTATGAATGTAGCATCCCAAATGATGGCATAGTAAGATTGTGAACTGCTTGTGAATATAAACGTAGCCTGTGTGTTTGTATGTACAAAATGAACATGAAGTAATATTTTGTATTTTGATGATAAAGATGAAACTATTACTTTGGGCATGCTGATAAGTTAAAACTTGGAAAATACCTGTGAAATGTGTTTTTTCTGACTTAACAGACTCCTGTAATGTTGTTTTTCTGTTTTGGTATTTTGCGGTTTTCCTATGAGATGTCAGAGTTGTCGCTGTCATGGAGTGAATGATTTGGGCCACACTGGTGCTCGGACAGGGTACTTTATTCTGTTTGCAAATCATAAGGTCAGGCAAGAGTATTCTCTCTTGAGAGAGTTGATAGCCTGGACATTGAACATTATTTTTGGACTGACTCTAAGTCTGTGGCTTGGTTTGCATTCACTTCAAGGTTTTGCTTGCTTTCGCTTTCTTTGCTTATTTAACTTTGCATTGTATTGGTATTTTCATTCTCAAATTTTGACTTTCTGCTCTTTGTTTTTGTGCTTGTTGGTGGTGTAGGCCTCAGTGTTGTGCAGATATATTTTTGCATTAATAATTAGTCTCCATTTGCAACTTTGTATCGTTGGTTTGTTAAGATTGTGCAAGTTCAGAATAAGATGGTTAGGGTTAGGGTTAGGGTTAGGGTTATATTTCATTGTTTTGACTAATTCTATACATTATGACAAATCTGTCCAATTCCGATGGTTGGCTAACTAGATATGGATTCAAAGTAGGCTTTTTAAATGTTTGTCATTTGCTAAATAAAGTTTCAGATTTGCCCTCCATTTTGTCAAATGTAAATAGTTCCTTTCATATTTTTGGCTTCTCCGAATCAAGGTTGTCACATAATGTGGCAGATGATATAATTTCAGTTCCGGGCTATAATTCTATCAGACGAGATGCCAAAACCAAATTAGAAACAGGATTAATAACTTATATACATCAGTCAGTAAATTATAAGCAGATAACATTATTTGATAACTATGGCATTGAATGTATATGGCTAGAAGTACGCCTGAAAGGAGCCAAACCAATACTAGTAGGATTTTTGTATCGAAACCCAGATGAACGCATTAGCTGGTTTGATAATTTTGAACAAATGATGGATGATGTTTGTAACTACTCAACTGAAATAATTTTACTTGGTGATTTCAATATTGATTTACTTAAGCCTAATGCTAAATGGAAAAAAACCCTTTCAGGTGTATAGTCTGTCACAATTGGTAAATATTCCAACAAGGAAAACTTCACGTTCTGAAACATTGATTGACCATATATACACAACCAATCCATCTAACATTGTTGAACTGTCTGTACCTGTCTATGGCCTAAGCATCACTATCCTGTATGTTTTACATGGTCAAAAAGGGGGCTAAAATACCCAGATGCAAACACAAATACATTTCTTTTCGCAGCTATAGAACGTTTAATGCAGAACATTTTTTGTCCGACTTATGTAAAGCTAACTTCTCTTATGTTTATCAGTTTACTGATCCAGACAAAGCACTTGAAATTTGGTATAGTATTTTTTCATCAATCTTTGATAGTTATGCTCCTCTTAGAATCAAACGTGTAAAAGCTAGAGATAAACCACCCTGGTTAACTAATGAAATCACTGAAGCCATAGCCGTCCGAGATAACTTACTAAAATCAACAGGAAAAGATGAAAATTTAAAGAGCAGCGAAATAAAGTGACATTCATGAAACAAATTGCAAAAAAGAAATATTTTAGTGAGTTAATATCAAAGTCTCTCTGGAAAGCAATTAATCAGTTAGCCGGTAAATCATCTTCATCATGTGCTTCATCAGGTATGGGTCTATCTGCAGAAAATATCAATAAACACTTTTGTTCTATTGCAGAAAAAATTGTAAACATTGACCGCTCAAAATTCAATGGCTTACATCTTTTACAGGAATTTTGTAACTCCAAGTCAATAAAGTCTAAACTGTCCTTCAAATATATTGGTGTGCATGAAGTGCATAAGGAATTGTGTTCATTAAAGCAAACAAGCTCCCGCGGTTTAGATAATTTAGACAGCAAAATTTTGAAGATTTCCGCGCAAGTAATCTCTGAACATCTTACATATATCTATAATCTATGTATTGAAAAAAGTTACTATCCACAAATGTTTAAAGATGCCAAAGTTATACCTGTTCTTAAATCTGGAGATCCAAATGACCCTTCCAACTATCGACCTATTTCGATTCTATCTATCTTATCTAAACCTTTAGAAAAGCATTTAAAGCAACATCTTCTGCCACACTTTACTGAACATAACTTATTTCATCCTAATCAAAGTGGCTTTAGAGAAAATCATTCATGTCATACTGCACTCAGCAACATCATAGAGCAATGGCATTTAAATATTAACAATAATATCTTAGCTGGAGCAATTTTTATAGACTTTTCAAGGCATTTGACTGTATTGATCACAACCTCCTAGTAAAGAAACTGGCTATGTATGGTTTATGCGTAGACTCACTAAAACTAATTACCTCTTTTCTTGATAAAAGAAGACAAGCTGTTTATCAAGATTCAATTATGTCGTCCCTTTTGCCAGTGAAGTATGGTATTCCTCAAGGTTCTGTGCTAGGGCCAGTCCTCTTTTCAATATATATCAATGATCTTCCTCTCCATGTTTCTTCCACTTGTGAACTCTGCCGACGACACTACCATACATACAGCAGATCATGATGTAAACTCTGTAGGTAAAATTTTGCAAAAAGACTTAAACAATCTAGCAGCATGGACAGAGTGCAATCACATGGCTCTCCATCCACTGAAATCAAAATTCATGGTTGTTGCAACAAGACAAAAGCGCCAAAACTTTAAAACCAAACTAAATGGAATAAAGATTTACGATAAAGTATTAGAAGAAGTCAGCTCATATAAACTACTTGGTCTACATATTGATAATAACTTGTCATGGTCTGATCATGTTTTTAGTATTTCAAAAAAATTATCTAAGAAGCTATTCCAACTTAACCGAATAAAACATTTCCTTGATCAGCATACTCGAAAACTCTTCTTCTACGCTTACATAAAACCTGATCTTGATTATGCATCTACATGCTGGGATTTGGCAAGTAAAAACTGTTTACGACAACTTGAGAGAGTATATAAACGTTCTCTCAAGTTAATTCTGCTTAGAACTACTTCCTTAGAAACTAATAGCTACAAAGAGTTGAACATTCTTCCTTTTAGTTTACATTGTCTCTTTAATAAAGGTGTATTTATGTATAAGATTATGAATAAACTAGCCCCTCATTATCTTTGTCAGAGGTTCCCTGTTAAAACTGTTCGTAACAAAAGCATTGTTGTTACTCCTCATCCAAGAACCGATCTGTTTATGTCATCCCTTGTTTATTCTGGTAGCAAATTATGGAACGAAATCCTAGTCATTATAAAAAAGAAAAGTAGCCTATCATCTTTCAAAAAAGCGTATCACATACACTTGTTTGATTTTCTGTAATATGCATTGGGTGAGCGTGCTTGTTGAACTTGTGTGTGTGAGTGTGTATGCGTGCAAGCGCGCGCAAATGTGTGTATGTGTGTGTGTGTGTGTGTGTGTGTGTGTGTGTGTGTGTGTGTGTTGTTGTTGTCTTCGATTTTACGTCTGTTCACTCTCAGTGATATTAGACGAGAAAAAAAAAAATATATTATTTCAAGGGGTGTATGAGAATTGAGGTGGTGGTGGAGGCCTACTGAAAAATGCGAGGGGAAAAGTAGTCTAATCATGAAAAGAAAACCGCACAAGCAAGATACAATTAAAAAAATAAAATAATAAATAAATAATTTTAAAAAACCAACCAAACAAACAAACATTAAAGTGATTAACGTAATGAAACTATAACAATGTCCTATAGGACTATGCCAGAGACCTTTTGCAATATCAAATGCCAAATTCAAATTATTGAATATGCTTCTAAGGGAGGTTTTCAGAAAATTGGGGTAAAAAAGCTTTTGTATTCTTACATTCAAATATTATATGAGTATTAGAAATATTCTCACCACACATACATTTACTGTGTCTACTGAATTTGGTTACGAATGCATTAAGTTTTATTCTATAAAACAAACTATTCACTCTTCTTGCTGTTGAGATATTTGAGCAAGCCTTAGAATGGCTCACGACACTTGCTTTATCAGCTTTGATGACAGATCTGTTTAGAAATCTCTCTTTTAGGTGATACGTTTCTGTGACCTTTTTCCATGATGTTTGTTCTAATAAGTGGTAGCCCTCTTGTAATGATAAAGGCACGTGCAATGTTGCTGATTTCCGTTCATGCTTTGCACCTCTTTTAGCAGCTCTATCAGCCCACTCATTTGGAAAGAATCCACTGTGTGAAGGCACCCAACAGAAAGTGACATTTGTGCCCTTTAAGGTTAAAAGGTGTATGACATGATTAATCTCTAATGCAATGTTTGAAGTTTTCTTGTACCACAAGGATTTAAAGCATACAATACCGACTAGAATCAACACAAATAAGGATTTGAAATATACACAAAGGCAAATCAAGAACATAATTTAGAGCCATTAAGACTGCTACTAATTCCGCCGTAAAAATCGAATGATGTTTACCAACATAGAATGATTTTTCAATTTTTAAAGATGGTATAACAAAAGCTGAACCTGTTTCTTGATTATCCAGACGTGATCCATCTGTATAAATTTGTAAATGATGAAAATACTTATGATGGATGTGGATCGAACATCAGAAACCATAATGTTCAGATTTTCATTCTTTTTTACATTAGTTACCTCTATATCGAAGTGTGCTCTGTTCATCTCCACGATGGGTAAGGTAATATTGCCTCTCGTTTGTCCATTCTGTGTTGATTGACATTAGAATTTTCCACTAGATCAGACACATATGTGTTATGGGGCATTAAGGAAGATATATCTTTTGCTCTTTTAGGAAACTGTAGTTCAGATTTTACTTCTACTTCCTCAGAAATGAAATTTTCAGTCGTTCTGTTTCTAAGAACATATTTAGCACATGCCAGTTGACGGTAATCATCCAAAGGCAATGTACCAACTTCATTGTACGTTCCCAGAGCTGATGCATGATACGGAACTCCAAGTGCAAGCCTGTAAGCTTTGCAGTCTACACTTTGTAGCTTTTAAGTAAAGATTTTGGAGCGCTGAAAAAGATTTCTTGTCCGTATGATAATTTCGAACGAACAAGAGATGTAGCTAAACATTTTAGATTGAATATGTCTTGTCCCCAGAACTGTTTACTAATTATCTTCAGTAAGTTTATGCACTTTCTTGCCTTGTTAATATAGTGCTCAAATGTGTATTCCAAGTTAGCTTTGAAAGTTAGAATAACACCTAAGAACTTTATTGTATTTTTGTATTCAATTATTTCAGACCAATCTTAAATCTTGGTAGCTCCTCCGGATTACTGCCATTATTAAAAGCACAACATGAGTTTTTTCTGTGGACAAAGTAAATCCATTTTTCAAGCATATATTTATCGATGTTATCAAGCTGGCTTTGATATACTCTTTTTATGTAATTTAACGCTCTTTTTGGTGTATTACGTTTTCATAGTAACGTTCATCCACATGCATATATCATCCGCATATGTACTAAGATGATATCCTTTGATAAATTCATTGGGAGATCATGAAGCAAGATATTAATAGAATAGGAGCTATCACAGAACCTTGCGGTAGTCCCATATGAAGCGATCTAACACTTGAATATGATTTAGCTACTCTTACTTGAATTTTTCTGTCTGTTAAAAAAACTTTTGATATAAAAATACAAGTGCCCAGAAAAACCCACATTCTTAAGTTTACCTAGTAACTTAGCATGCCAAACTTGGTCATATGCCTTTCTAATATCAAAAAATGTTGCAAGAACATTCTTTCTTCTTGCAAACTGCATTTTTATTTGTGTTGATAGTTTAACCAAATTATCTATGGCGGATCTATTTTTTTGAAAACCTGCTTGATTGACAGGAATTATTTTATTTTTATGGCAGAAATACATCAGCCTTTTTAGAATAATTCTTTCCATTAGCTTGCCAGTGTGAGAGGTCAAAGCAATTGGTCGGTAGCTGGTTTTGTCAGATTTAGGCTTTCCCTGTTTATGAACTGGAATGACAATGGACTCCTTCCACTTTACTGGTATACTTCCCTCAATCCAACAATTATTGAATAGTTTGTGGAGTAGATAAATGAAATTTGTTGGTAAATGTTTCAACATGTCATTAGAAACTGCATCTGACCCGACAGACGTTTTCTTGTTAGAAAGAGATAGTAATGCATCTCTTACCTCGTCCAGTGATATTGGAGCATTAATGCACGAACAGTTTTCAAAGACTGGGTCAGTACATTCTGTTTTACTTTCTTCATCTGTTCTGTAGTTCCTGCGTTTAATTGACAGGCCTTCAAGACGCATTGATTCAGAAAACATGTCTGCAAATGCCTCTGCTTTTTCTATATTTGATGGAAATTCTTTATTCTCCAATTGCACTGGACAAGTTGGTAAACTAACACCTTTTTTCATTTCATGATATTTATCCCAAACTTTTTTAAGATCTTTATGATTTGAAATTTCAGTGGCACAAAAAGAAGTCCAAAATTCTCTCTTAGCCTGAGCTACAACAAGGTTACAGTAATTTTTTGCTTGTTTTTGTTTTACATTATTTTCTGACGTTTTATCTTTTAAATAAATTTTATACATTAAGCGTTTGTTTTTTACTGCTTCCTCACATGCTGGTGTCCACCAGATATTTCCCAGATGTTTATTTGTTTTTAGGGTATTTATTTTGGGGATAGACAAAGTGGCAGCATGAATAATTGTCTCAGTAAAACTGGAATATAAATGGTCTATGTTGTCAGTGTCAAAGCTGTCTGTGTTGTAAGTTTCAAGGATGCTTTCAAACTTTTTCCAGTCTGCTTTTTTGTAATTAAATTTTGGAATTTTGTCTTCCTGGGTATCACATGAAGCTGTTAGTCCACTAAGCGTTGTAATGACAGGCAAGTGATCGCTGCCAAGGGTGTCATTGTGCGTTGACCACTCACATTCTGGAGCTAATGTAGGAGATATAAGCGATAGATCTAAGGCTGATGCTCTGTGACTAGCAATGTCGGGAATTCTAGTAACTCTGCCATCATTTAGTAAGTACAGGCAGGAATCAACTATGTTTTCTACAAAGCGATTGTGAGATATTTTTTTACAGTCTTTATCCCAAAAAGGAGCATGTGCATTAAAATCTCCTGCTATAAACCACTTTTCATTATCTTTAAGGTTGTGTATCCATTCAGTGTTTATATCATTAGGTCCCCTAGGTAGGTATACAGATACAGTATTTATTATTAAATTTTCCCCAAATTTTATGCGTGCTGCACATGAGTGTATATCTAGGACATGGTTAGGCACTGGTGAGGGACATGTGCAGTAATCTACCCCTTCTTCGATGTATATAGCTGCACTGATTTTGGTAGCAGCATCCACCTGTTGATGGACAGGTGGATAATAGTAACCAGGCAGCTTAGGTAGTTTGTTCCTGGTTACATTCAGGGATTGTAACACAAGGATTTGGTATTTATTGTTGGAAAGATGTTGGATTAGATAATGTAAATTAGTGGAAATAGATCTAGCGTTCCACTGCATTAGTTTTAATACGTTTGTGTGTGTGTGTGTGTGGTGTGTGTGTGTGTGTTGTGTGTGTGTGTTGTGTGTTTTGATGCTCTGTGTTGTTGTTGTTGCTTTTAGGGGGGAGGGGGGGCTCGTGCTTCAAATAATGTTCATTGTTTGGTTTTGACGGTGTAATGTGTGGCTATGGTATTTTGTTGATTATGACATAAGGCTGTTAGGATATGTGAGGAAATGTACATGTGTATGGTTTGTTCCAGGGCATTTGTGTGATTGGTAAAAAGCTCGCACGTGTAGTTGTGTCCGTGCACATGTACGCGTAGTGTGTGTAGTATGTGTGTGGGTTTTTGTGCGGCGTGCGTGCGTGGTGTTGTGTGTGTGTGTGTGTGGGGTTTGTGTGTGTGTGGTTGTGTGTGTGGTGTGGTTTTTGATTTTGGGGGGGGTTTGTCTTTTTGGGGGAAGCGGGTGTAAGGGATGGGTTTGTCAGTTTTTAATGGTTTTGTTGATTTATTCGATTGGTTTATTTTCGTGTCTTTCTTTGATTTATGACTTCAGTCAAAAATAAATGGAAATTTGAATGATTCATTCTTTGTTTTTTTTACATTATCTTGTTTTTTGTCATTGGGTTTTATTTTGTTTGTTTCACTTTTTTTTCCCATGGGGCGGGTGTAAAGAACCCTCTGGTTTTCCCAAATTCCCCTCTTAAAAATTCGATTTGGTTCGAGTTCGATCTTTTTTAAGTCTGGATAAACGATAGTCTGGATACACGTTTTGATTATCTTGGGATACAGATCTTGATTAGTTGGATACACTGATTTGTTTTACTTTGGATACACGATGTCTGGATACATGATAGTCTGGATCAGATAGTTGGATAACTGATATGTCTGGTACTCTGATTTGGTATTTGGATCCCCTGATACTTTGGGTAAAATGTTACCCTGGTACATGATACTCTGGATACTGAATGTCTGGATACTCTGATTTTGGTTATTCGGGATACACTGTTTTATTCCCGCCTGGATATTTTATCTTTGGATACATGATACTTTGGGATACTTGATTTTGATTATCTTGGAACACTGTCTTTTTTAAACCCCTGGTACATTGTACGTCTGGATACACGATAGTTGGTCACTGATCTTGATTACGTCTGTTAAGCTGAGGTACAATCATCCTTGCCATACCCTGCAGGTTTACAAAAAGGGGAATAGATCTAAAATTTTACAATGATTTATTAATCTGGCAGTGCGTATGATGTCAGTTGCGTGTGTGGTGTTGTGTGTGTGTGTGTGTGTTGGTGTGTGTGTGTTTTTGTGGTGTGTGTGTGTGTTTGTGTGTAAATTTACATGTTTTTTTTTTACTTTTCCCCAAAAAGGTCGGGGAACGGGCCAAAAAAAAATTTGCATACCGCGGGACACTGCACCCTACTTTTTCGACATTGAAATTGCTATGGGTTCTTTTACGGCGCTTTGGTCCAAAAAGCAAAAGTCTTAAGTCCTCCTTGAGGACTTCGTGTGCCTAAAAAACCCCTTTTGTGTGTGGGGAAGGGGGGAGGAACTTTCCCTAAGCACTTTCAGAACTGTGCAGAAGAGGGGGGGGGATTTTAAAATAGGACTTAAAATGTCGTGGAGATTGAATTGTGTGTGTGTGTGTGGTGGGGTGTGTGTGTGTGTGTGTGGTGTGTGTGTGTGTGTGTGTGGGTGTGTGTGTGTGGTTGTGTTTGGTTTGTGTGTGGTGGGTGGGGTACCATACTAGTGTTCAATATAAATTTAAAACCCCGCCCTTTCTTCTCATTCTTCGGTGCTTACTCATGTGTGCTTTAAAGGGGTTTATTTGTAAATGTGTGTATGCTTGTGGTATGTGTGTGTGTTTGAGAGAAGGAGAGAAGGAAAAGAGAAGAGAGAGAGAAAGGAGAGAGAGAGAGAGAACACGACAAATGACAAAAAAAAAAATTTTTTTTATTTCGAGGAAAGGAAAAGACACATGTTTTTTCTAATCGTCCCCCCCCGTTGGGGTACATCTTAAAAAAAAAACCCAATTTATCGTCTACATAAAAAAAGGGGAAAAAAACCCTTTTCAAAAAAAGTTTCCCCCCCCCCCCCAACAGTCCCCCCCCCCAAAAGAAGCAAAAAAAAAAAACCCTAAAAATCTCACCCCCCCCCACCCCCAAAAAAACCAAAAGAGAAAAAAAAAAAAACCAACAAAAAGATAAAAAAGAAAAAAGACAAACAAAAACAAGAACAAAGCAGGGAGAGAGCGGGAGCGAGGAGGAGCGAGAGGAGGGGGAGAGGGGAAAAGGGGGGGGAGGGAAGGGGGGAAAAAGAGAGAGAAAAGAGAGAGAGAGAGAGAGAGAGAGAGAGAGAGAAAAAGGGAGAGAGAGAGAAGTCGATTTTAAAAAAAGACGGAGTTTTTACCCCGCAAAAGCAAAAAGGGAAATTTAGCTTATATATTGACATAAAATAATTCATTCTATAGCGAAAATGACGTGAAATTACAACTATTCTTAAAACCCTCGAAAAAGTACATTTGAAAAGGCGTTATAATATGAAAAATCTATTTAATCCCCTAGGAGGATGGTAAAAACTTTTTAATATACTGACAATTTAAGAATTGCCCCATAGCAGAGATTTTGAAAAGAATGTCCAAAACAGACAGCTGAGTTACCTCGCACTTCCCGGAAGGGAAAAAAGCTATGCCCGGCATTGCCATATTTTTTTACGTCATTTTGGGCGAAATTGACGTCTGTGATAGACTGACCCCCTTCACTGATTTAACACAGCGAAAATGACGGTTGTTGATAGCCTGAACATTTCACTATTTAACAGCACAGAAATATGAATATGTTGTGCACTGACACATTTCCGTTTAAAGCAGCAGAAATACGACAGTCTGTTGATAGCACTGCCACACTTCATGATTTAACGGGGCCCAAAAGTAAAGGGGTTAGTTGATAGCACTGACACCCTACTGATTTAACAGCAGCAGAAAGATGCAGTCTTTTTTTATGCACTGACAACCCATGATTTAAAGCACAGAAAAACACAGCATGTTGATAGACGGGACAATTCATGTTTTAAACAGCAGAAAGATGGGTTTATGTTGATAGCACGCACACCCTCATGATTTAAGCAGCAGAAGATGACAGTAATGTTGAAGACTGACACATTCACTGATTTAACACCCCCAAAAAAAATGACAGTATGTTCATGCACGAAAACCCTCATGATTTAAAAGCAGCAAAGATGCAGTCTGTGATAGCACTGCACATTTACTGATTTAACGCAGCGAAAAATGACAGTATGTTGATAGCCGCCAAAACTCCTGATTTAACAGCCAAAAAAGAGACAGTTATGTTGATAGCATGACAACCTCATGATTTAACAGCAGCGAAAGAGACAGCATGTTGATAGATGACATTACTTTTTTAACAGCAGCAAAAAGTGACATCAGGTTGTGCACTGACACACCCCCTGTTTTAAAAGCAGCAGAAAGATGACAGTCTGTTGATAGCACTGACACCTTCAGATTTAACACGCAAAAATTGACAGTAAGTTGATAGCAGAAAAACTTCATGATTTAAACGCACAAAAGATGACACATGTTGATACACTAAACCCCCTTACGATTTAACAGGCGAAAGATGACAGTCATGTTGATACCCTGACACCTCACTGTTTAAAACAGCAGCAGAATAGACATCTGTTGTCAAGACAACTTCATGATTTAACAGCAGCAAAAGTGACAGTCTTTTGATACATGACAACCTCACTGATTTACAGCAGCAAAAGTGCAGTCATTTAAAAGCACGGGCCCACACCCAGTTTTAAACGGCAAAAAAAAGAAGTTATGTTGATAGCACTGACCCCCTCACGTTTTCAGCAGCAGAAAGATGAAGTCATTTTGAAGCACTGACACACTTAAGATTTAACACACAAAATATGACATCTTTTGATAGCACGACAATTCATGATTTAACAGCGCAAAAAGTGACGTCATGTTGATAGCACGACCACCTCATGATTTAACAGCAGCAGAAAATGCAGTCTTTTGATCAAAAAAACCCTCACGATTTAAAGCAGCAAAAGATGACGTTATTTTATAGCACTGACACACCTCACTGATTTTAACAGCAGCAGAAGATGACAGTAGTTGTAGCTGACACTTCACTGATTTAACAGCAGCAAAAGATGACAGTATTTTGATAGCCCGAAAACCCCTCACGTTTAAACGCACAGAAAGATGACAGTATGTTGATAGCCTGACAACTTCACTGATTTAACAGCGCAAAATAAAGTCATTTTGATGCACTGACAAATTTCCCTGTTTTAAACGCAGCGAAAGAGCAGTATGTTGATACCCTGCACACTTCACTGATTTAACAGCAGCAAAAGATGACGTATGTTGAAGCACTGACACACTATGTTTAAACAGCAGCGAAATATGAAGTCGTTGTAGCAAGAACACTTATGATTTAACGCAGCAAAAATGACACATGTTGATGACTGACCACTTCATATTTAACAGCAGCAGAAATATGACAGAGTTTGATAGCAATGACACCCCTCATGTTTCAGCAGCAGAAAGTGACATCATGTTGATACATGAAAATTTTCACTGATTTACACAGCAAAAAAATTGACTCAGTTGATACCCCTGAAACTTATGTTTTAAACAGGCAGAAAGATGACAGTCATGTTGATAGAACTGACACACTTCACTGATTGAACAACAGCAGAAAGATGAAGGTTATGTTGATAGCACTGACACACCTCACTGATTTAACAGCAGCAGAAAGATGACAGTCATGTTGATAGCACTGACAAACTTCACTGATTTAACAGCAGCAGAAAGGTGACTTTTATGTTGATAACATTGACACCTCACTGATTTTTTTTCCTTATCATAAATTTACATCTACGTTCATACCACCGACATACTTAATCATTCTATTCTCTAGCGGAAAGGTGACATCTACGTTCATACCACAGACATACTTAATCATTCTATTCTCTAGCGGAAAGGTGACATCTACGTTAATACCACAGACATACTTAATCATTCTATTCTCTAGCGGAAAGGTGACATCTACATTCATACCACAGACATGCTTAAGTATTCCAGCCCATGGCAAATGGTACAACTGCATTTATACCACATACAGACATACTTAGATATGTCCACCCCTAGCAAAAGATGTCACTCTGTAGCAGAAAGATGACACCTATGTTCATGCTACAGACATATTTTAAAATGTCATTCTGTAGCAGAAAGATGACAGCTATGTTCATGCTACAGGCATATTTTAAAATGTCATTCTGTAGCAGAAAGATGACAGCTATGTTCATGCTACAGACATATTTTAAAATGTCACTCTCTAGCAGAAAGATGACAGCTATGTTCATGCTACAGACATACTTAAAATGTCACTCTCTAGCAGAAAGATGACAGCTATGTTCATGCTACAGACATACTTAAAATGTCACTCTCTAGCAGAAAGATGACAGCTATGTTCATGCTACAGACATACTTAAAATGTCACTCTCTAGCAGAAAGATGACAGCTATGTTCATGCTACAGACATACTTAAAAATGTCACTCTCTAGCAGAAAGATGACACCTATGTTCATGCTACAGACATACTTAAAAATGTCACTCTGTAGCAGAAAGATGACAGCTATGTTCATGCTACAGACATACTTAAAAATGTCACTCTCTAGCAGAAAGATGACACCTATGTTCATGCTACAGACATACTTAAAAATGTCACTCTGTAGCGGAAAGCTGACAGCTATGTTCATGCTACAGACATACTTAAAATGTCACTCTCTAGCAGAAAGATGACAGCTATGTTCATGCTACAGACATACTTAAAATGTCACTCTCTAGCAGAAAGATGACAGCTATGTTCATGCTACAGACATACTTAAAATGTCACTCTCTAGCAGAAAGATGACAGCTATGTTCATGCTACAGACATACTTAAAAATGTCATTCTCTAGCAGAAAGATGACACCTATGTTCATGCTACAGACATACTTAAAAATGTCACTCTGTAGCAGAAAGATGACACCTATGTTCATGCTACAGACATACTTAAAAATGTCATTCTCTAGCAGAAAGATGACACCTATGTTCATGCTACAGACATACTTAAAAATGTCACTCTCTAGCAGAAAGATGACAGCTATGTTCATGCTACAGACATACTTAAAATGTCACTCTCTAGCAGAAAGATGACAGCTATGTTCATGCTACAGACATACTTAAAATGTCACTCTCTAGCAGAAAGATGACACCTATGTTCATGCTACAGACATACTTAAAAATGTCACTCTCTAGCAGAAAGATGACAGCTATGTTCATGCTACAGACATACTTAAAAATGTCACTCTCTAGCAGAAAGATGACAGCTATGTTCATGCTACAGACATACTTAAAAATGTCATTCTCTAGCAGAAAGATGACAGCTATGTACATGCTACAGACATATTTTAAAATGTCACTCTGTAGCAGAAAGATGACACCTATGTTCATGCTACAGACATACTTAAAAATGTCACTCTCTAGCGGAAAGATGACAGGTACCTGTATATCACAGACAGACTGAATTATTTACTACACAGCAGAAACATGACAGCAATTTTTATACTATAGAAATACTTGATTATTTTACGTTGGATGAGAGATATAAACTGCACCCAATGTGCAAAGACCCAGAGAATATCTAACGCAGATGTTAACATTTATTCCGATTTTTTTTGGAGGAGTAGGCCGTTTATGGGCATGGGGACTGGATGTAAAACGCACATGAATGTTCATTTTGTTTCCATTGAAAAAAAATAAATAAAACAAAAGTTTATAAGAGAAATATGAGAACTATATTCATACCACTGACATACTGTTTAGCCCACACGACAAGCTATGTTCATGCCACTGACATACTGTTTAGCCCACACGACAAGCTATGTTCATGCTACTGACATGCTTTTTAACCCACACGACAAGCTATGTTCATGCTACTGACATACTTTTTAGCCCACACGACAAGCTATGTTCATACAACTGACATACTTTTTAACCCACACGACAAGCTATGTTCATGCTACTGACATACTTTTTAGCCCACACCACAAGCTATGTTCATACAACTGACATACTTTTTAACCCACACGACAAGCTATGTTCATGCTACTGACATACTTTTTAGCCCACACGACAAGCTATATTCATACAACTGACATACTTTTTAGCCCACACCACAAGCTATGTTCATACAACTGACATACTTTTTAACCAACACGACAAGCTATGTTCATACAACTGACATACTTTTTAGCCCACACCACAAGCTATGTTCATACTTTGACATACTTTTTAACCCACACGACAAGCTATGTTCATGCTACTGACATACTTTTTAGCCCACACCACAAGCTATGTTCATACAACTGACATACTTTTTAACCCACACCACAAGCTATGTTCATACCACTGACATACTGTTTAGCCCACACGACAAGCTATGTTCATGCCACTGACATACTGTTTAGCCCACACCACAAAGTATGTTCATACAACTGACATTCTTTTTAACCCACACCACAAGCTATGTTCATACCACTGACATTCTTTTTAACCCACACCACAAGCTATGTTCATACAACTGACATACTTTTTAACCCACACCACAAGCTATGTTCATACCACTGACATACTTTTTAGCCCACACGACAAGCTATGTTCATACAACTGACATACTTTTTAACCCACACGACAAGCTATGTTCATGCTACTGACATACTTTTTAACCCACACGACAAGCTATGTTCATACCACTGACATACTTTTTAGCCCACACCACAAGCTATGTTCATGCCACTGACATACTGTTTAGCCCACACCACAAGCTATGTTCATGCTACTGACATACTTTTTAGCCCACACCACAAGCTATGTTCATACAACTGACATACTTTTTAACCCACACCACAAGCTATGTTCATACCACTGACATACTGTTTAGCCCACACGACAAGCTATGTTCATGCTACTGACATACTTTTTAGCCCACACCACAAGCTATGCTCATACCACTGACATACTGTTTAGCCCACACCACAAGCTATGTTCATGCTACTGACATACTTTTTAGCCCACACCACAAACTATGTTCATACCACTGACATACTTTTCGCCCCATAGCAGAAAGATGACAGGCTATGTTCATACAACTGACAAAATCTTAACACATCACTCCTCTTTTGCGATCTCTTCACTGGCTGCCTGTCCCACAAAGAGTAAAGTAACCCTCTGTTTCAAATGTCTCCACAAATCTGCACCCTCCTATCTTTGTAACTGTCTTCACTTGTACACTCCGTCCTGTTCCCATCGTTCAGCTGCAGATACTTTGTGCTTTCAAACACCCAGATTCAAACAAACCACTGTTGGCCGATGCTCTTTCTCTGTTTCTGGTCCATCCACATGGAACGACCTTCCTCTTCTACTTCGCCAAAAGCCTTCATTTGATACTTTCAAATCCAGCCTCAAAGCGCACTTATTAATTTTCAACCCGAGATCTTCCCCTGTTATCCGTTCCTACTTTTCCATAGCTACCTTCACCCCCACCACCTCACTTAAGTGTGTTGAGCTGTATGTCTGTGTATAAATTTGATATTTGTTTATCCTGATATTTGTGGACAGTTACGTGGTTGTGAATGATTTGAATGCAAGCGCATACATGATGATGATGATGATGATGATGATGATGATGATTATGATTATTATTATTATTTTATTATCTGTTCATCCTATAGCAGACAGGTGTCAGATATGTTCACATGATTCAACGGCAGACATAATTAGTTCTCCTCATAACTATGAGCATGATGGCAGTTATGTTCAAAGTACCAACAGACTAAGCTAATTCACCCCATAGTAGAACGATCAACATCAAGCCTTGAGAAACCTTTTATCACCAGAGAATCGGGGACACAGATCAACATGGTGTGAGAGAACTGATGTTAAAATGGTACTCTCAGTATGCTCACGCTACTTCCCTGTCTTTTTGTAAGACAACACAATGTTCGCTTATTCCCTCTCCTTTCCCATGGACAGAAAGTTCCAGAAGATCATGAAGCTTGACAATTCTGTTACATAGCGTTGTGGTAGTCGGTGCCCCCTGCTCATAAAACTCAACAGGTGTTTAGCAGCTGTCATGGATACCCATGACTTCAGAACCATTTTAGCAGGCTTATGTAGCAGATGTACGTCAGTGGTGTGAGCAATTAAATCAAAAACACGTTAACTTGGTGGTGCAAAGGACCCCTAACTAATCAAAACTCTATCTACCTACCCCCAGTGTTAATCCTCACTCCACGAACTCACTCCATGAAAGTGGTGGACAAGTCTGGCTGGTCAGCTTCAGAAGAATTGGTCACCACACACCTGCTGTTGTCCTGGTTCCAGGCCTGGATGTCTTCGTAGCGCTGCAGCAGGCTTTTGTCTCGGGGCAGTCTGTGCAGCAGGTCACACAACTGGCACCAGGCGTGACTGACCCCCTCCTCTCTCACGTACTGGCTCTTGGCCACCAGCATCTGGTGATAAACTCTGGAGTTAGAAGCCAATCTCTCCAGATACTTGGCCAGAGCTTTGGGGGAGTCGAAGTGATCAGCGTTGATGAAGGTGTCTTTGGGGAAATGTTGAGTGTAGTTTACTGCGCCTCTGACCACGGGAATAGCCATTACCTTCGGATCAAATGCGTAGAAAAAGAGGTCAGATACATAGTCCTGGCAGCTGACCCATTCAAAAGCCAAAAAAAGTAATATTTTGACAACAACAAATCTTTTCTGGTCACGTACTCTTTCATCTCTGCTTGCAGACTTATCATGTCTATGGTATCGAAAGAAACCGTTTTCTTCAGCTCTCTCATGTAGTCCTCTACAGCAGTTTGACTCTTGCTTTTGTGGAAGTTTTTGTCTAGGTCTTCTAAACTGTCTTCCTTTCTGTTGACTTTGGGGTTAATCCACACAGCTAGTTTATTCTTCTTTCGTATGGCGTCAGCTGCCGCCTTTTTAATGTCCACTGTCACAGGCGTCTTCCGCAAGTAGGCGAACGGTTCAAAGATGTCGGAGCTGAGCCTGTAGGACCACACCCAGGTGATGGCAGACTTCCAGTAGGGGGAGAACAAGTCTCCTTTGGCCTTGAAGTACACCTCGCTGGCGGTTCTCATGTCGTAGTAAACCAACACTCTATTGTTGGTCAGCTGTGGTGGTGTCTGCTTGTTCATCTTGCCATCATCAAAAACCACAGCCTGAGCTTTGGGCAGACTCTTGGAGCTGGGGGACACCTGACAGGTCTTGATGGGGCAGTTTTGGAACATGTCTGAGGTTGTGGACATGACTCTCAACGTCCTGGACGCTTGCCATGAAATCACCTTGGGTTCTGCAGACACAGAGCTAGCGGCTGTAAGTTTTCTCTTATTTGCTGCGTTGTACACAGAGTTCTGAAAGGACGTTGACTCCTGTATATTTTGCGGTTGTTTCCATGCTAATGGCAGAGCATCAGACTGAACTCTACCAAGTGACATTTGGAGATTCTTGCTGGTGTGGACTGTTGGCCGTTGTCTGCTGAGTACGTTGAAGACGAAGAAGAAGAGGGCAGCCACAACTGTCATCAGCAGACACAAGTTACAGGCAGTTCTGCGGGGAAGGCGACCGCCTGGTCTGCGCATGGCTGGATAGAGAGAGTAGGGTGGGGTGGGGGTGTGAGTGAGAAGGGGTAAAGCAGAGTGATGATGTGTAGTGGTGAGTAAGGAAGAGTGATGGAGAGTAATAATGAGGAATGATGAGTAAGTAAGAGTGATGAAGCGTAATGATGAGTAACGATGAGTAGGAAGAATGAGGCGAATAAAATTGTGAGGGTGAGGGAGGCAGAGCAATGAAGTGTGAGGTAGAGTGAAGACTAGTGAGAAAAAACAGTTACCAGTGAGAAAGAATGAGTTAGAAAAAGTGAGGAAGAACAGGAATGAGTGAGGAAGAATAAGAGTTAGTTACGAAAAGTGAGAAAGAGTGAAGCTAGTGAGAAAGAACAGTTATGAGAGAGAAAGAATGAGTTAGGAAAAGTGAGGAAGAGTGAAGACTACTATAGAAGTGTGGCAATGAGTAAACCAGAGCAAAGATTAGAGATGAAGGTTGAGGAAAACCATTGGGGAAGAGAGGTAATTATGAAGCAAAGGGACGATGAGGTAAAAGGGTAGGGAAGAGTAAAATGAGTAGGGTGAGTGAGGATGAGTAAGTAATAGTGAAAACTTATAAAAACAGTGAGAATAAGTGAGCAAAAATGAAGAAAAAAATGAGGATGACTGTGTATAAGAATGAATGAGGGCGAGTGAGAACAATACAACTGGTGAGGTCGACAAAGCAGAGCGACAAGTGCAGTTGAGGGACAAGGGCAGTTGAGGGACAAGGGCAGTTGAGGGACAAGGGCAGTTGAGGGACAAGGGCAGTTGAGGGAAGTTAGACAAAGCAGAGGGACAAGTGCAGTTGAGGGACAAGTGCAGTTGAGGGACAAGGGCAGTTGAGGGACAAGGGCAGTTGAGGGACAAGGGCAGTTGAGGGACAAGTGCAGTTGAGGGACAAGGGCAGTTGAGGGACAAGGGCAGTTGAGGGACAAGGGCAGTTGAGGGAAGTTAGACAAAGCAGAGGGACAAGGGCAGTTGAGGGACAAGGGCAGTTGAGGGACAAGGGAAGTTGAAGGACAAGGACAGTTGAGGGACAAGGGCAGTTGAGGGAAGTTAGACAAAGCAGCAGACAGAAGTTCCGTGGATGATAATGTTTATCTGCAACAAAATCAGTCGGGGTTTCAGATTTATCAGTGATGACAAAGTACAAAGTCAAAGACAGTCAGTTTTAGAAACTTTTCCTGGCAAATAAGAGAACAAATAAGAAACACACACGTCTCACTACTGTTAAGGAATAAAGAGAGCATTTCGACTTTGTTACTCCTAATAACGAATAACGTGTTTTACCTTTACCACTACCAATAACAAAAACAAACGATAACATTTCAGCTGTGCCACTATCATTAAAGAGAAAAGTCGGCATTCCAGCTTTGTCAATGCTTATGGCAAACAAGGCATTTTAACTTTGTCATTACTAATCACGATAAAAGACAGTATTTCAGATGCATCACTATGTTCAGACGGTATTGCACATGTATCACTATTGGTGAGACAGTATTTCAGCTGTATCATTATTGTTCAGACAGTATTTCAGATGTATCACTATTGTTGAGACAGTATTTCAGCTGTATCATTATTGTTCAGACAGTATTTCAGATGTATCACTATTGTTCAGACAGTATTCATATGTATCACTATTGTTCAGACAGTATACAGATGTATCACTATTGTTCAGACAGTATTTCAGCTGTATCATTATTGTTCAGACAGTATTTCAGCTGTATCATTATTGTTCAGACAGTGTTCAGATGTATCATTATTGTTCAGACAGTATTTCAGCTGTATCATTATTGTTCAGACAGTATTTCAGCTGTATCACTATTGTTCAGACAGTATTTCAGCTTTATCACTATTGTTCAGACAGTATTCATATGTATCACTATTGTTCAGACAGTATTCATATGTATCACTATTGTTCAGACAGTATTCATATGTATCACTATTGTTCAGACAGTATTCATATGTATCACTATTGTTCAGACAGTATTGTGTGTTCACCTTTGGTGGCAGCATTGTGTGTAGCTCTTGTTTGAATGCTAAATGTGTGTGTTTTTCCGGCCTCCTGAAGAGAATATTTTACATCATCGTGTTTGTGTTTTCATTCTGAATCGATTGGTCAAAACATTCTTCTTTGTAACTATTTACTTTTTGAAATATTTCAATTTATAATTTTTCATGTACTATTTGATTGTTCAAAATTCCATTGACTTGATGAGTTTTGTTTACCTGACCGTGCTGGTCTTTGTGACCCACTTCAACCTGACCCTGCTGCCCATCAACCATCTGCACGTGCTTCACGAGCCCTCACCACCCCCATCACCACCCTGCAGTGTGCGCTGTTTGGCCAGGATGGCAGTGGGAGCCGTGGACATCAAAGCTATACTTTCACGTGACTTTTGCCATAAACAGTACGCTCTCTCTCCTCAGCTAAAACAGCACATCCTAAATCTGGGAATCCACCACCGCAAAACTAGAAGGGGAACACGGGCAGGCCAACGTCATCGGCAGTGGTACACTTCCATCTCCCTGCCTCCCCCCTCAGCTCTGACGTCACTTCCGTCTCCCGTGTCAACACTGCTTCCTTATGCTGCTGTTCACCTGCCCCTTCAGCTTCTGATTCTTCTGTTGTGCACAATTCGGACAATCTTTCTTCTGGTTCTAATGTGTATCATGATGTGTGTGAAGTTAACACAGTTCTTTCTACACCTACTTCTGACTCACCATACAAACTCTTGTCTGCTCTTCCGATATCCACATCGATACCATCGCCTTCATCCTCTTCCTCTGATTGCTTCCCCAGCTCACCACTTTCTTCTTCAACCCCTCCGCCGCCTTCAGATCTCCTTCACATTTCTTTGTTCAATGTGCAGTCTGTCTGTCCTCTGATTTCATCTCCGAAAAAGACATTGATTTAACCTTTCTTACTGAAACCTGGCTTAAACCACATGGACACGAACCAAAAATAAAACAACTAACACCACCTGGCTACAAAACCGTTTCTTTTTCCCGACTCTCCCGTGGAGGTGGCATTACCATCATTTATAAAGACATGTTGCAACCAGCTCTTTTTTTCAATCAAAACTTTCCTTTTCCACATGAATCCTTTGAAGTTTGCCAACTCAACCTCAACCGACCTGGCCATTCTATTACTTTCTCTTGCCTCTACCGTCCACCTCACAACCGTAAGAACAATCTGACAGCTTCCCAATTTTCATCAAGAATTTCAGTCAATCCTTGACCACTATAGCCTCTCTCCCACTAAGCTCATAATTCTCGGTGACTTCAGCTTCCATTTTGACAACCAGTCTTCTCCTGATGTCAAACGTCTTTCTCTTTCTCTGTCAAATCAGTCTCTTTCTCAACTGGTAAGTGAACCAACACACAGATCCGGTCATATTAAATATTTTTAGAATTTAAAAATTTTTTTTAGACTGGCTGATCACCAATGCTTCGTTTAACCTTGTTACATCTGTCTCCGTCACTGATGAACTGCATTCTGATCATTCCGCCATTCCTTTCTTCCTTAACATCACAAAACCTGTAAGAAAAAAGAAATATGTTACCCACCGCAATCTTAAGGCCATGAACATCCAAACCTTCCCTTCACAAGCTATGGAACACCTTTTGCAAACGTCTGACCACACTGACCTCTCAGAACACTATAACACTGTCCTCCGCCAATTGCGTGACGACCATGCATCTCCAACTGACCATCTCCTGCCTGACAGGCCCTGTGCGCCATGGTACACTAACGATATTTTAATGGCGAAACGCAAACGTCAGCGTCTAGAACGGCAGTAGCAGAAATCAAAAACTGAAATCAATAAACAGCTTCTCCGAAAAAAACAAAAACAAAGTCAAATTTTTATCCATTCAGCAAAGACAAATTAATACTCTTCCCAAGTTCTCTTCGCTAAATCCATAAAATCTCTGATCACCCTCACCTCAAATCTTCTTGGATCTGCAAAAACAAGTCCTCTTCCTACCACCCACAGCCTGTCTGAACTTACCTCCATCTTTTCTTCCTACTTTTCAGATAAAGTCCGCAACATTCGCTCCAGACTGGATCAGACTCATTTCCAGCCTGCACCTCCTGATCCCCAATTCACTGGCACTCCTCTCTTTTTCTTTCATCCCATAAGCGAAAGCGAAATCACAACAATTTTATTTTGAAAGAAATGACGATTAAATCATGCGATCTTGATCCCATACCTGCTCCTGTCTTCTCACAATTCCCTCCACAACTTGTACCCTCTGTCACCGAAATAGTAAACTCATCTCTTCTGTCAGGAACTTTTCCATCAGCTCTCAAAACTGCAATAGTCACACCTCTACTAAAAGAGCATGACCTTGAAGAGTTTTAAAGATTTACAGACCTGTCTCTAACTTACCTTTCATCTCCAAAGTACTTGAAAAAGTTGTTCTAAAACAACTCAACAACCACCTTCATTCCAATAATCTCCTTCCCCCTTTTCAATCTGCCCATCGCGCCAACCACAGCACCGAAACCACCCTAGTCCACACTTTAGATACACTTCTACTCGCTGCTGATGCAGGGAAAATCTCCCTCCTCACTCTTCTCGACCTATCTGCTGCCTTTGACACTATAGATCACTCAATTCTTCTTTCTCGCCTCCAGAACATGTTTGGTATTAATGGCACTGCCCTCACCTGGTTCAGTTCATACCTCACAAACCGATACCAGAAAGTTATTGTCAGCAAAACTCAATCAAAACCTGTCAAACTGGAATGTGGAGTCCCATAGGGATCAGTTCTGGGTCCTGTTCTCTTCACTCTCTACACTGCTCCACTCTCACACATAAAAAACCACCATCATATTGATCATCATTTCTATGCCGATGACACTCAGCTTCAATGTAGCAATACCCTTGAAAATCTGCCTTCCCTCCTGACAAATATGACCTACTGCCTTCTAGACATTCAAAACTGGATGACTAAAATTAAGTTACAGCTAAATGCCGATAAAACGGAAGCCATGCTCATGGGGACCAAACATAAACTTTCCTCCATCACAACGACTTCAGTGGAATTCAGCAATACGTCGGTTCCTCTGTCCAGCTCTGTGAAATATCTAGGTGTGGTTCTTGATAACACACTCTCTATGAAAAATTTCATCACCCAGATCTGCCAGTCTTGCTACTATCAATTACGGCGCATAAGTGCAATTCGCAAGTATCTGTCTACTGAAGCAACATCCAAATTTGTCACATCCCTTATTTTTTCTCGACTGGACTACTGTAATTCTCTCTTGGCTGGTTTGCCGGCATCATCCATCCACTCCCTTCAACGCACACAAAACTCTGCAGCTCGACTGGTCCTTAGAAAGAAAAAATCTGAACACATCACTCCTCTTTTGCGATCTCTTCACTGGCTGCCTGTCTCACAAAGAATATAGTATAAGATAAATACCCTTTGTTTCAAATGTCTCCACAAATCTGCACCTTCTTCTCTCTGTGACTGTCTTCACCTGTACACTCCGTCTCGTTCCCTTCGTTCAGCTGTAGATACGTTGTGCTTTCCAACACCCAGATTTAAACAAACCACTGTTGGCGTCGCTCTTTCTCTGTTTCCGGTCCCTCTACATGGAACAACCTCCCTCTTCCACTTCGCCAAAAGCCTTCATTTGATTCTTTCAAATCTAGCCTCAAAACACACTTATACTCTACTTTAGATCTTCCCCTGTTATCTGTTCCTACTTCACAATAGCTGCCTTCACCTCCACCAGCCCCACCTAGGTGTGTTGTGTATATAAATTTGATATTTGTTTATCTTGATATTTATGGATGGTTGCATGCGTGTGAATGATTTGAATGCAAGCGCTTTGATTTATTTACTTTACAAGATTCAGCGCTATATAAATTCCATACATTATATTATTATTATTATTATTATTATTATTATTATTATTAATTCAGCTGTATCACTGTTGTTCAGACAGTATTCAGCTGTATCACTAATGTTCAGACAGAATTTCACATGTATCACTATTATTCAGACAGTATTCAGCTGTATCACTATTATTCAGACAGTATTCAGCTGTATCACTATTATTCAGACAGTATTCAGGTGTATCACTATTGTTCAGACAGTATTCAGCTGTATCACTATTGTTCAGTTAAAAGTATTCCCTCTTTGTCACTACCGTTAAAAGTATTCGATCTTTGTCACTACAGTTAAAAGTATTCTATCTTTGTCACTACCGTTAAACGTATTCTATCTTTGTCACTACCGTTAAACGTATTCTATCTTTGTCACTACCGTTAAACGTATTCTATCTTTGTCACTACCGTTAAAAGTATTCTATCTTTGTCACTACCGTTAAAAGTATTCGATCTTTGTCACTACATTAAAGTTAAAAGTATTCCATCTTTGTCACTACCGTTAAAAGTATTCCATCTTTGTCACTACCGTTAAAAGTATTCCCTCTTTGTCAATACCGTTAAAAGTATTCCATCTTTGTCACTATCGTTTAAAGATTTCCATCCTTGTCACTACACTACAGTTAAAAATATTACATCTTTCTGACTACTATTAAAAGTATTCTATCTTTATCACTACCGTTAAAAGTATTCAATCTTTGTCACTACTGTTAAAAGTGTTCCATATTTGCCACTACATTATAGTTAAAAATATGACATCTTTCTGACTACTGTTAAAAGCATTCTATCTTTATCACTACCATTAAAAGCATTCTATCTTTATCACTACCGTTGAAAGTATTCAATCTTTGTCACTACTGTTAAAAGCATTCTATCTTTATCACTACCGTTAAAAGTATTCAATCTTTGTCCCTGCTGTTAAAAGTATTCCATCTTTGTCACTACTGTTAAAAGCATTCTATCTTTATCACTACCGTTAAAAGTATTCAATCTTTGTCACTACAGTTAAAAATGTTCCATATTTGCCACTACATTACAGTTAAAAATATGACATCTTTCTGACTACTGTTAAAAGCATTCTATCTTTATCACTACCGTTAAAAGCATTCTATCTTTATCACTACCGTTAAAAGTATTCAATCTTTGTCACTACTGTTAAAAGCATTCTATCTTTATCACTACCGTTAAAAGTATTCAATCTTTGTCCCTGCTGTTAAAAGTATTCCATCTTTGTCACTACTGTTAAAAGTGTTCCATATTTGCCACTACATTACAGTTAAAAATATGACATATTTCTGACTAGTGTTAAAAGCATTCTATCTTTATCACTACCGTTAAAAGTATTCAATCTTTATCACTACTGTTAAAAGTATTCAATCTTTGTCACTACCGTTAAAAGTATTCCATCTTTGTCACTACCGTTAAAAGTATTCCATCTTTGTCACTACCGTTAAAAGTATTCAATCTTTGTCACTACTGTTAAAAGTATTCCATCTTTGTCACTACTGTTAAAAGTATTCCATCTTTGTCACTACAGTTAAAAGTGTTCCATGTTTGCCTCTACACCACAGTTGAAAATTTGACATCTTTCTGACTACTGTTAAATGTATTCTATTTTATGCACTACCGTTAAAATAATTCATTCTATCTTTGTCACTTTATTACATTTAAAAGTATTCCATCTTTGTCACTACATATAAAGACAGTTTTCCATCTTTGGACGTAGAGTTAAAATAAAGCGTTGCATCTTTAGCACTATACACAGTTAGATGTATGTCATTTTTGGCACTACAGATAACCACAACAAATCACTTTTGTATTTTATCTTTGTTACTGCAATTAATATGAACATTCCAAGTTTGTCAGAACAATTGAAACAAAATATTGCATTTTTTGGGTAGACGTACTACTTAAATGAAATGTTCCATCTTTATCATAACAGTTAAAAGAAAGTGTTCAATCTTTATCATAACAGTTAAAAGAAAGTGTTCCATCTTTATCATAACAGTTAAAAGAAAGTGTTCCATCTTTATCATAACAGTTAAAAGAAAGTGTTCAATCTTTATCATAACAGTTAATAGAAAGTGTTCAATCTTTATCATAACAGTTACAAGAAAGTGTTCCATCTTTATCACAACAGTTAAAAGAAAGTTTTCCATCTTTATCATAACAGTTAAAAAGAAAGTCTTCAATCTTTGTCATAACAGTTAAAAGAAAGTGTTCAATCTTTATCATAACAGTTAAAAGAAAGTCTTCAATCTTTGTCATAACAGTTAAAAGAAAGTCTTCAATCTTTGTCATAACAGTTAAAAGAAAGTGTTTACTCTTTGTCATACCTTTTAAAAGAATGCATTCAATCTTTGTCATAACAGTTTAAAAAAAGTGTTCACTCTTTGTCATAACAGTTAAAAGAAAGTCTTCAATCTTTGTCGTAACAGTTAAAAGAAAGTCTTCAATCTTTGTCATAACAGTTAAAAGAATGCATTCAATCTTTGTCATAACAGTTAAAAGAAAGTCTTCAATCTTTGTCATAACAGTTAAAAGAAAGTGTTCAATCTTTGTCATACCTTTTAAAAGAATGCATTCAATCTTTGTCATAACAGTTTTTAAAAAAGTGTTCACTCTTTGTCATACCAGTTAAAAGAAAGCTTTCACTCTTTGTCATAACAGTTAAAAGAAAGTGCTTACTCTTTGTCATACCAGTTGAAAGAATGCATTCAATCTTTGTCATAACAGTTAAAAGAAAGTCTTCAATCTTTGTCATAACAGTTAAAAGAAAGTGTTCACTCTTTGTCATAACAGTTAAAAGAAAGTGTTCACTCTTTGTCATAACAGTTAAAAGAATGCATTCAATCTTTGGCATACCAGTTAAAAGAATGCATTCAATCTTTGTCATAACAGTTAAAAGAAAGTCTTCAATCTTTGTCATAACAATAATAAGAAAGTGTTCAATCTTTGTCATAACAGTAAAAAGAAAGTGTTCACTCTTTGTCATAACAGTTAAAAGAAAGTCTTCACTCTTTGTCATATCAGTTAAAAGAATGCATTCAATCTTTGTCATAACAGTTAAAAGAAAGTGTTCACTCTTTGTCATAACAGTTAAAAGAAAGTGTTCACTCTTTGTCATAACAGTTAAAAGAATGTATTCAATCATTGTCATAACACTAAAAAGAAAGTATTCAATCTTTGTCATTACAGTAATAAGAAAGTATTCAATCTTGTCATAACAGTAAAAAGAAAGTATTCAACTTTGTCACTACGATTACTGTATTTCATTTGGGTCAGAACAATACAGTGGAAATAAGTATTTCATCTTTGTCACTACAGTTAAAAGTGTTCCATGTTTGCCTCTACACCACAACACAGTTGAAATAAGTATTTCATCTTTGTCTAGAAAGCCAGAAGTGTGGGCTCCATGCCCACATTTTCTTCTGTGCACTACACTTGGAATGGTGGTATGGTGGATAGCCTCCGGTTACCACGATAAACAAAGCGTCTCTGTGCAGCACCCATTTAGTCCACGTAAATGAACCTGCAGCAACATGGAGCTGTCTCTGGTTAATTTCTGTTAGAAAAGAGCCATTCTCAAAGAGCTAACAAAATGATTTTTTTAAATTGATGGAGCTGCTTTTGAAGCAACGTTTTATTCCGCGGAAGACATCCCAAATCTCAGGTAGAGAAATCTGCCGTGAGTAAAAGCGCAATAATAATAATAATAATAATAATAATATATCTTGCAAAGACAAATCAAAGCGCATGCATTCAACCTAATCTTACACAGTCATACAACCAATGACAAATAATCAATAGTTTTAACAGATATTACAAGCATGGCATGCTGCAGACCAAATCTATGAAATAAAATTGCAATAGTCAAATGGTTTTAAAAAGCCCCACACACACACACACACACACACACACACACACACACCACACACACACACACACACACACACACACACACAAACACACACACACACACACACACACTCACACACACACACACAGGTCATATACTTTAGCAGGGTGATAGGACATGGGTTAGTGAAGGTGGGATAGTTCTGATATGAAACAGGAGGGGGGAAATCTTAGGTTTGAAATGAATATGTCTTGAGGCTGGATTTTAAAGTGTCATAACTAGGTTTCTGTCGAAGAGAGAGATGGAGCTCATTCCACGTCGATGGACCCGAAATAGAGAAAGAGCGGCGGCCAACAGTGGATTGGTTGAATCTAGGTATTCGTAGGCACAAGGTAACTGCAGCAGAGCGGAGGGAACGTGAAGGAGTGTACAGGTTAAGACATTCACAGAGGTAGGAGGGTGGAGTTTTGTGGAGACATTTGTAACAGAGGGTACTGATCTTATAATCTACTCTCTGTGGCACAGGCAGCCAGTGGAGAGATTGCAAGAGAGGGGTAATGAGCTCAGATTTTTTTTATTTCTGAAAACTAGTCGAGCTGCGGAGTTTTGAAGACGTTGAATGGAGTGGATAGATGATGCTGGCAGACCAGCCAGAAGAGAATTGCAATAGTCCAGACGTGAAAGAATGAGAGAAGTGACAAGTTTGGCTGTTGAATCTGTCGATAGGTACTTTCAAACAGCACTAATACGCCGTAATTGATAGAAGCACGATTGACAGGCCTGGGTGATGAATTTTTGCATAGAGAGTGTGTTGTCGATAACAACACCTAGATACTTCACAGCAGTGGATAGAGGGACTGATGCATTGCCGAGTTCTATTGAAGCTGTTGTAATGGAAGAGAGTTTGTGTTTGGTCCCTATGAGCATGGCTTCGGTTTTATCTGCATTTACCTGTAATTTGTTCTGTGTCATCCAGTTTTAAATATCTTCAATGAGTGGGTCATATTTGCCAGGCGACAATGGAGAAGAGTATAATGGAGTAGAATAGAATAGAATACAATACAATACATACCACTTAAGTCACAGCATTATTATCTTTATATTTTCCTGTCCACAAATGTATTTGTTCCCCTCTCACAATTGTTTTCCTACAGATTTTTGCCAGGGACAACTCCCTTGTTGCGTAGGTTCTTTTATGTGGGCTAAATAACTATTTGTAACACAGGAGACCTCGGTTTATCGTCTCGCAACATTGCGGACTTTATCTGAAAAGTAGGAAGAAAAGATGGAGGGAAGTTCAGACAGGCTGTGGGTGGTAGGAAGAGGGCTTGTTTTGCAGATCCAAGAAGATTTGTAGTGAGGGTAAACAGAGATTTTATGGATTTAGCGCAGGTAACTTGGGAAGAGTAATAACTTGTCTTTGCTGAATGGATTAAAAATTTGACTTTGTTTGTTTGCTTTTGTAAAAGCTGTTTATTGATTTCAGTTTTTGATTTCCGCCATTGCCGTTCTAGACGCCGACGTTTGCGTTTCGCCATCAAAATATCGTTAGTGTACCATGGCGCACAGGGCCTGTCAGGCAGGAGATGGTCAGTTGGAGGTGCATGCTCGTCAAGCAATTAGCGGAGGACAGTGTTATAGTGTTCTGAGAGGTCAGTGTCGTCAGACGTTTGCGAAAGGCGTTCCATAGCTTGTGAAGAGAAGGTTTGAATGTTATTAACGGTTTAGGACAAAGGTAGATGTGCCTGAGTTATTAAAGATTTAGGACAAAGGTAGATGTGCCTGAGTTATTAAAGATTTAGGTCAAAGGTAGATGTGCCTGAGTTATTACAGATTTAGGACAAAGGTAGATGTGCTTGATTTATTAAAGATTTAGGACAAAGGCTGATATGCTTGATTTATTAAAGATTTAGGACAAAGGCTGATATGCTTGATTTCTTGAAGATTTAGGACAAAGGTAGATGTGCCTCAGTTATTAACGATTTAGGACAAAGGTAAACTACCTGATTTATTAACGATTTAGGACAAAAGTAGATGTGCCTGAGTTATTAAAGATTTAGGACAAATGTGAATGTGCCTCAGTTATTAAAGATTTAGGACAAAGGTAGACGTGCTTCAGTTATTAAAGACCATCATCTTACCTGCCTATCACCTGAGTTTATACAAGTACTAAGGACTCATTATATGCTGGACAGTTTATACAAGTACTAAGGACTCACTATATGCTGGACAGTTTATACAAGTACTAAGGACTTACTATATACTGGACAGTTTATACAAGTACTAAGGACTTACTATATACTGGACAGTTTATACAAGTATTAAGGACTCACTATATACTGGACAGTTTATACAAGTACTAAGGACTTACTATATACTGGACAGTTTATACAAGTATTAAGGACTCACTATATACTGGACAGTTTATACAAGTACTAAGGACTCACCATATGCCTGACGGTTTATAATAGTACTAAGGACTCACCATATGCCTGACAGTTTATAATAGTACTAAGGACTCACCATATGCCTGACGGTTTATAATAGTACTAAGGACGCACTATATACTGGACAGTTTATACAAGTACTAAGGACTCACTATATGCTGGACAGTTTATACAAGTACTAATGACTCATTATATACTGGACAGTTTATACAAGTACTAATGACTCATTATATACTGGACAGTTTATACAAGTACTAATGACTCATTATATACTGGACAGTTTATACAAGTACTAATGAATCATTATATACTGGACAGTTTATACAAATACTAATGACTCATTATATACTGGACAGTTTATACAAGTACTAATGACTCACTATGTACTGGACAGTTTATACAAGTACTAATGACTCACTATATCCCGGACAGTATGAGCAAGGACTAAGAACCTCACCCTGTATAATGGACAGTTTGCTCAAGGAATGAGCACCTCACACTATCTAAGTATTGGGCAGCTTGTACAAGGGCTAAACACCTCACACTTGATACCTCGCACTGTATACTGGAGAGTTTCCACAAGGGCTGAAGACCTCACACTACATACTGGACATTTCAATTATAAAGACCGAGCACCTTATTCATATGGGTTGCACAAGGACTGAAGGCCTAAGACTGTATATTGAACAGTTTGTACAAGGACTGAAGACCCCACATTATATACTGTTTGTCATAGACTGAGCACTTCATACTATGTACTAGACAGTTTAATTAAGACAGTGGACCTCAAACTGCGTACTGTACGGTTTATACAAGGACTAAGAACTTCACAATAAAAAGTCTACGGTTTGTGCAAGGACTGGGAACTTCACACTGTATGGTGGACAGTTTGATCAAGAACTTAAAACCTCACATCTTGTAGCCGGACAGAGGAACACGATGCACACGAAATCTTTACTGGGATCATCTAGGGATTCACACGATAATAGTGCTACAAGGGCCAGCTGAGGACTTCATGTTGTGTGCAAAACATTTTCCACAAACGTCAGTTAGGAAACTCACATTTTTATTCCGGACTACCTGTAAAAATTATTATAATACAAAATGAGTCCTTCACTGTAATACTAAACAGTCTCCTCAATCGCCAACCGAGGATCTGTAACTGAATACTTCAAGCTGTTACATTTATCACCTGAGGTTCTGGCACTATACACGTACAGCCTTCACCATGATCATCTAAGGACCTGACACTATACACGCACAGCCTTCACCATGATCATCTAAGGACCTGACACTATACACGCACAGCCTTCACCATGATCATCTAAGGACCTGACACTATACACGCACAGCCTTCACCATGATCATCTAAGGACCTGACACTATACACGCACAGCCTTCACCATGATCATCTAAGGACCTGATATTGTACACTTACAGCCTTCACCATGATCATCTAAGGACCTGACACTGTACACTCACAGCCTTCACCATGATCATCTAAGGACCTGATATTGTACACTCACAGCCTTCACCATGATCATCTAAGGACCTGACACTATACACGCACAGCCTTCACCATGATCATCTAAGGACCTGACACTATACACGCACAGCCTTCACCATGATCATCTAAGGACCTGACACTGTACAATGCACAGCTTTCACAACGATCCTCTGTGGGTTTGGCACTGCACACTGCACATGCAAAGTAAGGATCTCGCACTGTACGCTGTTCGTCCCTAACAGCAATCATCTAAGGATCTGAGACTGTACGCTTACAGCCTTGACAATGATCATCTAAGGACTTGGCACTGTACACAGGCAGCCTTCACAATGATCAGCTAAGGACTTGGCACTGTACCAGGCAGCCTTCACAATGATCAGCTAAGGACTTGGCACTGTACCAGGCAGCCTTCACAATGATCAGCTAAGGACTTGGCACTGTACCAGGCAGCCTTCACAATGATCATCTAAGGACTTGGCACTGTACCAGGCAGCCTTCACAATGATCAGCTAAAACTCTGCCACTATACACAGGTAGCCTTCACAATGATCATCTAAGGACCTGGCACTATACATATGCAGCCTTCACATTGATCATTTAAGGATCTTGCACTGTGTATTTACAACCTTCACGATGATCAACTAAGGATCTGGATTAAACATTGTATACTTACTACCTTCACAATGATCGATTAAGAATCTAACACTGTATACTTACTGCCTTCATAATGACCAACCGAGGATCTCGCACTGTATACTAACTGCCAATGATCAACTAAGGATCTGGCACTGTATACTTACTGCCGATGATCAACTAAGGATCTCGCACTGTATACTTACTGCCAATGATCAACTAAGGATCTCGCACTGTATACTAACTGCCAATGATCAACTAAGGATCTGGCACTGTATACTTACTGCCAATGATTAACTAAGGATCTGGCACTGTATACTAACTGCCAATGATCAACTAAGGATCTGGCACTGTATACTAACTGCCAATGATCAACTACGGATCTGGCACTGTATACTAACCTCACCCTCACCCTCAACCTCACCTAACCCTAACCCTAACCCTAACCCTAACCCTAACCCTAACCTCCAGTGTGAAGTACTAGCACTCTGGACAATGAGGGAGGACTTTGGTTGGACTTTGGGGACTGACAGTTTACCTGGTGGATTGGTGGTCTAGAGGTAACGCGCCTGTCTAGAAAGCGAGAAGTCCTGGTCTGAAGTGTGCGGTGGTTCGTACCCCGTTCGGACCCGAAACTTTTCCCCCATCCATTAGACCATGAGTGGTGGTCTGGGCGCTAGTCTTTCGGATGAGACGATAAACCGAGGTCCCGTGTGTTACACGTAATTATTTAGCGCACGTAAAAGAACCCACGGCAACAAGAGAGTTGTCCCTGGCAAAATTCTTAGCAAAAAGGCACTCTGATAGGGAAACAAATACAGTTGCAGACAGGAAAAAGAAAAAAAATGGGTGGCGCTGCTCTTGTGGCGACGCGCTCTCCCCGGGGAGAGCGGCCCAAGTTTCACGGGGTGGAGATCTTCCGTGTCTTGAAGTGGTATGAAATGAAATCTGAGCGCTTTGATTTGTTGCTTTACAAGATTCAGCGCTATATAAATTCCATACATTATCAGTAGTAGTAGTAGTAGTAGTAGTAGTCCACTTTTTCTTCAACCTCTCCATTTCTTTTCCCTTTAGCTTCATGTGCACCCTGATCGCAGGGTACAGTGCACATAGAGACTGATAATACTCACTCCACCACACTGCTGCCTCTGCTCGTGCAGCGGCGTGGCATGTGAAGCACGTGCAAAGCAGAGCTTTACTGTGAACGGTAGTGGTATTCCTGTGTTCAGGTGAGTGGAGTTTTGCACTGCCCATCTGGTACTGCGGCACTTTGCGCTCGGTAGTCCATGAAGACAAGAGAAGGTTAGGTACCGTGATCGTGACTGTGGATCGATGGTCTAGAGGTAATGATCTGTCTAGAATGCGAAAAGTCTGGGTCGGAAGTGTGCGGTGGTTCGAATCCCGTTTGGGCCTGAAATTTGTCCCCCATTCATTAGACCATGAGTTGTGGTCTGGTCGCTAGTCTTTCGGATGAGACAATAAACTGAGGTCACGTGTGTTACACAAAATTATTCAGCGTACGTAAAAGAACCCACGGCAACAAGAGAGTTGTCCCTGCCAAAATTGTTTGAAAAAAGCTACTCTGATAAGAAAACAGTTGCAGACCAAAAAAAGGGTGGCGCTGCTCTTGTGGCGACGCGCTCTCCCCAAAGTGGTATTAATGAAAATGATCGGCCCCACACGAGCTGCCTGAGATAGGTTGTGTGTTGGCATGCGTTCGAATTATTCTGTTCAGTTTAAACATTCAGAAATGCTGAACATTTTAAAAAAACATTGAGGTACCAACAACTCTGGTTACAAGGTTTTACCCACTCTGCCAACTTGGGTAGGTAGGTGTAGCACTGGGGTTTCGAACCTTTGACTTCACCGCTTTATGTTTTGTTGCAATAGCCTCTTCTCTTGAACTCTGCCTTGGTGGGGAGAGAGAGAGAGAGAGAGAGAGAGAGAGAGAGAGAGAGAGAGAGAGAGAGAGAGAGAGAGAGAGAGAGAGTACATTTTTCCAAACACACAGATTCCTTTTTAGGTTTTTAGACTTACTTTTTAAATTCTTTTGGTTCTGGGGTTTTCGGGTGTAGCGTTGGTTCGGAAAAATAGATGGGACCGTGGATTAACCAGCGTTTCCTGATTCAAGCACTATCTATATATCTATCTATCTATCTGTCCCGTAGTCTGCCGACCGTGGGGGCACCCTCAAAGACTCAACAACCAGTTCCCCCCATTCCTCTCTCTGTTCTGCCTTTCTCAGGGTTTTGTTGAGTTCTAGGCCTGTCCATTCGCTGATGTTATCCTCCCAGCTCTTCCTTGGTCTGCCTCTTCTTCTTCCTCCTTGGACAGTGCCTTGCAAAACTGTCTTTGCAAGTCCTTTGGATCTTGTGACATGCCCATACCATTTAAGTTTACGCTTTTTCACGATCGTTAGAAGGTTCTCATAGGGTCCAATGGTTTGCTGGATTCTGTTATGCACGCTTTCGTTACTTATGTGGTCTTTGTAGGAGATGCCAAGGAGTCTCCGAAAGCATCTCATCTCCACTGCCTGTACTCTTCTCTCCAAATCTGCAGTCAGGGTCCATGATTCACAGGCATACAGAAATATGGATATGACAAGGGAGCGCATTAGTCTGATCTTGGAGATAAGTATTGTCTGTGCAGTCCTGCATACTACTTCTGGCTTGGATCCCTGGTCTGATACAATGGCTCCCAGGTACTTGAAGCTTTGAACTGTTTCCAGCTTCTGGTCATTAACCCTGATATCAGTGCTAATGCCGTTGGTGTTATTAGTCATCAGTTTGGTCTTCTCTGCACTGATTTCCATGCCGTATGTTTTGGAGGCCTTATTCAAGTGTTCTGTTAGGCTGGCAAGCTCTTTTTCTGATCCTGCTATTCCATCAATGTCATCTGCGAAGCGGAGGTTTGTGATCGTTCTGCCACCAATGCTGACTGATCCTTCATGATGTTCCAGTGCATCAGCCATGATTCTCTCAAGGAAGATGTTGAAAAGAGTGGGTGAGAGTAGACAGCCCTGCCTTACTCCAACTGTTGTTCGAAACCATTCTCCTGTGTTGTTGTAGTACACTGCACTGGTGGCCTCGCTGTACAGCTGTTTGATGACTCTGATCAGGTTTGCATTGATGCTGTACAAATTCATGGTTGCCCACAAAGCTGCATGCCACACCCTGTCAAATGCCTTCTTAAAATCGATAAATACGTGGTAAAGGTCTTGTTGATGTTGAAGGTACCGCTCACATAGTATTCTGAGGTTGAATATCTGTTCTGTTGTGCTGCGCCCTGCTCTGAAACCTGCTTGTTCCTCAGCAATGATGGTCTCTGCTTGTGGCTTCAGTCTATTCAATATTATCTGCAGCATGACCTTGCTTGGGTGGCATATGAGGCTGATTGTGCGGTAATTATGGCATTGTTGTAGATTTCCTTTCTTGGGGAGGGTGATGATGAGTGACTGTGTCCATGGTGTTGGCCATTTTCCTGTCTGCCAGATCTTGTTGCAAATTCTTAGTAGGGCGCTGATCATGGCTTCCCCTCCAGCTTGGACCAACTCAGATGGAATGTTGTCAGCCCCTGCTGACTTCCCCTTTTTCAGCGATCTGACTGCTGTTTCCACTTCTTCTCGGAGGATAGGGTGACTGTCTGTGTCTTTGCTTTCGGGTACATTAAGGACTTCTGGATCTCCTGCGGTTCTATAGTTATACAGGTCGGAGCAGTATTCTGTCCATCTGTTCAGAATATCCTGGTCGTCAGTGAGACACTTCCCATTTTTGCCTTGGATTGTTAAACCTTTTCTCTGTTTTGTGCTAGTCAGGTCTTTCACCAGCTGATATGCTTTCTTGCTATTGTTTTTCTTGATGTTCTCTTCAATGTCTTGGCACTGTTCACCGATCCATTTCTCTTTTGCCTCCGTCATGGACTTCCTGATTCTTTTGTTGACTGCCCTATATTGTTCTGCTCTTTCTTTTGTTTCATTTTTCTTTTTCTTCAACTCTCTAGAACTCTCTCTTCCCCAGAAATCTGTCTTGTCCCTCCGACTGTAGTAGCAGTGTTGAATTTGAATCGGCAGTTAGAGGTTATGTCTTGTTTATTTGTATGTCTGTCTGACAGTTTATTTGAGTGAATGTTAATTGATAATTGTAACCTCATAAGGGGCATTTTGATGATGGAAATGTAAGTTAATAAAGTGGGGAAAAGCGCGGGGTGGAGGGAGGGGTTGACACTCATGTTGTGACATTGTATTAATTGTGTGGGCACAGCTTGTTGTGCGGGATGTTCCAGCAGAACTGCTCTGACAAGGGACGAGGACGCTGACCTGATCTTCAGCAACGCTGCTGCCTCTGCTGGGGCTGCCTCTGCTGCTGCTGCTGGAGTTATCTACTCAGACGAGGAGAGAAGAACGTTGACAACGCGATTCTGAAGCCGCCTCTGATGCCATTTCTGGAACCACTTCTGGAATGGACAGGAGTTTTCGCGACGTTGGCCACCCCCATCATCGGCAGCAACGGCATCGGCACAGCAGCGGCAACATCTCAGTTAAGCAACCCCGGTATTTCCTTCTGTCCTAGCTGACTTTTCCCCGTCGTGTGTGTTTTGTGGACATGTTCCAAGTGTGGGAGAGCGTCTGATTTTTCGTAGGGGTGTTAGGAAGGGAGGAGGGGTTGTGTACGTTAGCTTAGATAGAGATTTATAATTTTAAAAAAAGTGAATGGAAGTGAAATAAAGCGTGTTTGTATAATGTTGCCTCTGAGTTGTGTTTTGTGAGATTGCTGTCACTTCATCTTCCGGACGAATTATGAATGAGCTAGTCAATCTAGGCCCATCCCTTCCAGGATAGGTTTGGGTAAATAAAAACAACAATATTAATAATAATAATGATAATGATAATAATAATAATAATAATAACAATAATAATAATAATAATAATAATAAATGGAACTTATATAGCGCTATGTCTTGCAAAAACAAATCGAAGCGCATGCATTCAATCTAATCTTACAGCCATGCAACCAAAGACAGACAATCAATAGTTTATACAAACAGAATCAGACCAAATCTATGAAATAAAATTTCAAAAGTAGAATGTTTTTCATACACACACACACACACACACACACACACACACACACACACACACACACACACACACACACACACACACACACACACACACACACACACACACACACACACACAAACAAACATGTCATAATTATACTTTAGCAAGGTAATGGGACATGTGTTAGTGAAGGTGGGACAGTTCTGATATAAATCAGGAGGGGGAAAATCTTAGGTTTGAAATAAATATGTCTTGAGGCTGGATCTAGAAGTGTCATAACTAGGTTTCTGGCGAAGAGAGAGAGGGAAGACATTCCAGGTCGACGGACCAGAAATAAAGAGCGGCGGCCAATGTGGATTGGTTGAATCTAGGTATTCGTAGGCACAAGGTATCTGCAGCAGAGCGGAGGGAACGTGAAGGAGTGTACAGGTGAAGACATTCACAGAGGTAGAAGGGTGCAGTTTTGTGGAGATATTTGTAACAGAGGGTACTGATCTTATAATTTACTCTCTGTGGTACAGGCAGCCAGTGGAAAAATCGCAGGAGAGGGGTAATGTGCTCAGAATTGTTCTTTCTGAGAACTAGTCGAGCTGCGGAGTTTTGTATACGTTGAAGGGAGTGGATAGATAATGCTGGCAGACCAGCCAAAAGAGAATTACAATAGTCTAGACGTGAAAGATTGAGAGATGTGACAAATTTGGATGTTGCATCGGTGGACAGGTACTTTTGAATTGCACTTTTTAAAAAAGTTGTGACACTCGACTACTTGAATAACATTTTAATACATGAAATTTATTTCAAACCTAACATTCTCCTCTCTTGTTCCATTTCATTTTTGTCCCTGCCCTCAACAGCCCAAACCCCATCACCCTGCCGGAGTGTTTAACCTTTACGTGCGTACGTGCGTGTGTGTATAGATTGGAATTTTTAAAAACAGGTGGATGGACATTTAATATGATAATATCATTTATACAAAATGCGTTTTGCTGCTGCCACTGTTGTTGTTGTCGTCGTTGTTGCTGTTAATGTTGTTGTTGTTGTTGTCATATATGCAAGAGGTGACATACCTAGTAGATCTTTATGTCGCGATTTATCGCCCTTGTGGTTTGACGACCCCAACCGTCAGGTGTGTTTATGTCTTGCAGTGGCTATAATCAAAGGCAAGCAAAGATGATTAATAATCAAGACTTAAGCTCATAATGATATCTTTTCTGTGTGTGTGTGTATGTGTGTGTGTATGTGTGTGTATGTGTGTGCATGTGTGTGTGTGTGTGTGTTGTGTGTGTGGGGTGTGTGTGTGTGTGTGTGTGTGTGTGTGTGTGTGTGTGTGTGTGTGTGTGTGGCCTAACCCTAGATTGATCAAAACGCCAGCACTAAGACATTTTCATGAAGAACACACAACACACACGTGTGGTGTGTGTGTGTGTGTGTGTGTGTGTGTGTGTGTGTGTGTGTGTGTGTGTGCGTGTGTGTGTGTATGTGTATGTGTGTATATGTGTGTGTATACGTGTGTGTGTGTGTGATAGAGAGAGTGTGTGTGTGTGTGATAGAGAGAGAGAGAGAGAGAGAGAGAGAGAGAGAGAGAGAGAGAGAGAGAGAGAGAGAGAGAGAAGAGTGTGTGTGTGTGTGTGTGTGTGATAGAGAGAAAGAATTTGAGAACATGCATGTATGAGCGCACACGTGTGTGTACGTGTGTGTTTTCCTTAGTTTGTCTGTTCACTACTGGGTGATTTAGACAAGAACACTTTAAGAACAAAACAACTGATCTGAGAAAGTCCTCTCTCTCTCTCTCTCTCTCTCCTCCCTCCTCTCTCTCTCTCCTCTCTCTCTCTCTCTTTCTCTTTCTCTTTCCTCTCTTTCTTTCTTTCTTTCTTTCTGGAAGGTGGCAGGATGGTTAAGACGTTTGCCTGCCACCACGTAAACCGTGAGGTTCTGGGTTCAATTCCCAGCCTCGCCTTCTTCCCAGTTTGACAAAAAAATCGAACTGAATGTCAAAGTCCTTCGGATGAGACTATAAACCGAGGCCCCGTGTGCGAACGCATGCAGAATATCTTGTGCACACGTTAAATCCTGTTCCGCTTTTCGAAAGAGTAGCCCATCGTGTGCCGGTGGGAACAGATGACAACAAAAAAACCCGCATACACACGGGGACTGGATGTAGAAAAAAGCATATTAGTGCTTATTCCATTATCCTTGATTTTTAAAAAAAAAGTCATCTGAGCGCTTTGATTTGTTGCTTTACAAGATTCAGCGCAATATAAATTCCATATAATTTTCTTTCTTTCTTTCTTTCTTTTTCTCTCTCTCCATGTGTGTGTGTAGGGGGGGGGGGGGGAGTGTAGAGAGGAGAAAGTCATTCTGTAAAATTTTAATAATGCTATTTTTCTGAGGATATGATGTAGGTAGCCAATAAATGCTATTACACCCTGTGTCTTTTGCAACGAAAAATGACTTGCCTGAAACATGTTGCCCCTGATAAGGAAAAATCAATCAATCCTGTAGCCCAACATCATTGATTCAAGATCCACGCTGACCAAGAGGAAACGCTGTGAAGAGTGCACAACACGTGTTGGCGATAAGCGCAAGCGCAAGCGCGCGTGTATGTGTGTGTGTGTGTGTGTGTGGTGTGTGTGTGTGTGTGTGTGTGTGTGTGTGTGTGTTGTTGTTGTTTGGCTTCGATTTTACGTCTGTTCTCTCAAAGTGATATTAGACGACGCGCTGACTCAAGAGAAAACAAACAGGAGAAAAAGTCCAAACACAACAACAACAACAACAAAACGAAAAAGATAAAAGCAAAAACACCCCCACCCTAAAAAAAAAAAACATTGCAGAACTTGCACACACACACACACACACACACACACACACACACACACACACACACACACACACACCCCAACACACACACACACACACACACAGCATGAAACATAATGGCATGTATATTTATAATAAGCTGGAGTTAATATCAGTGCAGACTCTACTCTCACCAAAAGTTCTTCGATTGAGACCATAAACCGAGGTTCCGTGTGCGAACGCACGCAGAACATCTTGCGCACACGCTAAATCCTGTTCCGCTTTTCGTAAGTGTAGGCCATTATGGGCCGGTGGGAACAGATGACGAAAATTTACAAAATCGCTTCCTCACGGGGACTGGATGTAAAAAAGCACATAAGTGCTTCTTCCATTATCTTTGATATAAAAGAAATAAATAAAGCTTTTGTACTTAACCCATTTATGCCCAAATTGTATCTGTCAACAAAATATGTCTCAAGATGCTTGCTTTTATGTTTTATTAATATATATAACACTCACTTTGACAAAAGTTCAGTACACTTTGAAATTGAGCATAAAATGTTAGGTCCCTTTTTAGAGACAGCGGCACAAGTGGGTAGGGGTTTTGGAACAGCACCCCACCTAAACACAGGCACTTGTTTCTTTCCAGAACTTCTTTGTCATTTCAAAATGAACACTACATACAAAATTAGTTTTAAAATGCAATTGTGCAGAAATGTTTTTCTTTCCCCATGCACCCTAGGTTTTTCCAGCGCCCCTCCTCCTCCTAGTCCCTGGCCAACACCCCACCCCACCCCACCCCCACCCCGGCCCTGCACACACACACACACACACACACACACACACACACACACACACACACACACACACACACACACACACACACACACACACATGGATTAGTTTGGCAAATTGGTGCACAACTCTAAAACAACTAAATTTCTTAAAAGACAAGTTAGGGAAAATGAGTATGTTTGAATCAAAGAAAAGTAATGAAGTCTTTACCCTTTATCACTGCAATAATAACGATAATAATAATAATAATAATAATAATAATAATAATAATAATAATAATAATAATAATAATTCATGGAATTTATATAGCGCTATATCTTGAAAAAAACAAATCAAAGCGCTTCCATTTATCTTACTGATTCACATGCAGCCAGTTACAATTAATAGTTTTTAAACATTCAAATATGCATATATATATATATATATATATATATATAAATTCCATACATTATTATTATTATAATATATATATACTTATATAAATATATATACATATATATATGTATATATATATATATATAATATATATATATATATATATATATATATATATATATACGCACGGACGCATGCACACACACGCATGTACATAAAGCTTGTACACTCAGGCAGGGTGATAGGGTTGGACTGTTGAGGACAGGGACAAAAATAAGATGAAATAAGAGGGAAGAATCTTAGGTTTGAAATAAATGTCTTGAGAAGGCTTTTGGCGAGGGGAGAGAGGGAACAGTTCAGTGGAAGATGCATGCTCATCAAGCAGTTGGCTAAGAACAGTGTTGTAGTGTTTAGAAGGGTCAGTGTGATTAGGGATTTGTGACAGGCATTCAGCAGCTTGGGAAGAAAAAGATTGAATATCTATGGCCTTCAGATTGCGACGGTTGACACGCTTTTTAATTTTGTCAGGCTTTGCGATATTAAGAAAGACCAGTTCATTAGTGACATGAGAAATACAGATGTGACGAGATCCGCTGAAGCATCGGCAATGAGCCAGTCTAAGATATGACCTGACCTGTAAGTTGGTATTTGTTATGTACTTAGAACTACTTTAGATTTACATTTTCCTAATTGTTCATTGAAGACTGAATAAATCAACCCCCTATCTCACTCTCAGACACCCCCCCCCCCCTTCCCTCCGTCACCCTGCCCTTTTTGTGTCACATTTTGTGAAGAGACCTAGCATGAAATCAAGCACACTTGTCTAGTGTAACTAATAGTGAACAGACCTTAAAATGAAGACAACAACAACAACATACACATATACGCACGTACACACATGAAAATGGATACATGAGCACACACATGAGCATGAATACTGAACACGCCTAGGCTACCAATCGTCTGCCAAGATCAACACAAATTCCTTACATATTTGACCTCTTTTCAAAGCTTTGATATTTCTTACATTGAATCGGCACCATCTTGTTAAATAGCTCCAAATGATTTGGGATCCGTCAGAAACTTCAGACGGGTTGAGGAGTAAAGTCAACACTCTTATGTATGAAGTCATATATCATTATTCAAACCGTGAAACAATTCTTCTTAGGGATTTCTACCTGCATTCATCTAAACCTAACCGAGTGTACCACAGCTGCACTTTGCTTGGCTTAAGACTATAATGTAACAGTTCAGTAACTTGAATCGATCATATCATAGCCTGCACTTTGTGCTTCCTCAGGTAGACCAGGTGATTACAACCCCCCCCCCCCCCCCCCCTCTCTCCCTCTCTCTGTGTCTCTTTACATGGATTGAATATCGTGTTTTTAAAAGTACAATATAATACATTATTTTTATTGTAGGTAGTGAGTTTTGCAAACTCCAGAGAGCAGTTTGTTTTTAAAGAAATATTCATTCTTGTATTAATTATTTTATTTTATTCATTCTTTTATTTCGAGGATGATGGAATCTCATGTGCTTTTGATCATCCAGTGCCAGCGTGTATGCAATTTTGTCCATTTTGTCATCCGTTCCCACCGGCAAACAATGGCCTACTCTTCCGAAAAGCGGGACGGGTTTTAACGTGTGCGCAAGATGTTCTGCCTACGTTAGCACACGAGGCCTCGGTTTATAGTCTCATCCGAAGGACTTTAGGGGGGAGTGGAGTCGGCACTGATGTTAACTCCAGAGAAAAAATCCTCTTGAGCGGGAATGGAACTCGGGTCATCAGATCACGAGCTCATCACGCTAACCACCAATAAGAGAAGATAAATTCATCTACATCATAATAGAAGCCTCTTTAGAAAGGAAGCTCCAAAAAGGTTTTTCGATGAGCACAAAGATGTAGGTGTAGGACACACTACACACCCATTCGAAAAGAAAACAAGAAATAGGGAACAACACTTTTGAGGAAAAAACCAAAATAATCTAAAATATAATATTTTGGAAACTCTATGAAAACCCGTGGTGCCAAACAACTATTGAAGATAAAAAGAAACAAATTGATTTATAATAATAATAATAATAATAATAATAAATGGAACTTATATCTTGCAAAGACAAATCAAAGCGCATTTCAATTAAACGTAGATCTAAGAGGCTTTTCTCTTAGAGGTTGTGAACTAATGAAAAGATAATTATAATTATATAACAGTCAACAGGTCATTGAAAACATGTCTGCTGATGAGGTGAAGAACCACTCTTAAACATTGGGAGTCATATCATGTGAGGATGGACGCTACAGTCGAGTGATTCAGACTATTGGACCACTCAATTCTCTGGGTCTATCAGACCGTTTGACTCAATTCTCTGGGTATATTACACCATTTGACTCAATTCTCTGGGTCTATCAGACCGTTTGACTCAATCCTCTGGGTATATTACACCATTTGACTCAATCCTCTGGGTATACCCGACATTTTGACTTAATCCTCTGGGTATATTACACCATTTGACTCAATCCTCGGGGTCTATTAGACCGTTTGACTCAATCCTCGGAGTCTATAAGACATTTTGACTTAATCCTCTGGGTCTATTACACCATTTGACTCAATCCTGTGAGTCTATAAGACATTTTGACTCAATCCTGTGGGTCTATCAGACATTTTGAGTTAATCCTCTGGGTCTATTACACCATTTGACTCAATCCTGTGAGTCTATAAGACATTTTGACTCAATCCTGTGGGTCTATCAGACATTTTGACTTAATCCTCTGGGTCTATTACACCATTTGACTCAATCCTGTGAGTCTATAAGACATTTTGACTCAATCCTGTGGGTCTATCAGACATTTTGACTCAATCCTCGGAGTCTATAAGACATTTTGACTTAATCGTCTGGGCCTATTACACCATTTGACTGAATCCTGTGGATCTATCAGACATTTTGACTCAATCCTGTGGATCTATTAGACATTTTGACTCAATCCTCGGAGTCTATAAGACATTTTGACTTAATCGTCTGGGCCTATTACACCATTTGACTGAATCCTGTGGATCTATCAGACATTTTGACTCAATCCTGTGGATCTATCAGACATTTTGACTCAATCCTGTGGGTCTATAAGACATTTTGACTTAATCGTCTGGGCCTATTACACCATTTGACTGAATCCTGTGGATCTATCAGACATTTTGACTCAATCCTGTGGATCTATCAGACATTTTGACTCAATCCTGTGGATCTATCAGACATTTTGACTCAATCCTGTGGATCTATCAGACATTTTGACTCAATCCTGTGGATCTATCAGACATTTTGACTCAATCCTGTGGATCTATCAGACATTTTGACTCAATCCTCGGGGTCTATGACATTTCGACTCAATCTTGTGGGTCTATTACACCATTTGACTCAATCCTGTGGATCTATCACACATTTTGACTCAATCCTGTTGATCTATAAGACAATTTGACTCAATCCCGTGGTCTATAAGACATTTTGACTCCATCCTGTGGGTCTATAAGACATTTTTTGACTCCATCCTGTGGGTCTATAAGACATTTTGACTCTATCCTGTGGGTCTGTAAGACATTTTGACTCAATCATGTGGGTCTATCAGACATTTTGACTCAATCCTCTTGGTCTATCAGACATTTTGACTCAATCATGTGGGTCTATCAGACATTTTGACTCAATCCTCTTGGTCTATCAGACATTTTGACTCAATCCTCTTGGTCTATCAGACATTTTGACTTAATCCTCGGGGTTCATCATTTGGTAGGTTTCAGTCTCGGCAGTGGTACGTAGTAAACTAAGGACGCGGGTTTTAGGATCTTTCAGATAAACTTAGACTGCAGACCTGCCAGTACCGTAGCTCCCTCTGTGTACATACACCCGCAGAAGGTCAAATGTGTACGTTAAAGATCACGTAATTCATGTCAGCGTTGGTGTGTTACAGAAACACGAATATACCTAGCATGCATCCCGTGCAATAAAGCTGCTCCGAAGTGGCATTGTGACCAGCTGAGGCCAGCGGGTAGACCTCCTGTAGAGTGAAAGCAGCATGCGAGGGCTAAGTACCAGCATCCCCCACACTAAAGACTACAGAGAATGGTGAGTACGTCATGATGCAGAGTGACACTGAGCAACAGATGTCAGAGAACACGGGGAACAAGAGAGAGAGAGAGAGAGAGAGAGAGAGAGAGAGAGAGAGAGAGAGAGAGAGAGAGAGAGAGAGAGAGAGAGAGAGAGAGTTGATGACACTGTATGTGTGTACACAGATATCCAGTCTTTTGCGTTGGTCGCCGTTACAGCTGGGCTGGTGGGCGCTGCGTGGTGTTGTCTCTCTATTAATTTTGGAGAGCAGGGGGAGCAGTACCTTTGAGTAGTTCAGGCTCCTGTGAACCCGGTCTTGGTTCTTCGTTGTTGCGTCGTGTCCGTCCTGTCAACGTCTTTCTTGGGGTGTAGGAGTGCACCTTACTTCCTGTGGTGTTGTGTCTCTACTTTGAGAGCAGGGGGGAGCATTCATCTTTGAAGAAGTTCAGGCTCCCGAGGACCAGTCTACGTTCTTCGTTGTGCTGTCCGTTTTGTCAACGTCTTTCTTGGGTGCAGGAGTGCACTTTGTTCTTTCTTAGTGACAGGTGAGGGATGTTCCGTAGATATGATCGAGTTCTGTGATGGTTCATTGTGCCGTTGTGGTTGTTGTTGTTGAGTGTCTTGTGTCAATGCAGTGCTTGGATAGTTGGTTCTTGAAATAATTAATGTAGAATGGTTTCGAGGGAGGTTTCCTCTGTCTTTAGGTTTATGGTATATTGGGTAGGTTTAGGTTTCTCCTTTAGTGAACGATGGGATACTTTCTTTAATATATGTTTTTAAATGCTAATGTTTTGTCTAGAGAGAGTTCTCACTTGTGTTTAGAACACTCAGTAATTCTTAAGTTGAAATTGATATGTTGGAGTCCTGAGTGATTTTGGGTTTAGTGCTATGTTACATGTTAAGCAGTGGTGTTTTGTTATTATTTTGCTGTAAGAACAGTTCTCTCTTGTGGAAAAATATTGTTCCTGTATTTTAACATAAACAATTAAGGAATAGACACCAGTCGTCGTTTATTCAAATGTAAATGGTTCCTTGGATATACATGGAGGAGATTTTGGGTGAATAAACTGTCAACACGGTGGACACAAGGGAAATAACCCTAGTTGCCTTAGCGCTAGTTCTGGGCGTATGCTGAGGAACGGCAAGTATTGCTTGTTCCAGGTTCCTGTGGGTGCCTCCAGCGGTGGAGTCGTGCCTGGAGAGGGTGCAGCCCGGTGTGCCCTGAAGAGTCGCCGACGGCTTGTCCTTGACCCTCTGACCCTTTATCCTCTGGATCCACCTCTTTTCCCCACGGCCCATTTCCCTTCTCCATGCTGCCCTATCCACTCGTGACCCTCCTTTGTTTTATTTTAAATTTTTTAAAATTGTATACCACTTTAAGTCACGAGATTTCTCTACGTGAAATTCGGGCTGCTCTCTCCGGGGAGAGCGCGTCGCCACAAGAGCAGTGCCACCCTTTTTTGGTTTTTTGTGATACTATAACTACCTTTCTTGGAGTATTCAGCAACAATTGAAGGTCATTGTTTCCATTCTGTGAGATTGCAGCTAGCTATGTTCTCCGCGCTGTCTACCTCACCTTGAAAACCGAAGCAACTGATGTATGGCACTACAGTTCACAAATAGACTTACTGCCGAAAGTGGATACATTGATCTTGATTACGTCTGGATACACTGATGTTGATTATCTTTGGATACACTGATCTTGATTACTTCTGGATACACTTATCTTGATTATCTCTGGATACACTGATCTTGATTACGTCTGGATACACTGATACGTCTGGATACACTGATTTTTATTACGTCTGAATACATTGATCTTGATTATCTCTGGATACACTGATCTTGATTATGTCTGGATACACAGATCTTGATTACGTCTGGATACACAGATCTTGATTACGTCTGGATACACTGATCTTGATTACGTCTGGATACACTGATCTTGATTACGTCTGGATACACTGATCTTGATTACGTCTGGATACACTGATCTTGATTACGTCTGGATACACTGATCTTGATTACGTCTGGATACACTGATCTTGATTACGTCTGGATACACTGATCTTGATTACGTCTGGATACACTGATACGTCTGGATACACTGATCTTGATTACGTCTGGATACACTGATCTTGATTACATCTGGATACACTGATCTTGATTACATCTGGATACACTGATACGTCTGGATACACTGATCTCTCTCTCTCTCTCTCTCTCTCTCTCTCTCTCTCTCTCTCTCTCTCTCTCTCTCTCTCTCTCTCAGGGACAGGGCGTGTTTGTAGCAGCTGTGCAAATGACGGTGTTGTTTGCTGTGTTGGTGTCCACCTATCCCTTCAAGATTGTGCATGTGTATCAGTGAATGTGAAAGGAATGCAATGCTGTTGACAGATTAGCTCATAAAACCAGGTATGGACCCTTAATTAATATATAATTATTTATAGGAGACATTGAAGAAATCTGTGGCAGTGATACTTGTTCACTGGACCTGCAACGTGTAGCTTTGAAAACGTTCATTTTGCACGTGCCTTGGTGTGTCGATGTGACCAGTGTGCTGAAATATTGACAGCCTGCATACACATTGTACAGTGTGTTGGTGAACATGACTTAACTCCCCTGACTCCCAATCGTGTTCGTGTTGTGTTGACGTTGCTAGGCAGTAAACGCTGGGCACAGTGTGTGTCTGTCCCACGTCCGAACTGACTGGCCATGAATTATGACTTTATACCGCAACCTGTCAAAAGAAAGGTGTTTACTTAGACAAGTGTGGATGTGTGATACCTCAAATATAAAACATGGCAAACTGCAGCCTACCTTGGACTGTCTCCAAAAACAAGTTTCCATGTGATGAAAAGGAACTGATATCATGGAGAAACTGTCTATTTTATCGTTACGCTGCTGTTGACAATGATTGTACTGTAATAGAAAAAACTGACTATGACAGTAAAGATAATCCTCTGTCTCTCCCACTATGGATCAAGGAACCGACACCTACCCACCTGTCTAAGTCAGTGCTTCGTGTGTTTCACAATGACGTAAAATGTGTGACTCTATCTCTGTACTTCACTCGTCAAGGAACAGGAACTCTACTGTGTCAGGGAGTGGCCTGTACAAATTGGGCCAAATATGAATGTGAAGAACTGAAAGATACTGTGATGGAGTGTTGTTGAAAATGATGATTCCCACACACTAAAAACACACACTACTCACACTTCCTCTAACCTTTCTGACTGATGACGGCAGCAGTTTACCACTGTCTGCACCCTTAAATGATTCCACAGCATTTTACTTCCTCCTCCACCCTACTATAGCAGAGGAGTCTCTACATGATAATGTCTTCCTGGACTACATGCTAACACTTCTCTTGTGTCCCCTTTCACCAACAGAAAGAAGTAAGCCAACGTTATCCCCACTGATAACCATGACGTTGGTCATGAAAACAACAAACATGTTTGAACCAACCCCATCATCCCCGTTAGTCTTCCCCCTGTGCCAATACACCACACAGGGCACAGAGTGTGAAGCAAACACCTAAACAGGTAAAGCATCCAGAAGTTTACGACGACGAACGTTGTGCCCCGTCAAAACATGAAAAACAAAACATGACTGGAAACTCCCAGACTATTGAAGAATCATTTTGACTTCATTTTAAAACCAGTTTAACTAACCAAGATTTGAGTTTTCCTCTAGTCTGGAAGACTGCAAGTGCCCATCAAAAAGGAACTAAACATCATATGCCTCAAGATTAAATCAGTTTTTCCGCCATTGACAAGTACAGTCTACATGGCTAAATGGATCAACAATCGGGAGTCTCAAGGAAAATCAACTCCCTAAAAACATCTCTAGGGACAGTTTCACTCCAAATTAAGGCAGTTAAAACAAAAAAGCACACCCAAATAAAAGTGTATACTTACCCGTTGACCCCAGCCGCTGACAAAATCGTGTGTGTACAGCTACAGAGGAACAGGGATCTGGTGATCCTTTGCCCCTCTGTCAGTTGTTCCAGGAGCAATACAGGACAACTCGCTTGATCATCCCGGACATGCAAACAACACTGGGGAAAAGTCTGCTAAAGATAACCCCCACCTCAAAACCCAAGCACTGAAGTTGATGTAGCCAGTATACCTTAGAAAACAGATTTTGGGTTTCTTGCAACTCTTGACCAAGATCAGCAACATAGCAAATCAGATCCTAGATTTCAAACACAGAGTCTAAATTTTTCCAAAAGCCAGGAAAGGTATCTAGTCTTGACGTAAAACGATGCCCACAGAAAAGGTAGATAACCCAGAAACGGTGTTGAGGAATGTAACAATTCCTGCAGAAAACTTCCTCTCATCATTGGTGATTCCATCATTAAATACATTAAATCCAAGACCCATTGGAAACACAAGCTAATTCTCTATTAAAAAATCTGCATTAGAGGCTTAACTGTCCCCATTTTTATTCAGTGGCTCACTGATACAGCACCACAAGCCCAAGTCAGCACAAGTCATTGTGCATGTGGGGGTGAACGACCTTTTCTAGCGGACCATCCAACCCAGACTTGGAAGAAAGCAATTTTTTTATGTAAGGAGTGCTTCCTACAAAACCGTTCACTTTTAGCTCTGTGTCCCTCGT